>CM055847.1:33859352-34246852 GCA_029490765.1 Euthynnus affinis
AGAATCGCCACTGAAGTCTTGGCTTGCTCATGCGGAAGAAATTTTTTCACTTTTACTTTTTGAGTTATAGGAAGGTGTTCGTGCCTGATTTTGGCCTAAGATGAGATTGTCTCACCCCATTTTCAATCAATCAGAGGGGGTCACTGTCACCATGGTAACCTGGGGTTGTGCTGTTGGGCTATTTTTAGACCTGTTATTTCCCGAAGGGAAATTCAAAAATGTCATAGCTCAATAAAAAACTAAAAAAAGAAGTCCAAGTCAATTCAAATTCAGATTAAAGACTGATTGCAGTGGGGATGAAGGACCTCCTGTCCTGCAGGACAGAGAGAGTCGGTGTTAGGGGACCAGTCCAGCCTGTCATCAACAAGGACCCCTAGATATGTGTAGGAGTGCACCACTTCTATTTCCACCCCACAGATTGTCACTGGCTCCAGAGGGGGCTTAGACCTGTGGAAATCCATAATCATTTCCTTCGTTTTTGAGGTGTTCAATTGAAGGCGATTTTGTCGACTCCATTCACTGAAGGCTGTTATTAGATCCCTGTGTTCGGATTCCTTGCCCTTCCTAATACACGCCACAATAGCAGTGTCACCCGAGTATTTCTGGATGTGGCAGGACTCAGAGTTGTATTTGAAATCCGAGTTATACAGTGTGAACAGGAATGGAGCCAGTACAGTGCCCTGTGGAGCCACTGTGCTGCTCATTACTTACCATGAAACACAGTTCCCCAACCTGACAAACTGTGGCCTTTCTGTCAGGTAATCTGTGATCCAGGAAACAAGGGAGGAATCCCCTCCCATCTCTCTGAGCTTGTCTTTGAGTATGATGGGTTGGATGGAGTTAAATGCACTAGAAAAATAAAAAACATGACTCTAACATAAGTGCCTGATTCCTCCAGATAAGAGAGAGCACGGTGAAGCATATAGAGAACAGCATCATCAACTCCCATATGTTCTCTATATGCAAACTGCAGGGGATCAGGTAATCTGTGATCATTGTCATTGACCTCTAGCTTCAGAAGACGAAGAAGACGCTCCAATGTTTTGACGATATGTGAAGTCAGGGCCACTGGTCTGTAGTCATTGAGTTCATATGGAAATTTTATTTTTGGTACCGGTACAATGCAAGATGTTTTCCACATTCTGTACTTTTTTTTTTGCCACGTTTCAACAGCTGCATACTTTGTTCTATAAAAACCATTCAAACCTGAATCTGTGCAGCTCTTCAGCAAATGTGTGCTTGTGTTTTTCTCAAATGTAACATGTTTCGGCGATTTTATATAATTTTTTAAAGCGTTAAAACATATAATGGCAGTCTATGGGACGAACCGTCCAACTGAGTTGGAACCTTTGTCACTTTGACGCTCAACTGCTTGGACGTCCCTTATCCTACAGACGCCATTAAAAATTTAAAATGTTAACAAAACTTTGAATTTTCAAAGTTATCAGATTGTTTACTGATGTCTTTTGGACTTTTTCAGCAATATAAGGCCTAAGTCAGGGGCTTTGCAGACTTTGTCAGGTCTCATCAGTGTGTGATATCATCAGGAGTGGAGAGCAGAGATATTTTCAGAGCAGAAAAAAAATTCTGAACAGGTCTCACTCCCACAGTGAGAATGTTGCCACAAGCGTCCTCTCTCTCAAAATGTAAATATATTTCACATGGGACTTATAGTTTTTCAGATCTGAACCTTAATTGATAGGAAGTCCCTGTCTGCTCTCATTGACTGCAATACAGTCTGCAGGATGTGTGTCTCCTCTCACTGCAGTTCCTTTAAATTACAGATTTTCTCTTCCTTCAAACACTTTTTACACATATCATTTTCATGTTAAACTAGTCTTGCTTTCACTAATGATGTACAAAGATCTGGCTTTCAAGCTCTAGCTCTCTTTTCTGTGAATGTCTATTGGCTCAATGGTTTAAGATGATGCTCTCTGATCAGCCTCACCTTAGATCACAAGGTTGTGTGTTCAATACCTGTTCACAGCGATGTTCTTCATGATATTGCTCTTATGTACAAAGATGCTTTACTTCTGTGTCATGTACCATAATTTAATTATACTTTAGCTTACTTTAAAATCACCTGAATTGTACATTGATATTCTTGTTAAAAGCATATTTTCCTATCAAACAAAGCATGTCTGTGTAGCCCAGTGGTTCAAGATCATGTCGCTTCTAAGTAACTTTTGGATCAAAAAGCTGTGAGTTCAAATCCTACTCAGGGCACAACTCAGTAGAGTTGAAGGTGGAAAAATGTACATGCCTACAGCTGATCTGCTTAATGACACTGTAACCGATACATTTCATGCAACTGAAAGACTAAATACCAAAATCTTGCTCAGTGTTGTTGTGTAACATGTTAGCTTGGAGCATAGCATGCTTCACTTACCAACATGAGTGTAGCTTCAATTATACCTGTGGCTGATTTTAGTCTTTGTATATTTTTCAAAAGAATTGAACTGTCTCTAACAACAACATGATGGCATGCACAAACTGTCAACAAAACTGTCTGAACATTGTTCAAATGTCTGACCTTGCTGCATATGTTTCAGGGGCTATCAATTGATGTGATTCCCATAGGTCAGAGATGTGAGCACATAGGTCAGAGTTGCAACCCTTTTCTTTGTAAGGAAGAGTATGAAAATCTGATCTTGCTTGTAGTTTTGGAAGGCAGTAAAGGCATTTGCTCACTTTATAGCATGTGAAGTTTTCAATTCATGTTTCCACAGCAGAAGAATACATGTTTAAGCTTCAAATGCAACCTTTGCTGAATACTTGTGTACACGTTGCTTTAATAAGTTACAATTGAACAATGTCTTTGAAATCCCATTTGTGTGATCTTGCTATTAGAAAGGTCTTAAACTACAGTTAAGCATTATAACTCTAGTGGCTTTAGTTTGTAGTCAGAAACCATAACCCCACATAACACTGTGTTTGAAAATGCACATCTCCAGAATTTACATGAAGTTTCCAGGTTAGAAATGTGGTTTGCAGATACAAGTACAATTTTGCTTTTCAACAAAGTCTTTAAACTGACCAAAGTTTGTTAAAAACCACGAAAAGTCCAAGATTTCCAACTTGCAAACATTTCTAAGAAGTTACAATGCAACTCAAGAGTTTCAACAAAACAAAAACAAAAACAAAAAAAGCAGCCATGTCTTAGACTTGTAAGTCTGTGACTTCCTGGTCACTGAGCTTTACCTGAACATCTATTGGTAGCTTGTTTAAATAAAAACTGAATTGAACTTCCCATAGGGTTTTGTCAATTTTGAAGACCTTGTCACTGTTTGGGGTATCCAGAAGCAGGTTTAAGCTCTCATCCTCTACTAGGACACCCAAAATTGACATTGTTATAAAAAGCATGCTCATTACCATCAACACTTGATACACCTAGACAAGTTTTACACATAGCCTTGTTTGAGCAGCATTACAGAGGACAGCTAGGGGCATCAAATTCTATACTGAATTTGTATCACTTACTTGGATTTTGGTGTAGGTTGTCGACTGGAGTTTGTACCTGTAGTCTGATTGTGTTCCCTTTAAGTGGGTTAGGCAAGCCACTTCACCCACTTTGAGGTCCAACAGGGCAGCCTCCCTCCACAGGCTCAGCGCTACAGGTGTGCCATCCTGTAGAAGACAGAAATAGTTTCTAGGTGCAAGATGCAACCAAAACCAATTGTGCCCTCTTGATTAAAAAAAAATGTAGTTAACTCGTTAACTTAGGTTCGGGAGCGGAACCACGCCTCAACCACACCTCTAATCATCTACCAAGCCTACTTATACCGGGTCAACCCTTCCTACCCGGTCTGTCTCAGATTTCTCGAGAGCAGACAGACCGTGCTTCTCGCCTAAACGCTCATACAGGAACTTCGTTTCATACAAAGACAAAACCATTAAATCCTACTACTCACCACGGATCCAGAACTGCCGACCGATCCAGACAACGATCTGCACAACGATCTATCCGACACTGGTCCACCAGACTCGCAACAGTAACCAGACCGAACCCGGGGTAGTCGCATGCCTGCGGCGTTCAGCGTACCTCACCCCGCGGGCCTCTCCATCTGACCTCCGCAAACGTTTCCTCTCCAACTCCGACCTCGAAGTCCCGCAGACACCAGGTCTCCTCTCCTTCTTCAGCGAGGACTGAGCGACACGGGATGGTCGCAGGAGCCAGGTCCGAATTTCTCCTCACCACCACCAGCCATTCACACCATGCAGGCTTCAGCTCGTTGCTCTGCCACAGTGCACTCGCGGCGCGCCCTCACCTGCGAGGCAGCAGCCTCCGCGCCCACATATTGAGCTGAATATCAGAGACTGAACCAGTGCTCGCCTCCAATGCTTCCTGTGAGAAAATACAGCGCATTTCACCGCAACGCACACGAAGCCGACTTTTAGACTGCATCCAGCCTTCACCAATGCAGCAACAGACTCCATACATCCCACACTTCCGGGTTCCTCACCTGAGCTACCATCCAGCAGTGACGTCAGACGTGACGTCACAGGGCATTCCCTGCCTCAACCACAGCCTGCAGCATCAGCCCCCTCGGGTGGGCGTCAGGTTGTATAACCCCCTGTGCCTGCTCCCTCTGTTTCTGATTTCTCTCATCCCCGTCTTCGCAGGCTTCACAAAATCCCTGTGCACATACATCCTTCCATCCCATCATCCCTTCCTCTACCCTTCCTTCAGCCGTACACAGCCACACGGCTTCTACTCTCTTTTCTCGCATAACCAACACGGCAGAGCCCCATTCACCAACTCAAGGGGTCTCATCACAAGCCACCAGTTGGTGCTCAACGACCTCCTCTTTCACTTCCAACTGGTCTATCCTTTCCCCCTCCCCTCCCCCCCTCCCCTCCCCCTCCCTACCCCAACACCCAAATGTTTTTTCTCATTGTGCTACCAATTTCAACCTGGCCACTGCACTGCCACTCATCCAATCATCTTCATCTGCTTTCAACCTTCTTTCGTCTCTCCTGCACGTAGATTTAGCACAGTTCATTAAGCAATCCTTCTTCAACAATAGCCAGCTCAGGGAAATGTACACAAACCATAGTTCTGTGCAACTCCACGGCTTACTGCGCTCATAGTCTAAAGACAGTCACAGTCTAAGACCTAGGCCCCACAGAATCCACTTTCACTTTTTCTGAAATATTATCCGCACTGAAATATTATCTGTTCAGCATATCCCACGGAGAGACATACTAAATATTATCTTTCTATCATGTTTATCATAGGGGTTCATTTTGGAGAAACAGGGTCTTACAGCTACCAAGTACACCCTGTTAATCAACCAGCTGGCAGGTTACGGCAACCAGGAAACACTCTGAGGCACCCTCGACTCTGAAATCTTCTGCCGTATATTCGCAGCACGCACTTCCCTCTCCCGCAAGTTGCGCGGAGCTCCTTCCCTCTCTGCCACAGTATGCACTGTAACTGCCCCTCCATCTCATTAACCCCCCTTTTCTTCACGTCATGCCACAGTCTTTCACCGCTGGTCATCGGCTATACCCCCTCCTCCCATCATCCCTAGGCGCACGGTTAATGTCCCCATGCTAAAGGGGGTCGACAAACGGGGAAGGCTGACCCGTTTACCAGGGAGGCAGGACGGCGAGCTACAACTTCAATCACCGGCTATGCTCTCTGTCCAACTGCCGTCTCCTGCACATCTGCTCCTTCTGAGGCAGGGTCCAGGCCAGGAGCACCTGCCCCACAGTCTAACCTCAGGTGCAGACTATCCGCTACAGGACCTCAGCACACCTGTTAAGAAGCCCCAGGCAGGCTAAAGAAGTAGACGATGCACAACACTGACTCCCTTACAATATCCATCTTAACAATTTTCTCATTGTTACTCTACTATTCTCATCTCTTCGCCATAGGCTCATCACACTCAAACATTTCTCTGAATCCTTCTGTGCAAGCAGAAAGCATCAGGGCCTGGCGCTTTCATCGAGTTCCCAGGTATCGCCATGAACCCGATCTCGTTCAAAGCATCTCTGCCTCCTGAGTCATACATCGCATCTCTCTGTTTCTGTTATTACTGCGATGGAATTTCCATCTTTCAAGGGTTGCATTATTTAGTTACAAAGTTCAGGTAAAAGCTTGGTTTTTAAGGTTACGCTGTAATTTGTGTATTCTCCCTGAGACTTCAGCCGTTCGTGATATTCAGGAAAACAGGAGCCTCTGATAATCCAAGGCTAAGCAGACCCTGGCTAGACAACACTAACCATGACCCGAGGCTCCATGCTAAACGACTCGAGAGGTCACGGTTCACCATTTCACAACTAACGAACTATTTAGAGTAAAATTTCACATTGTAAGCCGATCTGCTCAGGTCAAGGACTAGTCCCTGATTTCAGAAGACAGAACAGCTTGGACGTTGCTGTTCACGGTTCACCTCGATCAAGTAACTCTAAGAAACACCTAAGATATCAAAGGGTCGTTACAGATGATGCCAGCAGATGGAAATACACACATAAAATCCAGTCTTCTCAGAATGGCATTTCCATCCTCTATGAAGACTCCATCACCCAGCCGGAGGACATCTAACCGCACACAGACACTGCTCTCTCCATAGGTTTCTGCGACTACTACGGGGGAGATGCTTCGCCTCTATTGGCCCACAGTGTTCCAATCCCTTGACTCTGAGTACTGCTGGAGCCATACCCCTTCTTCACAGCCACAATTCTTTGGGGGCACGATTGGTCAAAATCAATAATCCATACTTATCTACCTCGATAACAGCAGTTCATCCTCTGGGCAGCCCTCATCGTGGTTTCACTGTCTAGCTTCTCATTCCAGAAATTCAAACATGTGGCCCCAGAAATGAATCTTCAATCGATTCTCCATCCCTATACAGCCACGTCATTCAGTTAACTCCACAGCTGGCTAACCTCTCTTATCCTTCACTAAAATTCATCCTTAACAGTCTCATCACAAGCACTCTCTGTCTACCTAACTGGCCGTAATTGCTTCTAGCATATTACTCCACCCAGCTACTGCCTTTTCCCTTCTGGACAACATGCCCTCCTGCATTCCTCAACCATATTCGTTTCAGCATATCCAATAACAACAGTCAGCTAGCTTCTAGCTTCAGCTAGCGGCTGGCAAACCCCTCTAACGCTTCACTCGAACTCATCCCTAACAGTCTCGTCATATGCACACTCAGTCTACCTAACTGGCTGTAATTGCTCCAAGGCATATTACACCATCCTACTATTACCACCACCTCTCCCCTCTCAGGTCATCACGTTCGCCTGCAATTCTCACCCATATTCATTCCATAAAACGTCTGGTCCTCCACTATCCAGACCAACTTGGCAGGAACCAATGACTTCATCAATCTAGTCATCAGCTTACATGTCCTTCAACCACTCATCCTCATGTTACCTGGTCAATAAAGCCTTGCATAAACAGCAACCAGCTCTCAGCTAAACTCTCGCCATGCATTTCTTCCCTCTTGGAATCTTCCGTTCACCATGTTCCGGCTACATATTCTCTGCAGTAGACTTGACCCTAGCATTCATGATCCAGTGGCTTTTCGATTCTCAAGGTTATACAAATCTGCCCTGACTTCATCAGCTCGTAATTCTTCTAGTCACCGGTCTACCTTACAGAACGTCCACATTACCGCATCATTCAAAATCGCTCTTCAAGGAGCAAAACAGATAAGCTGGAAGTTTCTTTTCATATTTGCTCTTCGGCCTCTAGTTCATCTCATCCCAAACAAGGCGCCGACCAAATACATCAGTTCTGAGTACGCCACTAAGGCATCACCTCAAAGCTCATTCTTCCTCATCGAATCAGAGCTCACGTTCAAATCTGTTAATTCAAATCCAACTCTTTTGGGGGTCATCGATCGGCTCTGGCGGAAATATGCCTGAGACGGAACCCCCACACTGAGTCTCCCTCCGCCTGGTCTCCAGTACATCCTCCCAGACGGGCCTAACAGATGACATCTTCCTGCTACCTTCACCCATATACACGGATCTATCCTCAACATTCAATACCTGCTCAATTCCATTAAATCTTTAAACTACACATCATTGTGGCGTGGTTCATGCTAGTGAAATGTAGTTAACTCGTTAACTTAGGTTCGGGAGCGGAACCACGCCTCAACCACACCTCTAATCATCTACCAAGCCTACTTATACCGGGTCAACCCTTCCTACCCGGTCTGTCTCAGATTTCTCGACCCTCCCTTCATCCCTCATCCCTTCATCCCTACCCTCATCCCTTCCCTCATCCCTTCATCCCTCATCCCTCATCCCTTCATCCCTTCATCCCTTCCCTCATCCCTTCATCCCTTCCCTCATCCCTTCATCCCTCATCCCTCATCCCTTCCCTCATCCCTTCATCCCTCATCCCTTCCCTCATCCCTTCATCCCTTCCCTCATCCCTTCCCTCATCCCTGCATCCCTACCCTCATCCCTTCATCCCTCATCCCTTCCCTCATCCCTTCATCCCTCATCCCTTCCCTCATCCCTTCATCCCTTCCCTCATCCCTTCCCTCATCCCTTCCCTCATCCCTTCATCCCTACCCTCACCCCTTCATCCCTCATCCCTTCATCCCTACCCTCATCCCCTCATCCCTTATCCCTACATCACTACATCACTAATCTCATCCCTTCCTATTCAATCCGGCGCATACGCCTCATATGTCTAACTCTAGGTGCTGTCTGGGGGTCATCGATCGGCTCTGGCGGAAATATGCCTGAGACGGAACCCCCACACTGAGTCTCCCTCCGCCTGGTCTCCAGTACATCCTCCCAGACGGGCCTAACAGATGACATCTTCCTGCTACCTTCACCCATATACACGGATCTATCCTCAACATTCAATACCTGCTCAATTCCATTAAATCTTTAAACTACACATCATTGTGGCGTGGTTCATGCTAGTGAAATACATTTTAGCTCAAACAGTTAACAACTACTGAATAGACATTTGAAAGCTAAAGTTTAGTTTTAAATTTACAGAATGAAGTACATACCTGCTCCATTGTGGCAGTCCTCAGGGGGACATCTTGCCTGGCCACCGCAACCCTTTTGATTGAGCTCAGCTGGACAAAACACATGACAGATCACTTTCACTAAGTGGAAGAGGCAGTGCCATTATTAGAAATTCCAATATATGAAAGTTACAAAGTACATGGAAAACAATGTTTACTGACCTCCACCACCTGACCACTGGCTGTAATGAGGCCAGGAAAGTCTGTCAGTATGAGGTGTGTGACTGCTGAAGGCGGGCTGAGGAGAGCCTCTGCTTCAGCCTCCACGTTCGGTGAGCATTTGATGGGTGTCTCATGGCTGATGCTGATGCAGAACTGTGGCAATAGATTTCTAAAGCTGTAACCTCTTATGTAAGAATTGCCTTTGGCCACCCTACCAGCAAATTCTTCAAAGATACTTTTGTTATACTGTCCCCATCACTAACTGCAATTAGTAGGTTCTTTTTGATAACCTCAGCTTTGCAACCATTGTCAAAAGTCCAGGATATAACCCTCTTCTGAGGGCTTGTGGCCAACACTTTGATTGCCAGTGGGGGTGAGGGGCAGGAATAGGGGGAATCAGGCCTTGTCCTCATTAGTCTTCTCAGAGCCACGCTAATAAAAAAAATAAGAGACAAGACAGTCATAGTCACAGAGCACATTTAAGTTAAATTCTTCAACAATAGGGTCACTGGAAAGTGGTTTGTATGGGATAAAGTCACAAAGCATCTACACTATTTCAAAGGAAAACAACATCAAACATGGTGGTCTATAAATTAGTTTAAAAAACATTGCATACAACACACTCACCTGTAGTACTTATTTTTTCAGAGCATTTCCAGAGCATCCAATCATGTGCCACAGAAAGCCAAATGGACACCTGAAACTCTGTTCCACTTGATTGCACGCCTGCTGCGCATCCAGAGATATAACAGCAGCATGGAGCGGTTTAGTGGGGTACATAACATGCAACAGGCGGCGGGTGTTAGAGAAGGAGAATCTGTCAGGAATGAACCCCGTTTGATCCGGGTGTATTAAGGTGCCAATGTATTTATTCAGGCGATTTGTTAGAGCTTTGGCTATCATCTTTTGGTCGGAATTTAGTAGACTTAGAGGACGATAAGATGCCACATGTGCTTCATCTCTGTCCTTTTTTAGAAGGTTTGAGGGAACACACCTTCCTCCAAAGAGCAATTTATCATATGAAGTAGCAGAGGGGCGGTGGTGTCAATATGTGCTTTATAAAATTCGATACCAAAACCATCAGGGCCACAAGCTTTGCCGTTAGGGAAGGAGCAGATGGCAGTTTTAATTTCATCTAATGTGAAACACCCATCTAAAACCTGTCTAGCATCCTCATCAAGGGACGGAATTTCCAGCGCATCGAGTAAATTTGCTATCTCTGTGTTAGAGGACTTTGAAGCATAAAGATGGCTGTAAAAATCAAAAAATCTTTTGTTTATGCTGTTGGGATCGGTTATCAGCTGTCCACCAGCGGAGTAGATTTTATGTATTGCCCTGTCTGCTTGCACTCCTCTTAACTGCCTCGCAAGAAGTTTATGAGCTTTCTCGCCCAGCTCAAAGTGTGTCTGTTTCAGCCTGCATATATAATGTATCACCTGCCCACCAAGAATCCGATTATATGCTATTTTGAAAATATATTTTATTTTCAAAATAGCGTTGAGGGTGTCCTCAGATTTTGAATTTCTATAAGATTCTTCTAAAGCAGATAATTCAGGATCAATCTCAGAGACGCCTTAGTCTAGCTCTTTTACAGGAAGATTGATATGACATGACTTGGCCCCTCACAACTGCTTTAAAAGTCTCCCATAATATTGAATCTGAGACTTCGTCTGTGTCATTGCATTGTAGGAAGTCTGCAATCTTATTGGACAGGTATTCACAAATTTTTTTATCTGAGAGTAGAGTGGGGTTAAATTTCCAGTTATAATGACATGCATTCAAATCAAGATTAATATTAATTGAGAGAGGGGCATGGTCTGAGACTAAGATGCTATGATATGTGGAATTGTCTACTTTTGATATTAATCTAGCATCAACTAAAAAGTAATCTATTCTGGAAAACCTACCATGGAATGGGGAGCAAAAATAATATTGTCTGTCAGAGGGGTGTTGAAGTCTCCATATGTCCACTAAATCAAGTGACTTCATTAGATTGTCAAGAGTGGGTACAGATTTTAAAAGCGGAGCTGATTTAGAAGAAGAGCTGTCGGCCTGAGGATCTAGATAGCAGTTAAAGTCACCGCCAATAATAATATTGTGAGTGCTATGGTTACCCACAAGGTTAAAAATTTTGCAAACAAAATCAGGGCAATCAAAATTAGGCGTCATAGACCACATTAAGTTTGGCGGGGAAGCGAAGGGTGCACTTAGCTCCAGCCTTAGTGAGCCTTCTCCTCATGGTGTTGAACGACTGACGCTGGGCTGCCCCCTCCGATGTGTAGTCAGGATAAATCGACACCCTCTCGCCGTTGTACTTGAGCGGTGCATGCTGGCGTTATGGATGGATCTTAGCTATGATGGGTCTTGGCCACTCATTTTCTTTGGGCTTGGGCTTCAAACTGCAATGTGCTCTGTCCACCTTTACTGGTTTGTTAAAATTGTCCTGACCAAGTAACTTTGGGATCAGTTTGGAGATGTATTCGGTTGGCCTCTCCCTCCTTAATGCCAATAACGCATATGTTAAGCCGGCGGGAGCGCCCCTCTAAATCATTGAGCTTGGCATTGAATTTGTGGTTAGCCCCCTGCAGCTCCTTGCATGTAGCCTCCAGCGCTGTGATACTTTGGTCAGCAGCCAAGAGAGCCTTCTCCATATGGCTCTCAACTTCACGATGTTTGTTCTGAAGAGTGGACAGGCATTACTCTATTGAATCAAGGCACTCCTCCATTGATTTCTTGAGCCCATTCACCAGTTTGGAAACTTTAGCTAGCTCCACACCTTGTTTAGTGATAGCAGCTAATATAGCTTCATTGCTAGGAGCACTGGAGGCTGCGCCTCTCCAGGTTTGAGTTTCTTTTTCCTTGTTGGGCATCTTGGCGTAAAACTGAGCTTAAAAGATTAAGGCAGAACTTAAGCAGCATGCAGTGTCAGAAAAAGTTTGTGTGCAGTAGATATTGACTATAAAATGAGGTAGCAACACAGAGCTCTCGAAAGGCACGTCCTACTCCATTACTGCGCACTACCGCCCCCCCATGTGTTAAAGTTTGAAGCTGATACCATTAATGGCCCTGGAGGAGATATTGTTTTGTTTGGGGTCCAAAATTGGAGTAAAGTCTTATTTTGAAAGTCTAATTATGGATTTCCTGTTGAATCTAGGTCAAGGGCGTCTGCATATGATTTGTAGGTCTGCAAATGATTTGTAGGTTGTCTTCATATGATTTGTAGGTCTTGATGAGATGAATAATCTCTCTATCATTTCATCTCTCTATGACATTCCTACGGGCCATGGCAACCATTTTAGTTACATAGGTGGCACTAGAGAGCACATTTTAGCACTTTAGGGGTTAATTTTTACATTTTCTCAAATATTTCACCAGAGCTGATATGCATGCCAAATTTGGTGAGTTTTTGAGCATGTTTAGTGGGTCAAATTTAGGGTTTAAGTGGCATAATAATAAACAAACAAACAAACAAACACGAAAAACAATAGGGTTTTACAGTAGTCCTCTGCCTTTTTTGCTCAGTCCCTAAATAAATAATATGAATACACTCTGCCAGTAGAAATGGCTCATGTGCCTCTGAGCAGGACACAGTACTGTACACACACACACATGCAGATGCCGGTTTTTATTCATGTGCAGGTATTTGTTAAACAGGTAACAGGCTGCAGAGAGGAAACAGCTGCTCTGGCAATGATAACATTGCACCTTTATTAGTGTCAGAACAATGTACATGTGTGCCCTGTGCTGACACTGTACTGTGTACACAAACTCCTTCCTTATGTCTTAGTGGGAGGGACTAAGACATAAGGAAAAGACAAGGGAGGAATAGTAGTGATATTACATTGTCTGTCATCAAAGGAAAAGAATATCTATTTAAAGACTGTCATCTTTAGTTTAGTCAACATAAAAACTGAGCAATGCTTTATGGTTTTTAACTTAATATTTTTCAATATCTGAAGCATTTAATACACTAATTTATTTTCCCCTCATGTTCACAGTGTGGATCATTGGTGACTGCTATGTCCAGCGTAGTGCCCAGAGAGATGCAGAGAGTTAATGAAGCAACCTCAGCATGCCGGATGTCTTGCACTTTAGACATGACGATCTCAAGCTATTTTTGAAAGATGGAGTTCATTTCACACCTAGGGGAAATGATATGTTTTTAAGTACATTAGCTAATTGTCATAAAAACAGCCTCCAGATGCAGAGAACTACTTACAGTTGGCATTGTCACTGCTTTCGAATTTGGCCTTAAGGACCCAGTTTATTTTATTTATAATGACTGTCATCACTAATGTTGATTGGTTTTTAGTTTTAAATAAGTCCAACTTTTTGTGTTTTATTTTCTTCAATTTCAAATTTCACATTTCAATTAATTCTATTGAATTGCACTCCTTTTGTCTTTAATACTGACTGAAAATGTTAGATTTCACATTTAAATCTACTTGTCAATTGAATGGACAAACAAATCATACAATACAGATAATACATTAAGCATTAATACCCAACTCTTTTGCCAAGAGATAGATAGAAGTTTACCTGAAGATAACTAAAGAACCTTACACCCAGCAGCAGAACCTGACAAGGTTTTGGAGAGTGACTTTTGTTTGCTGCTCTGATAGAAGTCTAGTTTAAACACAGAAGAATATGACACATCCAAACAAACCAGTGGGTCATGAGTTGGACAAAAACAATAATCATTACACAAGCAACAGTTTTTTAAAGTCAAATCCAGTGTTCATGAACACATCCATATTAAAGGTTACAAATTGAGAAAATGTTTTGTATGACTTAAGTACCCTTGAAATAAACCAAAAGATGTGTAAAAGTTGTAACAGTAATTATAATGATAGAACCTATGGCTAAGAACCCAGTGTCATAATTTGGCAAAATCTTCAATGAATAAGTGGCTGTTACTCATAAGAGGTTTGTGTGCTTAAAGTTCTGTATATTCAATTTTGTATTTCAATGTGGTTTTAAATTTAACAGTGTACTGCCAAAACAATTGTAGTATGAATGTACAGTTCATCCATATTAAAATTGTTATTAAAAGAAATTTTAACTGTTATCAAAGTTTACTGCCACTGTAGAAAGTTTGCAAAAATAAAAAAAAAAGTGTCATGTTGCTTGATTGGTAAAATCTTTATTTGGTCTTTTGCCTCAGGGAAAGACCTGGGTGGCTCTACCTCAGGAGGTAGAGCGGGTCGTCCTCTAATCGGAAGATTGGCGGTTCTTAACCCAAATTGCTCCTGAAGTGTGAAGAGAATGCCTCTGATGGGCAGGTTGGGACCTTGCATGGTAGCCCCTGTACCCATTCAGCGTATGAATTGTGATTTGTAATGTAAAAAGCGCTTTGAGTGGGCTTTTCTAGTCAAGAAGACTAGAAAAGCGCTATACAAGTACAGTCCATTTACCAAGGTCAGTTGGGATGATTCAGGCCCAAATCTGGTGTAGAAACAGAAATGGCCAGAAATGACCAATCAAGCTCCAATTCTCCAAATCCTTCTGGATGAAAACTCTCACAGAAATGACAAATGACAGTGGAAAGGCATTTTATGCATGAATGCTGTAGAACAGCGATTTCTTAGGCCGAATGACTGTGAAATGACACAATACATACCGTATTGTGCTATTCTGTGTATGATGAAATTGGTCATAGAATTATGATTTTGGATGATGCTGGATCAAATCTGATGAAATTTGTAATTTTTGTACAACAATAGTGAAATGACTTCTCATGCGAGGAGGCTGGAAAATGCTGCTCTCTGAGGCAGAATAACTGCAAAATGGCCTGAAACTTGAGAAAAAGCATCTATTGTGTATATGATGAAACTGTTAATACAATCGGTGATTTTTGGAAGATTTTCACTCAGATGTGATGAAAAGCCACTCATTTTTGTATTATGACAGTTGAAAGGCACTTGATGCATGAATCCTGCAAAACATGCTGTGGCCGAATGAGTGTGAGTCGACCAGAAATTACACAATAAGGTATGATTCTGTGTATGATGAAATGTTATACAATAACAATGAACTTTTCATGTGACGCGTTGATGAATGATTGGTTTAAATATCATAATATAAACGTTCTTTATGAAATTAAGGCTGTGTAACGAGCTAGTATACTGCATAGGTCTGGCAGAAAATGTAACAGTGCTGCTAATTCTCAAACAGTTATGGGAGCTTCTCTGTTCCTCTGTCACGTCTGCTTGCTGAGCATGATTAGCAGGGGTGGAGCCTTGAGCCCTGTTCCAGTCAGTCAACAGCTACTGTTTTGACTCTTTTCTGCTACTGTAGTTGTAACCACTGCTTCAGCTTACCATAAATAATTACTGAGACCATATAGTGGTTTACTACTTTCACCCAGTTGTAGGAATTTGTGCACTCAAATATCTTTTTGATGTTATGGGAAATTATGAATATTATTGTACACAACTCCAACATGAAATTATTTATCCAGTGACATAACTCATATCTTTTAAGATTAAGTGACTGAGATGCACAAGAAAACACAAACAAGTTCACCTTAGTTAAACAGACATGTATTACTAATACTACAGCTATAAAAACTTAACACTACAACATTCTACAATCAAGCATGGCTGGTTAAAGTTCAAAATGATGATGAGTTATCTATGGTGTAGTTTGAAGGAGAAACCTGATAAACATATGAGATGACTGTTACCTGAGAAGCAGCAGTCAAATCAACGGTACCACAGCTTAGTTCCAAATTGCCAATTGAAATTACCAGTCATGAAAGCACCAGGGTTTAAGCAAGTTGACAGAGGTTTGTACGAATACTTGCTTGCTCCCTGGGGTAGCTTCTTGTTGAGAATAGAGTTCGTTGTGCTGGGGTGAGGAGCTAGAGTCTGTATCTGGTGGTGATGAGTGAGTCCGCCAGTCTGTACTTGAAAAGTTCCCACTGGGAGAGAGCTCCTGGTTTATGCTCTCATGCTCTCCTAGGCTTGACCCTCCACTCATGAGTCCAGATTCAAGATATGCTGTGAGTCACATCTTCAGACCAGCAAACTGCAAGCTTTCCACTGGCATGGCAGAAAGCAAGAAGAACCAGAGCAAAGGCAACACGCAGAATGCAAAATGCAAAAAGTCTCAGATAAGACACTGTTTTAAAGTTTCAGTCTGCCTGCCCAGAAGGTGCCTCCTGGCCAATCCCACAGGTTGCAGAGTTCTGGGGGAGCAAAGTCAGTCCTCAACTGTTCATGGACAGGCGGGTATAGATCCTGAATATGGTTACTCCAATAATCAAAGCATTTATGGCTTAACAATTGCATGATTCCTAGTTTTGTAATTTGGATAGTAGCTTCAGCATTCTGACAGTGAAACAAGCAGAATGGTACTAAACATGATAGGGTTATCGTGTATGATGGGGATATGTTAATAGAACATGTCCTGGTTTAAAGGCAATGTAATAAAAGTCAAACTTAAGTATGTTGTAACAACACATACCATGACATATACACACATACTAACATACAACAACAATTATACTTACACAAAGTCTAAAACTACATTTGCAAGTCCATGGGTTTTTTACAGTCCTTTGTTCTCCATGATCTGACGGCAGGGGTCCATGCCATTGAGTGTGTGTGTGTGTGTGTGTGTGTGTGTGTATGTGTGTGTGTGTGTGTCACTGGGGAATGGCATATTGTGCAGCATGTCTTGTGCCTTATGCTGGTTTACCCAGTGATCAGTTCTTGGGTTGGTCACTCAAGTCCTGAAAATTAAAGTCCACAATGGGGTTGAAGTTTGGTGCCAGTTCATCTCTGTGTGTGATGGGCTGCTAGATGGGGATTGCTTATCAAAACGGTGCTCTCAATTCACAATCACAATCAATAAAAAAGTTATGTGCATTAAATTGGAGTGACACAGGACAAGGATATTGAACATGCTGAATGAAAAAGCACTGAACCAGATGATTCCACTAATTAGTCCTCTTACCTGTGCTATTTAGAATCATCTGGTTAGTGAAGAGTAAGCCAAGATCCAAGGACTACTTGGAAAAAGCCACATGGTTATGTGTGGAGTGGTGCTCAAATCTCAGACAGAATTTGACATATTGTGCTATATGTTTAGCAGGCATCAAGTAAGGTAACCTCTAACATTTTACAAACTGCAGATGGGGAATATGACCTGGCTGCAGCTTGAAAAAAAATTCAGTCAAAAAAATCCAAAAAAAACCCAAAAAAGTTTTTGCTTTAATCCATGCATTATATATATGTCTGAAAATAAGGAAAAGCATAATGTCCCATTTAATATATGTCTCTATATGAAGTTTTCATATTTTTTCAGATGAGAAAGTAACCAACCAAACCAAACACATTTTTTTATAATAACAAAAATGAATAAAATTGTTACATGTTACATAATGGTGATGTGTTCATAAACACACTAGTTTGCATGCTTTCTCACATGCAGGAAATATTCATATTCTTATTTATTTTTATTTACCAATCAACATTTATATCAATTATCTTACTACAACAGGGGTGTCAAACTCATTTTCACCGAGGGCCACATCAGCATAATCGTTACCCTCAAAGGTCCAGATGTAACTTCATCATGGTCACCATTTTTAATTACCTCTCATTTGATTTCGAGAAAAACGATAGAAAGAGAGATCGTGATGCATTTAATATGTTTATCATGGATGTATTATAAAAGTCCACCTCCAAAACAAACAACATTACCCGGCATGCACCACTTCTTCCGTCACCGCGATTAGTAACATACAAATAATAGCATATAAGCTCATTATCTGCTGTAATTTTGCCTCAATGTTGTCGGGGCCAAAGACAAACCCTATTTTTTAAATTTATGATTATTATTGCATTGTCACATAGGTTGGATGCAGCCTCATCCCAGTGCGCTTGTAATATATTTTTAGTATTGCTCTTATTTAGCTGTTTCCTGTGACCACGGAAATGTATTTTGAAAAGACAGTGTATGTATGTAAAAATGGGAGCAAACAGCACAGAAGCGATAATACAAAGCACGGGGAGAGAAACAAGTGATAAATATAAACCGGGAGAATGCGCTATGACATTAGTTTAGCACCTTTCGAGAATGGCCACAAGCTATTACGTTGGTTTATGAACTTCAAGAGGAAAGAATAAACGGCATAATTTCGACTGGGTCACTACTCCGTTGATATATGTTGAACAGCCCTGCGCGTGCAGAAGTGACGCGAAAGGGGTACCTTTCGCGTCGGGCCACTGACCAAGCGGCAATATTTGACGCGTTGGGGATGAGAACGTGTTGCACTATTTTAACAACGTGGGCGGTGGGCGTGAAAATGACAAATGCGCCGGTCTTAAAATAGCAATGAGCTTGGCGCTGTGCCTAGCGACACACTGCACCGGGCGTAAGATAGGGCCCAAAAACTTGAAAGATGTTGATATTACCACTGAAAAAAGATATAATTTCTGTACAGTATCATAGTATTCTTTTACTTTTGTCACATTTTGGCATGCATCGTTCAGCACCAGGTTTAAGATTGTGAGACGCACAATGAATGTAGATGGCATTAGGTTCCCTGTCCAAAACTCGTTTTTGCAACCCAGAGTATGTGCCACTCACTGTAGCTGCGCCATCGTAACCCTGTCCTCGGCATTTATTTAGAGATATTCCCTTCTTCTGTAAAAGTCCAACAGTCTTTCTCTCTCCAAACCAGATGCGCTTTGATCGTGGACTGCGTGGAAACCCACGAAGCTTTAATTTATTTTCACCTCTAATGGATTATCCTTTTCATCATTTGGAATGGTAACATATCGAATCACCTGATTCAGTTGATCTACTTTAGAAATGTCTTGAGCTGTGTCCATTATTACAGAATAAAATTCAGCTTCATGGATTTCGTTCACTATTTCGTCTTGGGACGTTTTGTGCCATAACAGAGATAATTTCGTTCCGAATTTTTGGGCTCAAATATCTTTTTACATTTCTTTTTACATAAATTCTTAAAATAAAAAAATAAATAAAATGTGAGAATAGACACAAGAACTCCTAAAAATTTGTTACCTAAATTAAAGCATTTAGTCAGTCTGTAATGGCATACAGGTATAGTTGACAAACTAACTAGCAAAAATATGTTTTCCCTTAAAATATCAAAAAAGTTGTTAGTGCTTAACAAATGAATATTTTAATTTAAACTGTTTTAAAACTGATTGTTTTATTGAGTAAACAATACATCTGTATGCTCTTGTTTTTGTGAAATATGTAATCCTAATTAGATATTCACTCATTCGTGTAATGTAACTAGTGGTGTAATCATCATTTTAGGGATCAAACAGATTTTGCAGCTCCAGGTGGGTTTTATATGGTGAGAAATGGGCTCAAATGGCTCTTTGTACGCTGGAGGTTGCTGTCCCCTGCTCTAGCAGAATCTAGAAAATGATGCAAGACAGGATTGAGCTGAAAGCTTGTTGAAAGCATTTTCCCACACCAATCTAATCATCCACATCCACAGACATCAACACTGCATAAAATACAAAATTATAAACACTAGATCCTGGAAAACATATAAGATCAGATAATTTATTTTTGTTTACTTAGTTAATTTAAAGTTAATCTATTAAAAACAACAACAACAAAACAAAGTATGAACCAAACCATGGATTTGGAGAATTATACCCCTAATAAATAGCAGTATTTATGAATCCTAACCATAGCCATTAGAGTGCCATTTTCTCACGACATGGTTTGCCCTTTCTTAGTGTTAAAACATGGTGACTTGACTTGTGACTTCATTGACTTGTCTTGCTTGATGTTTAGCAGTGACTTGACTTTACTTACTTGAGTGACTTAGGACTTGCTTCAGCCTTTAAAGTTAAGACTTGAGACTAGCTTGTGACTTGCGCAACTGTGACATGTGTAACTGTTATTTGTGAACATGAACTACTTCCTCCCATAGCCACAAACCAGAGGCGTGAGACTCAAATTTCTGAAGCCATCCGGAATAAAGTCTGGAGCTGCTTCATAGACAATGGATGTGAAACTAATTTTATAGTAATTTTTAAAATACTCAAGTAAGCTTTATTCTATAGTAACCTTTCATATCTGAAAAGAAAATGTTCCTGTATACTAGGGTTGGGTGATGTCTACAGAACTGGCATATCGTTTGATTGATTGATTGATTGATTGATTGATACTTTATGAATCCCCGAAGGGAAATTCCAATTGTCCAAGCTCATCCAATTATCACGAACGAAACAAAAAACAAAAACTAGTCAGTTCAAAGAGTTGAAGAGTCTAATTGCTGTGGGGACAAAGGACCTCCTAAATCTCTCTGTTCTGCAGCACAAAGAGAGCAGCCGACTGCAATGCTATATTTTTTATGACAATGTCCACAGTGAAAAATCATGATGGACAATGATATTAATCAGTGCATTTTGCTGTCATTTAAGGTTCTCTCCTCTCCTTTGTTTCACCGCAGGCGGGACTGAGCGATCCTTTCATGAGTGTATGTTCTCTGAGTGGAGCAGAGGATAGACAGTGAAATATAGTCCATCAACCCGGTCTGAGGGGTGTGACTTGGCAGCCATGTAAAGTGCAGTGTAGATTAGGAGCATGTACAGTAAAGTTATAGCAACTTCCCTGTCATAGCAAACATCAAATGTCAACGGTGTGAAAATTACAGCTTTTTGCAGAATGAGATGTGTGTGTGCCTCACAGCAGTGTTATCAAAATCAAGTAAATCAAGTATTGTGCCCCTTTACTGTAATCTGAATCAATATGTAGAAAACTTGTGATGATGTCTAAATTATGCAAGTATTGTGGCCCTTAAGTGTAATCTGAATCAATATGTCGAAAACTTATGATGATGTTGAAGTATAAAAGATGATGTGTAAAAGAAATGAGTGTCCTAATTTTCCTCAAGTCCATGTTAGGTAAAGTAAAGACTTTTAACTCACATCACCAGATAAAAGTTAGATTGAAATGTGTACTATGAAGTGTGCAGAGACAAGAAGAAATTGCAGGTGGACACAGAGAAATAGTTGTATATTTCAATGGTCAGTGAGTCAACCGCTAGGAGTGGTTTCTGTCAAAAGCATATATATGTCTCCAGAGCTAGTGTGAAAGATCTGAGTTCACCCCTCCCTGTCTGCCTCCTTTTCCTTGGCTGACAGGTCTGTGCGTGACGACCACTTCTTTTTTTTTCCTGTTTTGATCAGAACTCGCTTGGAAAAAAGCTATTCTGACTCGTATATAAGAGATTCTGATATAAAAAGAAGAAAAAGTTATGAAAAGACAAATACTTTATTTTTGAGTCTAACTTGCTCAGAAAAGTCGATTCAGACAGTTTATTAAGACGAACAGATGTAATAAACAAGACACAAGCTTTAAGAAACACACTCTTCTTTTTTTTGCCTGTTTTGATCACAACTCGCTTGGAAAAAATCTATTCTGACTGTTATATAAGAGATTCTGATGAATAAAGAAGAAAAAATTATAAAAAGACATATACTTTATTTTTAAGTCTAACTCGCTCAGAAAAGTCATTTTTTGACTAATCTATTAAGAGGAACAGATGTAAATAAGCATGACACAAGCTTTAAAATACACACACTTCTTTTCTTTTCCTGTTTTTATCACAACTCGCTTGGAAAAAGCTATTCTGACTGTTAAATAAGAGTTTCTGAAAACAAAAAGATGAAAAAGTTATGAAAAAAATACACACACTTCAAGATTTTATGTGATCCTTACAGACATCCAAATATCATATTAAAACTTAAATACATAATGGATCAAGGTAAATTCAGAGGTTGAAATTTTGAGGCATATATGTCACAACGTCACACAAAGAAGTGTGTATTATGTGAATGTAGTATGTGAAGTATGTGATTAGTATATGAAAACAGTATATTCAGAATCTGCTTCTGAATATACTATTTTCATATAACTTATGAAAATAGTATATTGGTATATTGGCTAGGGTGTTTTCTAGGGTGTTCTTTCATATACAACCATCAGATATGACCTGTTCTGAATGTACATGTGCATTTTGGAGGCACCCTTATGCCAAAATGTCCTTTTTTGAATCCAGCATATTAGGTCATAAATTATTCATTATCATTTAATTTTCTGCACATCCAAATTTCTCTCTATATATAATGAAAACTGTTATGCATATCAGCACAGATTGCAGTGTTTCCCCTAGGTTGACTGACTTGGCCTGGCTGGGGAGGTCGATTAGCACATTTCTCTGTTTAGCATCGTCAGGCTAGGCATTGTTGCTCACACCCTTCATTTTCCAGCAGTTGGGGAAACTGGCATGACTTTTCTTGGTCTTGACAAGCTGCAGCACTTCACTGTACATTTACTACCAGATTGTGACAGCTTACTGCTAACCTTTTCCTCTGCTCCACTCACATTCACCATCACTTTTCTGATGCTCGCTCTATTGCTTATCGCCATGTATGTATAAAGAGAACTGGATACAGCCTTTTTTGCCTCCTAAATGCCACACACATTTGAATAGCAATTTCAGCATTTGATTAGTGTTCTTTTACAATTTGATTTATATTTGACTCCTGAAATTATGTCCAACAGCTCAAATTCCAACAGCTGCACACAACACTGGTTGATGTTACTGTGGCTAGCTAGCAAACATTAACTAACTGCTTATATAGAGTGACCTAAGCAGTGAAAATGGAGACTAGTGATGATTATAAATGTGTTTTATAGTACTGAGTGGTAGAAGTAACGAAATGTCTGACATATTCTTTGTTTGAACTACTTATGGGAAGTAAGACCGGCTCTTGTCAGATTTTCACACACACACTGTACCTGCATCATGTGCCACTGCTGAGGGCTGGGGAAGGGGGGAGGGGTTACAGTGAAAATATTATACTAATATTGTAATATATGATAAAATAAATCATATTTTGTCATCATAGATACTACACATATGTCTCAGGGGTAATTTATACCCATTTTAGATGCAAATACACCTATAGGAGCACTTTGAGAGGAAAATTTGTCCAAAAAAATAAGGTTTATATGGGGCAGAACACTGACATTCACATTTTGGCATCGGAAATAAAATTTGCCATTGAAATCAAACCTTGCAATTGAAAAAAGTGTATTGTCATTGAAAAAAGCTCCTCTGAAAAATAAAACACTTTAAAAATTTTAACATTTTAAGAAATTACAATCTGTCAATCTTATTTTATTTTGGTATTTTTGCATTAAGATTTGTTTTTCAATGTCAATCATTTTTCTTCATGTCTGTCTTTTTTCATCAGTCAATATAAGTGTTTTTTAGTATCACCGGTTTTCAGTTTCAACTTTGTCTTTTTCAGTTTCAACTTTTTTGAATGTGAAACTAATTTCATAGTAATTTTTAAAATACCCAAGTAAGCTTTACATCTTGTTTTTCATATCTGAAAAACAAGATGTACCTGTACATAACTGGTATATGACAATGTCCACAGTGAACCATTATATTGGACAATGATATTGAATGGGATATATTACTGCATTTTACTGTCATTTTGTTGAGTTTCTCTCCTCTCTTCTTTTTCACCACAGGCAGGGCTGAGCGATCCTTGGAGGAGAGACTTGTCTCTCTGAGCCTAAATAACTGGCCAAGAGAATGCCGTTCGGACAGTTTCAGAACAGGAGCTGGTGTAAAATGCAGGTGCGGAAAACCAAACACACACGCTTTTCTCTCTGAGCCTAACTAATTCGCAAGAAGAACGCAGTTCTAACTGTTTCAGAAATGAGCGGGTGTAAAAAGCAAGGGTTGTGACCCAAACACATACGCTTGTCTCTCTGATCCTTACTAATTCACAGAGAAGACGCGTTCTAACACTTTCAGTACATGAGCTGGTGTAAAAATCATGAGCAGGCGACCAAACTCATACACTTGTCTCTCTGAGCCTAACTAACTTGCAGAAAGAACGCAGTTCTAACTGTTTCAGAACATGAGCCAGTGTGAAAAGCAAGAGTTTTGACCCAAACACATGCGCTTGTCTCTCTGAGCCTTAATAATTCACAGAGAGGACGCTCTTTTGACAGTTTCAATACAGGAGCCATTGTAAAAAGTATGAGCAGGCGACCAAACACATACACTTATGTCTCTGTGCCTAAATAACTGGCCAAGAGAATGCCGTTCGGACAGTTTCAGAACAGGAGCTGGTGTAAAATGCAGGTGCGGAAAACCAAACACACACGCTTTTCTCTCTGAGCCTAACTAATTCGCAAGAAGAACGCAGTTCTAACTGTTTCAGATCTGAGCGGGTGTAAAAAGCAAGGGTTGTGACCCAAACACACGCGTGTCTCTCTGATCCTTACTAATTCACAGAGAAGACACGTTCTAACACTTTGAGAACATGAGCTGGTGTAAAAAGCATGAGCAGGCGACCAAACACATACACTTATGTCTCTGTGCCTAAATAACTGGCCAAGAGAATGCCTTTCTGACACTTTCAGAACAGGAGCTGGTGTAAAATGCAGGTGCGGACAACCAAACACACACACTTGTCTCTCTGAGCCTAACTAACTTGCAAAAAGAACACAGTTCTAACTGTTTCAGATCTGAGCGGGTGTAAAAAGCAAGGGTTGTGACCCAAACACACGCGTGTCTCTCTGATCCTTACTAATTCACAGAGAAGACACGTTCTAACACTTTGAGAACATGAGCTGGTGTAAAAAGCATGAGCAGGCGACCAAACACATACGCTTGTCACTCTGAGCCTTACTAATTCACAGAGAAGACATGTTCTAACACTTTGAGAACATGAGCTGGTGTAAAAAGCATGAGCAGGCGACTAAACACTTATCTCTCTGTGCCTAAATAACTGGCCAAGAGAATGCCTTTCTGATACTTTCAGAACAGGAGCCGGTGTAAAATGCAGGTGCGGACAACCAAAAACATACGCTTGTCTCTCTGAGCCTAACTAACCTGCAGAAAGAACGCAGTTCTAACTGTTTGAGAACTGAGCGGGTGTAAAAAGCAAGAGTTGTGACCCAAACACATGCGCTTGTCTCTCTGATCCTTACTAATTCACAGAGAGGACGCGTTCTAACACTTTCAGAACATGAGCTGGTGTAAAAATCATGAGCAGGTGACAAAAAAATACGCTTGTCTCTCTGAGCCAGACTAACTTGCAGAAAGAACGCAGTTCTAACTGTTTCAGAACATGAGCTGGTGTGAAAAGCAAGAGTTGTGACCCAAACACATGCGCTTCTCTCTCTGAGCCTTAGTAATTCACAGATAGGACGCTCTTTTGAAAGTTTCAATGCCGGAGCCAGTGTAAAAAGCATGAGCAGGCGACCAAACACATACGCTTATCTCTCTGTGCGTAAATAACTGGCCAAGAGAATTTCAGAACAGGAGCCGGTGTAAAATGCAGGTGCAGACAAACAAACATATACGCTTGTTTCTCTGAGCCTAACTAAATTGCAGAAAGAACGCTGTTTCAGAACATGAGCAAGTGTGAAAAGCAAGAGTTGTGACCCAAACACATGCGCTTGTCTCTCTGAGCCTTACTAATTCACAGAGAGGACGCGTTCTCACAGTTTCAGAACATGAGCCGGTGTAAAAGGCATGAGCAGGCGACCAAACACATACACTTGTCTCTCAGAGCCTAACTAATGTTAGAAAAAGACTTATGCTTGAATTAAACTCAAACTCATATTGAGTCTCACTTGCCCTGAACAGTCGTTTCTGTGCGTTTCAGACGACAAACAGGTGAAAATAAGCAAAAACAAGCTTTTCATTACACACACTGTTTTGATCATAACTCGCTTGGAAATGGCTATTCTCAACGTTTTAGAATAGAATTTGATATAAAAAGAAGAAAAACTGATAAAAACACATATGCTTCAGTATTGAGTCTAACTTGCCCTGAACAGTAATAACAGAAACAGAGAGATGCGATGTATGACTCAGGAGGCAGAGATGCTTTGAACGAGATCGGGTTCATGGTGATGCCTGGGAACTCGATGAAAGTGCCAGGCCCTGATGCTTTCTGCTTGCACAGAAGGATTCAGAGGAATGTTTGAGTGTGATGAGCCTATGGCGAAGAGATGAGAATAGTGGAGGGATGAGGGTAGGGATGAGGGATGAAGGGATGAGGGATGAAGGGATGAGGGAAGGGATGAGGGAAGGGATGAGGGATGATGGGATGAGGGTAGGGATGAAGGGATGAGGGAAGGGATGAGGGATGAAGGGATGAAGGGATGAGGGTAGGGATGAAGGGATGAGGGAAGGGATGAGGGATGAAGGGATGAGGGTAGGGATGAAGGGATGAGGGATGAAGGGAGGGTCGAGAAATCTGAGACAGACCGGGTAGGAAGGGTTGACCCGGTATAAGTAGGCTTGTGTTGTCTCCAGGGCCAGGTGTAGGATGTAGAAATGATGCTTCGATGACGCTTCTTTCTTGCATATAAAAAGGTTTATTTACAAAAAGTCAGCATCTTACAGACAAAACCATGGACGATGTCTGGAGAGTGCAGCCAATGGAACTCTGCCAGTGTATGGAATGTGAGGTGTATTTATACATAGAATTGGGGGTGAGTTCAATGAGTTCACATGAAAACACAGAAAGGTCGAGGTCACAGTTCAAACTATTGATTGACAAGGACCATTAGGGGCCCAAACATTAGGGGCCCATCTTAGTCAAAACAAATTGATAAAAACCATATGTGGAATGTCATATACCTCATATTCCCCCTTTCGAGACTTAAGGAGTCTCGAAACGTTATAGTACAAAACGTATATTTTTATAAGTACAATCAAAGAATAACCATTCCATTTTACACATACCTTTGACAAAATAACCTCAGCAAAACATCAATCCTTGACAGGGAGCATCTTTCTCAACTTAGAGACCTGACTCAAGTAAACACACATGGCAACCACAGAAAATAAAATCAAAAATTATCCAGCAGGGGCCAGTCGTCCCGTCGAACCCCCAGTGGACATTCCCTGCCTAACATCAATCTACCGAGAAAAAGAAAAAAACATCTGAGGTCCCAATGTATCTACCCAATGTCAGTTCCCAACCATTAAACAACAACTCTCCATGATTTAAACATTATCCATTCAAGATTACCATTATGAAAAGGCTTGTGTTTTCCCTTTTCTATGATCAAAAAATTATAACACAATAAAACAAATGCAAACTGAAATATCACAAACACTGAGGTATGCATGAAAAACATAAACACATGTCAAGCTGATAGTCGTCTTCAGTGTCAGCTTCCAGAAGAGTCCATAGTGGTTTCTCAGTGTCCTCATTCAGGATTCATTCACATTATCCAAGTTCTCAAGTATCTGTGGTCCTCCTCACATATTCTATGAGGAGAGAAAAAAGAAAGAACCAGTATCTTTGCAAAAACAACAGATATGAAATAAACATTTCCCAAAAAATAGTAAATATTGACTACTTCCAAAACCCAAAATAACGTCCTATATTCCCCCCTAGTAAACCTCCTTACTAATTGAGGCCACCAAATAGCTAAAACATAACAAGAACAAATGTTTAAAATATAGTTAGTGTCAAAATGGATATACTTCCACTAATTTGGGTTCTGTCACTACTTCCTCATCCTCTGTAGTACCCCTATGTAGTACTGTCAACTGAGCATTCTCCCCAGGCATAACTATTCCAACCCATCTTAATATCATAGCCTTAGCAAAGGTTAATAATAGTGTACAGAAACAAAACATCAAACACAATGACAGAAGTGCTGCTACTAAGATATTGACCATAGCTGCTCCCACTGGTCCAAACTTAGACTGTAACCAGGCATTCGCAGACCATCCAGCACCCTTGGACGGCCCAAAAGCATCTCTTATACGTTTCAATGCTCCAATAACACTAGTCATATTATCAGTAGAGTCAGGAATCAAAGTATAACAAGCGTCGCCAGTTAAATTCAACGCTACACATAGACCACCTTGTTTGGCCAAAACATAGTCAAGAGCCATATCATGTTTAAGTAATGTCAGTCTATGACTTTTCTGCGTATTTGTCAAATGATCAAATCCTATCATTGTCTCATTTGCAAAACCCTGTAAGGTATAGGTAATATTATCAATGTGATCTGCCAAAAAAGTCACTCCATACCATGGAAATAGTCCTAAACCCCACTTCTCTGCTAGACTTACCCTGAAATGGTAAGCCTCCAGATTATGAAATTGAGCCATTTCTCTTTTCTTCCTACTCCCTGGAACAGCATTAATTTGATCCTCATCAGGTGGTGTCCCCCTTTGGACCATCGTAACCTCATATGGCAGCTTTAATGTTGCCATATAACAACATCCAGTCCATCCATATGGCAAGAATAGATAAGCTTTATTACCACAAACCCACCAAATGTCATGAAAATGTCCTATAGTCACATTTACAGGCAGCATTTGATGCCTAACCATCAAAATTACCCTTTTCTTCTTGTCTGGTACTCGAAATGTCACTTTATGTAAACCATCTGCACTTTCAGGTATTTTCTCACCAAAATCCATCATGTACCCCTCACACTCTGTTATTCCCATAAATATCCCTATCTCATTTTGAGTATTATTTGAACAAAAACACTCTTTGGCCTTCACTGGACTCACTTCTATTGAATCTGGAACCGCTGTCATTATATTGGCATGCTGATCCAATACATTCATATATGACTTCTCTGTTATCCATGCACAACCAAGTCTTGGTTTAAACAAATTCACTGACAGAGCCATTACAGTATCTTCTGATGACTTCTGGTGATACATCAGCCAAGATAATGCATTGGATTGGCATGCAACTGCTAATGGTTCTGGAACCGTCTCTAAAACTGATGGCCATGTACTTGGTGCTGGAACTCTCACTATACATGGACCCGTCACTCTATTTGTTGCTCTCACAGCATGTGTCAACTGTTGGAACCATAAATTTCTACTTGCCCATATGTCTGGGATTTGTAGTACAGATGAATCAAATCCATACGCTTTCCATTCAGTATCTCTTTTCTTCAATGCCCGATACTGTTTGACCTTATCATCTGATATAAGATCATAATCAAAACTTTCTATCCCTTCTGAGCTAATCATCTGTACTAACTCAGCCAAATCTTCGTCTTCCTCTTTGACCTCCTGTTCTTCAATGTCAAGATTTTCACTAATCCTGTCTACATCAATTTCTTCTGTTACTATTGGCTCCTGATTTACTGATTCTATCTCTTCAATCTGCAAATTTATCATACTTGGCTCCTGCATCATTCTTACAACTTCAGTTGGCATTAAAGATGTAGTCGCTGCTTTACTAGTTGTAGTTGCTGTCGTCACAGGCTTACTAGTAGCCTCTCCCGAACTAGTAATTGAAGTCAAAGTTGGAGTTACAGTTGAAGGTGTAGTTATAATTGGCATAACCGTACTAATCGTAGTTGGCAAAATTGTTGTCAACTTTGTTGTAACCTCTCCTTCTTTAGAGGTCACCTTTAATGTAGTTGCCTGTGTTGATTGATTAATACTCCTAATAGTTTGAGCTAGTTTAGCATCGTTCTTAGTTGTTTCCTGGGCTCTAGTAGTGAACTCCCTTTGTGTGCTGGTTACCTTTGTTGTAACTAACGTAGCCACAGTATTTACAGTAGATATAGTAGTTAATTGTTTCTCAACCTCTTCAGTCATTATAGCAGCTTTCACTCGACTGGAATCTTTTATTACAAGTGTAACCTTCTGAACTACATGACCTTCTAACCAAATGTTCCTAATTGGGACAAATTTAAAATATGGATCTAAAAAAGTACATAAATATTCTCCTTGATCCTCCCACGTAACATTACGCAAGACAAGTGAGCAATCATTCCAGATTTTGAGCCATCTTGAGTCATTGTACAAAAAATACTTCCTCTTCCTGAGGGGCACTATATCAACTTCAGATCCTTCTAATACCAAATCTTCACCCCGATTATTCTTCCATTTGGGTGAAATTCGAGTACCAACACTCCATTTACCACATTGACAAGGAAGTTGAGCTGATTTCCCCAAAACTACTTCAACTTTAGTCATCGTAGCGTCTTGGTCTAGTTCTCTTACGGACTGGTCTTGGACTTCGTCTACCTGGCTCCCCTGATTCTCCCTCAATGGGTTCACAGCTTCCTGTAACATCTGATGATCTGCACTCTGCTGGGATAAAATCTGTTCTCCCTGGGACATATCTGAAGTCAATGTCTTTAAATCTTCTGCCCTGTCCTCCATCTGTTGTGTCGTTTCCGATATCATCAGAAACATGCACAGAATCACCAACATGTTCCACATCCTCCTCAGGCTCCTCTGAGCCTTCAACATCTCTAACCTGTGAGTGTTGTACTTCCCCACTTGGTGCTTTAACACAATGAGACAAATGAAACCACGTTGGAGACCCCTTAACCTGCACTGCAGTTCCCGTACTGCGAACAACCTCAAATGGTCCTTCACGGCGTTCGTTATACCACTTTCTTCTAAACACCTTCACGAACACTTTATCTCCAGGTTGCACTGTGCTCTTCTTTTGCTCATCAAGTTTCTCCTGCACCTCTTCTTGTTTTTGCCTGTCAGAAACATATGTGAATATTCTTTTATGGAGGGTAGCCAAATATGAAACATAGGCTCGCATTTCATCCTCCAAAAGGGACAAACTTGGACCTTTTCCGCTTGTACGCAGACAGGGTGTAGGCATTAGCCTTCCCGTGATCAACTCATGAGGTGTCATGTGCAGACTACGTATCTCACTTGAGCGGCACACCATTAATGCTAATGGAAGTGCTGCAACCCAATTTAATCCTGTATGTTGGCATATCTTCAAAATTCGATTTTTCAAGATTCCATTCATTTTTTCACAAATCCCTTGACTCTGGGGATGATATACTGATCCCAAACGTTGCTTGATTCCCAATTTTTGTAAAATCAATTTCACTGTTTTATCCACGAACTCTTTACCATTATCTGAGGATATTCTGTCTGGAAGTCCCCACCTGCTTATGACCTCTCTACACAGAAACTTGGCAACTGATTGAGCGTCTTTTCGTTTGGTTGGACAAGCTTCAGGCCATCGTGAAAATCGATCCACAACAACAAGCAAATAACGTTTCCCTCCTATTGGTTTTATCATATCACAAAAGTCGATAACAATTTCGGACATTGGACCTCTAGCCATTGGAATATGACCAGAAGGAACCATCACACCCCTCCGAACATTATTTTTCAAACAGATAGCACATCTGCCTATGAAATGATCAACCTGTTCAAGTAAATATGGTGCCCAAAAACCATACTCTTTTATTATTTTCCTCCTGACTTCCCCCCTTGCAACATGAGCCAACCCATGAGCTTCTTGAATCATCAGACCTAACAGGTCCGGAGGTGCTACTATCAGCCCCTCATGATTCCTCCAAAGTCCTGTAGAGTCTTGAATGGCACCTCTATCTCGCCATAGCTGCTTATCTATGTCCGAAACAGCTTCCTGCATTGAAATCACATCTCTTAGTGTAATTCTGTCTTCCAAATCTACTTCATGAGTAACCAGAAGAACATTATTCAATTTGTCAGCTCCCGTGACTGCCTTTGCAGCCTCATCAGCAGCTCTATTTCCTCTTGTGACCTTTGATACATCAGATTTATGTGCCGCACATTTAGCTATCGCTATTTCTTTAGGCTTCATCATAGCCTGCAATAGCTTCATTATTTGGGCATGGTGTTGTATTGGAGAACCGTCAGTTTTCTTAAACCCTCGGCTCTTCCACACTGACCCAAACAGATGACATACATTGTGAGCATAAGCAGAATCTGTATATATAGTCACTCGCTTGCCATCTGCTAGCAAACATGCTTCAGTTAATCCCACAAGTTCAGCAAGTTGTGCTGATGCCGGTTGCGGCAATATTTCAGCTTTTTCCACAACAAAGTCATCTCCCTGGGCTTTCACTACTGCATAACCTGCACACAATTTATCCCCTATCCGATAACATGAACCATCAGTCCAATACTCTAAATCTGCCTCCTGCAATGGGAGGGCCTGCAGATCTGATCTTAATCTAGAGTATCTCTCTGCTTCTTGAACACAATCATGTGGCTCACCATCTTCTGGAGTTGGCAAGTTTTCAGCCGGGTTCACTGTAGCACATCTCACTAGAGTGACATCCTCTTGTTCTAAGAGTCTATGATAGTCTCTGAGCCTTGGCATAGTCAATGTATATTTACCAAAATTCAAAAGATTTCTGAGACTATGGTGAGTGAGAATCGTCACTGGATACCCCATCGTGACAGATGATGCTTTATCATACATCAAATAAACTCCTACCATCGCTCTGTAGCACAGTGGCAGACCCATCTCTACTTCTGAAAAAGCTGTAGAGTAATAAGAGATTGGTTGAGGGCTGGTCCCCATGCCTGTCGGCTGACAAAGTACTGCACATGCATATTTACCCCCCGTAGAGGTAGAAACATACAACAAAAAATTCTTAGCATAGTCTGGAAGAGCTAATGCTGGAGCCTCTTGTAATCTTTGTTTGATCGTTTCAAATGCCACAACACCATCCTGTGTCCAGGAAAGATTTGAATGCAACTGGGCATTCCCTGTATCTTTAATCATAGCTCGTAAAGGCCCCGTCAGACTGGCATAATCTTCCACCCATGCAGAAGAGTAACCAGCAATCCCAAGAAATGTCATCATTTCCCTGACTGTTCTAGGCTTTGGAGCCTTACGAATGGCCTCTAAATGACTGTCAGAGATGCCTCTATGTCCCTGTGATATTGCTTGACCCAAATAAATCACCTTCTTTTGGCAATATTGCAACTTCTTTTGAGAGGCCTTGTGCCCCTTTTCTGCCAATATTTGTAACAATTTAACTGAGTCTTTATGACATGTTTCCTCATCTGGTGAACAAACAATAATATCATCCACATATTGAACTACAGTACTTGTTAGCATTTGATCTATCCCCATCAAATCATCCTTCAATACTTTATTGAAAATGTGAGGACTGTGTTTAAACCCTTGTGGCAAACATTTATACTCATAACACTGTCCTTTGTATGTAAACCCAAACAAACCCTGACTTTCTGTACTAAGTGGAACACTAAAAAATGCACCAGTATAATTCATATGTACTGACTTACTATAAACAAAGGCCTTCCCTCTTTTTTCCTTTAACTATTATTTTAATCAAATTTTAATCATATGTAATACAATACATTATTAATTCAGCTTCATAAGGATCATAATGTAACTATTCAATTACAATTTACTCTTTCATTTAAGAAATAACAAAAATCATAAAGTCAAAAATTTTACTCCCTCTTTCTTCTCTCATCTCTCTCTCTTTTTTTTTTTTCTTACAGGGAAGAGAGCAGGGCAACTCCCTTACTTCTCCCCCCTTTCTTAGGAAGAGCAATCCTATTGGTAACCTATTTAGGGTACCCCCTTTGCTCCACCCCTTAAAATTTGCAACTGCTTCCACTCCGTTTTGGTCAACCGACGAGTGAACATCTCTTAAAGTTAACATTCACACATTGGCAGTACAAACAAAGAGTCTCAGCCATTCTTCAACAGCCAAATCCATCACATTCACTTCTCCATCTAAAATCACCTTCTCAAACCATCATCTTCTGCATGCAATCATGCACCCACACAAACACAGGAGCCGAAAACCAGTCCCCTGTCCAACACTGACACATCCACAATTCCCTCTTCTAATCAACGTACTCTATCCTTTCTCAAATAAACAAATGAAACAAAATTAGTTTTTTTTTTTTTTCAATAACTCAAAATCAGAAGCTGGCATGCAAAAAGTTTCACCAAAAACAGTTATCTCTCTTTTTCCTTCTCTCTCCCTTACAGCATACACCACTCCTATAGACACACACATTTCCACTTTTTAAAATAGAAAAGTCCTTTTTCCAGGGTTCTTATCAATTAAAAACGTTCTCTCATTGGAGACTCATATATTTATCATCATGTCCCTGGAAAGGCTCATAGGATCTTTAACCTTAGCTTTTTGAATTATAATCATAAAGTCCCCTTATTTTGTGAGGCTCACATGTTTTTACACTTATAAGAATATAAAACTTCTCCTATATTCTACTAAGTCTCCTATACTCAATTTATATTCAAACTTTACTTTCCATTAAGCACCGAATTACATTTTAACACATTATTTCACACAAAATATAGCTGCAGCACACACACAAAGCAAAAACAGACAAGAGTAACATGATACCCTTACCTCAAACGCACACACACATCCACTACACCCAACAGAGACCAGCTCTTCACTCAGCAGCATTCTTAAGTCGACTCATTCATACTAAAAAAACAAAAACATGCATGTATAGCCGCTCCTTCCAATTCCTTTCTTCTTTATCTCTCTTTTTTTTTTTCTTTCCAAAAATTTATGCTACCTCAAGGTGTGAGTCATTAACCGACAAGCTACCCAAAAGTTCGTCAACAATCAGTGTACTTTCTACTGAAAATGCCCTCAACACCTTCAATTCTTCTTCATTAAGAATTGACCCAAAAAACACCTATTGTGCTGTTTCAGGTTTACGGCCATTATCTAAAATGCCTTTTCCTAAGGGCTTTATCCAAATCTTGCGGCTTTTCCTTTTATTTCCTTATCTCTTATTTCCTTTTCTCTTATTTCCTTATTTCCTTATCTCCTTATTTCCTTAACTCTTATCTCTTATCTTCTCTTTATTTTCTCAACTCTTTTTCCTTTCCTTTGACTTTATTTTATATCCCAATTTTTCCTAAGGCCTTAGGACCCAAAAAATTTTCCTTTTACACCAATTCTCTTTATCAAAAGTCAATTTTTCCATAGTGACTAAAAACATGTCTTACAAATTTTAAGGTGATCAGTCTTAATGTAGTAAGATGCATACAGCCCACTATTACTTCTTGACAATTCCACACTTTTCTTTTTCTCTTTAAACACTTATTTTCTCTATTCCCCCCTTATTGCATTCACAAAATGCAATAAAAACCTACAATTTAGAACAAAGCAACACCACTAAATCCATAACCCATAAAACCTACACACACAGGACACAGGCTCTTTCGAGAGTGACCAGGCAACAAACAGAGCATCCCCTATCGAACCACCCACAGGCAAAATTCACAAAGAAAGTCTTACGTTGTACTTGACAGCCACAGGGCAGGACCGAAACAGGGAAACTCAGCCAGGTCACCGTCTCGCCGAATCCGTGACGCCAAATTTGTTGTCTCCAGGGCCAGGTGTAGGATGTAGAAATGATGCTTCGATGACGCTTCTTTCTTGCATATAAAAAGGTTTATTTACAAAAAGTCAGCATCTTACAGACAAAACCATGGACGATGTCTGGAGAGTGCAGCCAATGGAACTCTGCCAGTGTATGGAATGTGAGGTGTATTTATACATAGAATTGGGGGTGAGTTCAATGAGTTCACATGAAAACACAGAAAGGTCGAGGTCACAGTTCAAACTATTGATTGACAAGGACCATTAGGGGCCCAAACATTAGGGGCCCATCTTAGTCAAAACAAATTGATAAAAACCATATGTGGAATGTCATATACCTCACTTGGTAGATGATTAGAGGTGTGGTTGAGGCGTGGTTCCGCTCCCGAACCTAAGTTAACGAGTTAACTACATTAGTTGTGTTGTTTTATGAACCTATTTTACAACCCTACTTTACAAAACAGAAGAACTGCCATCCCAAAAACGCTGTTTATGAAACATTCACTAAAATATCTTGAATATATCAACATTTAATACATCCGAACTAATAATCTCTCTGCATCTAAATGGTCAATGTTAACAAAAAGTTAAGATGTTGGTTTGTTTAACAGATAGACCTTTTCACGACCCTATCTTACTGCCCTACTCTACAACCAGAAGAACTACAACTGTGGTGCTTGTTTGTATCAAGAAACATTGCGAGGCTCATGGGAATTGTAGTTTTAAAAACATATTAGCGTTTTTAATATAATTGGAAGTTGTAAATACTAAACTGAGAGTACACTAGGGAGTTTAAGGGGACGATAAACACACTTGTGTAATCAGATTTTAAATATCTAATTCCTTTATGAGCGTAAATGAATTTTAACCATATTTTACCCATATCTGACAGCGTCCCCAATTGTTGACTATATTCACATGATAGCTGAGGCTCAGAGCTCTCTATAACAGTTGGTCCCATGTCCATACCCCCTTTTGTTGATGAATTATAAGCCTTCAAATGTGCACTGAGGTCAAGGTTCAAAAGTCAGTTTTTCAAAGCAGGAGCCATGAAGAATCTTCATACTTACAAATGTTATTTTCCAAGTTGAGACCTTTCCAAAAATGTATTTGATGAATCTCTATGACAAAGTTTTAATTTTCACATTTCAAGGACACAAGCCGTCCAAGGCCTAGTTTCAGAGAGCACTTTGAAGGACAGGGTTATTAAACTGGAATTCACAATTAATCATATATGCACATGTCAGAATTTTTGCTCTCTTCACCTCCATAAATTTTATACACTTCATTTATTTGTCCATAGCACAGACCATAGACTATTTCCTTTGTACAGTCACTTCAAGTTTTATATTTTTTATTTGCATAGCACATTTCAGCAATAAGGCATCATATCCTATCTCAAAACTATCAGCCTACTATTCCATTCTGTAAATAGATCTAAAGTTTTCAGTTTAATTTTAATATTACTTTGTTTCATTATTATTATTAAGAATGATAATGGGGGTAAGCACCTCTGTTAATTTTGATTACCTTGTCTAATTAATTGTTTACTTCTTTGAAACTGTTTTTGTATACTATATATATATGTGTGTGTGTGTGTGTGTGTGTGTGTGTGTGTGTGTGTGTGTGCACTTTGCATGCTGTTAACTGGGAATGTTTACATCTTGGACAGGAAACACATCACGTTACTTCGTCTTCTTCGTCGCTCTTTTGACAGACAGTGGATGGCTCAACGAACCAGACAGACTAGCGACCCCACGTGTGTCTACATTGAAATGACATCTTCATTCTTGAAAACCCGAGGTTGCAAGCAAGCCACAAGCTATCACGCTATTACGTTATATATATATATATATATATATATATATATATATATATATATATATATATATGAATGAAGTATTGATGAGGAAATCCATGTACACATATTGCACACATACATGCAGATTAATAAACAGGGTCCAACGTTCAGTGAAAAAACAAACAAAAAAAACTGTGTGTATATGTTAATAATCAACAGGCCTTCATGTTGTTGCTTCTCAGATAAGTTTTAATTAATTTAAGTTTTGAGAAGGATCTCTCGGCGCTTGCGGCTGTTCCTCACTCTACCTGTCATTGGACAGATAGAATGAGAAACAGTTTAATAGCTGTGGCTACATCAGGCACACTTGGCAATATGGAGTGGTGCACTCTATTCATAGAGTGTGTGCCAAATCTTGAATTGAGCCATGCCCGATTTCTTTTATGGTGGACACGAATGCACTACTGAAAGCACTTGGTCTGGAAAATCTGCAGACAAGTCATCTTTGTATTTGTCTGCTAAAGCACTTGCTGATCTATACAGTTCATCGTCGGACTTTACGTGTTGCTGTGGGCGTAAAAACTGTGTGTTACCTGCGCAATGGCAGTGTCTCGAGCTCCGTAAAATACTGACACTTTGAAGTGCTACTCTGCATTTAATAGCCTTTTTATTCTCGCATAACTCATCAAAATGTCTTTTGGTGCGCCTTGCGCGCTTTTGTGGGAATGAAAATCTTGCTCAGTCATGGGCTCATGACTGAGCAAGACTGAGCAGTTTCTTTAAGGCTGTGGAACTCCCCTCCGAGACACACAAGGGTCTCGGATGAACTGACAAGATATTTGCTTTCCTGCGCGATATCAGTGTTTTATTTTTGTAGACTTTGTGAAACAGTATTGAGCGTTTCCATAATTTTACCCTGTATCACAGTTTAAAGGTCAAAATTCAAAATGTTCCACGCTATGTTCGAGTTCATCGGCCTTAGCACGCTCACCTGACTTTTTAGATAAAAGACATTTGCTTTCATGGTGCTTTCATGGTAACAAAAGCGGAGTGAGCGCACAGCAGAATTTCTGGATGCCCAGCGCGTCAGGCACAACCATTTAAGTGTTGGGTGCCCTGTCACTTTGAACTGTGACTCAAGGGGCCCTATTTTAACGATCTAAAGCGCAGGGTCTAAAGCGCATAGCGCAATTGCATTTAGGGTGTGTCCAAACCCACTTTTGCTATTTTAACGGCGGAAAAATGGTCGATGCGCCAGGCGCATGGTTCAAAGGGGTTGTACTTAGTCTCCTCATTAATCATGGGTGTGTTTTCGGCATAACATGCAATGAACCAATCACAGTGTCATCTCCCATTCCCTTTAAGAGTCAGGTGCGCTTACTCTTATGTGGATTGCTCTTATGACGGCGCATTTGCCAAAGGGAGCGCTTCTCTTCTCGTGCCCAAAGGAAAAGCGCACGATCCATAACGCACACACTGGCCCCTGCTGCCCTGAGACCCAGACCACCAGTTTAAGATCCTGTTCATTAATTTGCTGCAATTTTATCCTCGTTTGGTTTTAGAAAAATCAGTCATGGAGTAACAGGTCAAATCAGCGGAGTTTTAATTGCTGAACGTGTGGAAACCTGATCACTGTAATCTCAAAACTGTTAAAGAATATACACTGTAATAAATGATTCTGTGGTCATGTAGATTTGAATTAATGTATCAGGTAAAATATATTCAATATAATTGTGTTTTTGGTTTTGAGGCAAACATTTAATTAAATTTCAAATAAAAATGTTTGGAATAAAATCCACCCATTGTAGTTAAATAAAACATAAGTATTATGTTTGTCTAATCCCAAATAGACAGAATATTGAGTGAATTCAAATTAATGTAATCAGGCAAATATTAATTGAAAAGCACTTCCTTTCAAAGTGCGCTTTTTTTGAATGCAGCAGGCTATCATTTAGCCACAAGACATTTGAAGACTGTGGCGTCTTCTTCGACATTGCTCAACTTGCAAAATTGAACAGGTTGACTAAGGTAAGAAAACATTTTATTTTCACTGGGATTGTAAGAACGCTTGTAGTGGAAGGCTATATTACAATATAAAATGAGCTATCACAGAAAAAGAGACTCAGCAGCAACAAAAAGTTGGCTTCTGTTGCCAAGGCTTTATGTTAATGTACGTTAGTAGGGCTAGTGTGATTTTGTTACGCTATAATATGAACACCGCATTATACATTTTGGAAGAATAGGCTATGTATCGAAGTCATTTATTTTGAAGGATGCGGCGATTAGCATTCCGCTATCATGGTTCCTACGTCCCTTGCGTGTTGATATATCCTCAGTATGTTTCTATAAAACGGCGTAAATATGTACGTTGGGTTTAATGTTAAGGTTAGACACATTAACATAAAGGGATATATTAGGGGTTATCGCTAGAAGAGCATCTTATATTTGGCATTTGACGCACTTCCGTTAGCTTTACTTCCTGTGTAGAGCTTGTCTTCCCGGGCAGGTACATGGGGGCAGGTAACGTAAGTTCTCTCTGTTGTTTCGCTGTTTTGTTGCAACTTGCAAATGAAGACAACTTACCTAAACACACGTGAAGTAAGTTTATTAACAGTGTTACGTTTTAGAGCCGCAATTTTATTTCTTTTCATGCTTAAATCTGTTCATTTTAGTATGGTAATGTCCAGTCCGCAGCACTTAACGTTAGCAGGAGGGGGGGAGGGGGGAGCTTAACATGGCACAGACTTTTTCATTTTACCGCAAAACAGTACACTAAAAAAGTTTCTGGGAAAAAAAATAACAGGATACCGTTTCATGTCTGATTAGCGCCGGTGTTTAGTTTGATAGTTGGAGTTTTGTGAGCCGGCCGCCGAATTCAATTGGAAAAATCGGCCATTTAACATGAAGATGACTGGTGATGAATGGCAGGTTAACGAGTCATTTAAGTAAGGGTTTTTTTTTTTTTTTTTTATTTTTATTTTTTTTTTTTTACCGAAATAAGTCTACATTTACCCACAAAACAGTTGCCGAATAAAACAGTGGCTCCTACCGTTAGTTTTTAAAAATATACCATCATGTTGTGCGCCTTTGGCGCCTTCAGCGGACACACCCCCAGTGTCTCATTTTAAAACATAGTTTTCCGTACTTTTACGATTAAAAAATCATAAGTTTGCTGGGTGCACATTTTATGTGGTTTGATAACTCAGATCATGCTATTGTTGCTTTACAGTCATACAGACACAGACAGACAATAACACCTGTAAAGTCAGTCCATGAACGTTTTAGACTGGCAATTATATTATATTATTTATATAATAAAATCATGTTTTTATGTTGGCATTGGTGTTTATATTGGTGTTGGGGCAATTTCAATTATATCATTAAAATGCTGAAATTACACCTTCTCCTCTCTCATTAAAAATCCTAAGATTTTTAATGAGAGAGGAAATATGCATATATTTTCATTTATTCATTTCATTGACAACAGGGATGATTTTCATTTGTAAATAAGTAATGTGAAGCTGAAAGGCACATCTGACATCTAAAACTTTCTGTTTTGTTCTTAGGTGGCTCCAAGTGAGACAGCATTGTAAAGTCTGTGGATTCAAAGTATCATCAAGGGATGCTCTTCTGCAGCATCACACAGGACATTTGAGATTGGATATTAGGTACCTTTTCTCAATTATGATTGAGTTGTAATTTGTTATTCTTGTTTAGAGATGAGAAATGAAAATGTTAAAACAATGACCCTGCAATGGATTGCTTCAAAATGACATCAACTCCTTTTCACTCCTTTAAAAAATCCAGGATCTATCAAATGTAAATATTTAGCATGAATTCATTTCATTTTTCACATGGGGATGATTTTCATCTGCAGAAATTTGAAGTAGAAAAGCACTTATCATATCTAAAACTTTGTGTTTTCCTTAGGTGCAGCCAAATGAGATGGCAGTGTAAAGTCTGTGGATTCAGAGCGACAACAAGGGGTGATCTTCTGCAGCATTACAGACTACAGCACAGGACGTTTGAGATTGGAAATTCGGTACCTTGTCTCGATTATGATTGTCCATGCTCCTTTAAAACATTAAGTGCCCTTCGCACACATTTGTCAAGATATCATGCAGAGGATGAAGCTAAGGGACCAGGAGTAGTCATCTCTTTCTCATGTGTTATTTGCTCAGCTAAATATCCCACTGAAAAAGAATATTTCCAACACCTCGGCAATCACCTAAGGAGTCATGAAACCGTAGAGTGTGTTTTTGTTGGATGTACATTTAAGACAAATATATATGGAACATTTTTTGTGCACAAAAGCAGGAAGCACAACCCCCATTCACTTGAAGACTTGAAGCCAGATGTCATTGGTGAACACCAAACTTTACCAAATGAAACTAATCTCTTAGTCCCAGATGATAGTGATCATGATGATACCAGTATAAATCCTCCAGTGGATATATCAAATGAAATTCACCAAAGAATTGGCTCACTTCTCTTAAAGTTGGAAAGTGTGCACAACGTTTCTGGTAAATGTATTGATGATTTAGTGGAGGAGCTTCATTTTATATACACTGCCTCTGCTCCAGTAATTTGTCAGCTTGTCGATGCAAGTTTGAAGAAGTATAATTGTGCTGTGGAGGAGGACATTGTGAACGAATTGGTGGAGGAACTATGCAAGTCACACCCTACAAGCAAAGCACTGGGAGAAGATGGGCCCTTTGGTTCTGTGTATAAGAGAAGACAGTATTTCAAGACACAGTTTGAATTTGTCCAGCCAGTAGAGTATATCCTTGATTCGCAGGAGAATCTCAGCTATCAATATGTGCCCTTTCTTCAGACCTTGGAGCATATATTGACCAATAAGGATATTGCACATGAGGTTTTGAAAAAAACAATCTCATCTACTGAGTATAAATCATTTCAAGACGGGAAAAATTTCAAACAAAATCCATTTTTTGCTGTAGACGAACCAAGAATAGCGTTAATTCTCTATGTTGATGATTTTGAGGTTTGCAACCCATTAGGGACATCGCGTAAAAAACACAAGATCACCGCTGTTTATTGGATCCTGGCAAATGTACCACCTGGACTGCGCTCTACTCTTTCTGCAATAAACTCGGCCATTCTCTGCAAAGCCGTTGATGTTAAAAGATTCGGCTATGATATTGTTTTGGAGCCTCTCTTGAAAGATCTGTCTGTTTTGGAACAAGAGGGAGTTTTTGTTGCCTGTGCTGGAAAGAACATAAAGGGGACAGTATATTGTGTGGCAGCAGACAATCTTGGCGCACATTCTCTTGGTGGACTTGTTGAAAACTTCAGTGGTCCTTACATTTGCAGGTTCTGCTTAGGGTCTCACGCTGAATACTCTCAAAAGGAGGTACGCTGCGGGGAATTTCCACCTCGGACAAAGGAAACCCATGAACTGCATCTCAAAACTGTAGAAGAAGACCCTACCTTGCCTCATTGCTATGGAGTCAAGAAAGCCTGCCCACTGACTAAGAAGCTGAGTCACTTCAGTTTTGTCAGAGGTTACCCTCCTGACATCCTCCACGACCTGTTTGAAGGCATTGTCCCATCAGAATTGGCACACTGTCTGAAGACTTTCATTAAGAACAAATACTTCACATTATCAGAACTTAATGACCTTATAAAGCAGTTTCCATTTAAGTTTACAGACAATCTTGACCACCCTCAGTCCATCCCAGTAAATTTTTGTAGTCGTGGTACTATAGGAGGAAATGCTCACGAGAACTGGGCACTCATAAGGTCACTGCCACTAATCATTGGCCGAAGGGTACCCTCTGATGATCCAGCGTGGCAAATTCTTATGACCCTTAAGGACATTGTAGAGCTCTCTGTGGCCCCTCTCCACTCTGTTGAAAGTGTTTCTTATCTTGACCTAAAAATATCTGAGCATCGTCACAGATTGCAAGAAGTTTTCCCTCATTTAAGATTGACACCCAAACACCATTTTTTGGAGCATTATCCCACTCTCATAGAAGCCTTTGGCCCTCTAGTTGGACTGTGGACTACGCGCTTTGAGGCCAAGCATAAGTTCTTCAAGCGTGCTGTGAGGTTCTCAAGCAATTTCAAGAATGTCTTACTGTCACTTTCAACAAAACATCAGCTGATGATGGCTTTCAATTGGCAAAGAAATATGGCTAAGCCTGCCCTGGTTATCAGCAAAGTGTCATCTTTGCCTTTGGCAGTACTGCATATCAACATCCAGGAGTCTGTAAAGAAACTGTTCCCTCAGCTAACAAGTGTACAGTTGTCAAACACTGTGACATACCATGGAACAAGGTATTCAGCTGGGATGATCTTGACGTATGGTTCTACAGGAGGGCTCCCAGACTTTGTAGAGATCATACAGATGTTGATCTTGGAAAGCAATCTTTACTTCATTGTTAAGAAGCTCAATGCTTGGTACCTCAGATCTTTTCTGTTGGAAACCTGTAAGGAAGTGATACTTGTTCATCACCTCAGCCTTCAAGATGTCTATCCACTTGCAGCTTACAGACTTGCAGGAATGCGCGTGGTTACACTGAAACGTTACATTTGTTGTACATTTTAGATTCTAAACTGTAGCTTGTTGGTGATTTTGTTAATTAGCCTATTTTCAAAAACAGCTGCCTACACATGATTTGTTTTCAGAGGGTTTGAGTAATTTTGGTGCTTAATGGAGGTATAATCTTTACTTTTTTTAAAGATTATTTTCTTTTCACTACTAGGCCACCTGACATGGATCCAGCAATGCTCCGGGTCATCTTTGGTCACAGAATAGAGAAACTGACTCTTCCATCCGGAATACCAGAGACTATGGAGGAGCTGAACTTGGCTGTCAAGCAGACATTAAGTATCCCCCACGACTTCAGCCTGCAGTATTTAGATCCAGATTTTGAGGACTTTTTCACTCTCAACTCCACTGCTGAAATTGCACACAAAGCCACAATTAAGGTTGTGACAAACGAGCCAGTGGTTCTCAATTTGTATCCAGTACCACGCACTGAAAGCTTCGATGAAAGTTTCACCTCAGAGCAATCACATGATCCTGCCTCCACAAGTTCTACTGCACAAGACTCCTATGACTCATGTGATTCATCACCTGCAAGCTCAGCCATGATGTCAGCAAGCAGCAGCCTACAAAAGAAACCATGGCCAACTGAATTCATTATTCCACGATTCTCTGTTGAAATCGAAATGATTCTTGAAAGAGCCAATGAAGTTTACAGAAAAGAGGGCACACTGCTGACTACCCCAAACATCAAGTCAAACATACTTGAAAAGCTAGCTCAGTCCATTTATACATACACCCCCTATCCATCACTCCAGAAACGTCTTTCTGTCGCTGAAGCGCTTATCAAGGCACACCCATGTCTGAAGGATCCGGGGAGCTCTTCAGGCGTCATTGGATGGCAGAATAGCATTAAATACAAGATGGCGAACTATAGAACAAAGTTAAGAGGCCTTGGTATTCCAGATGTTACATGCAATGCTCTGAAACATAAACTCCCTGCTGACAGGAAGTCTGCAAAAAATGTGAAAAAGGCGAAAAGAGCAGAGGTCAATTATCTGCCACCCTACCCAGCTGGTGAAAACGAGCAGAGCTTGGAGAAAGTAAGGGAAGAGCTGGTCACCGAGTCAAAAAAGAAGAACAATGAAAAGATAATCAAAGACAAAATGAGCAAAACATTTGCCCTCAGACGACATGAAATCATCAATCAGTGTCCAACTGTTCGAGCCATGAAGGACCGCTGGCCTGCCCTGTTTGACCCTTCACAAGTAAGTTGGAATGTGTAATTCCTGTTAAGAGATAATGACAATGTGAAAACGATGACCCTATAAGGGATTGCTTCAAGTAATTTTGTCAAATAGACTTTAAGATGTATAAAAATACTCTTTGAATAATAATTTGTCTAACATGATTTTTCCACAAAAAAGTTTCAGTTATGTCACTAAAATCTTTACAATTACATCTACTAACTCTCCCTCATGAAAAATTCCAGAATGTATAAATATGCAAATATTGTGGAGGGGGACTGACAGTGGCAAAAAGTGTTGAATGCTACAGTTTATACGAAAGAAGTTTAAGAGGCTAAGACCTGATGTGATACCATTGTCTCTTTTGTTGCCTTTGTGTTTCAGATCAATGCAGAATTTCAAAGAACAACTACTGTACATCTGGAGCCGAAATTTATGTCTGCGTTAGACCATCACACTCCCAAGCTACTGACACTATTTCGTGCCAAAGGTGGAGTACTTGGAAGAAGACTGGAGATCATAATGGAACCGCTGGAGGTACAATACTTTTTAAAATTAGAAGTAGTTTTTTTCCATAAGATTTCCAAATGATATGAATAAGGACATCAAACTGAATGATAGACAGTTGTCCTCCAGAAATTGCCCTAATATAGTGAAGCAATATTTAATACATGAAAAAGAAAAACTATTAACAGTTCATGCCTTTAAGATACTGTAGTTTTTTTTTACTAATTGAGCAGAGGCGAGACAATTTTATTTGTATAGCCACTTTTTAAAAACAGTTTGTTTTAAAGGGCTTTACATAGCATCATGACAACATCCTCTGCACTTAGACCCTCACATCGACTGAGGAAAAACTCCCAAGAAAAGCCTTTTACCAGGGAAAAAACAGGAGAAACCTCAGGGTGAGAAACAGAGGATGGATCCGTTACCCAGGACAGGGAGACGTAAAAAAGATTTTGTGTACAGACAACAAAACGGTTAACATGGAATATAGGAAAACATGCAAGTAGTTAATGAAGGCAGCTTCTGGTGGGAGGGGTGGGAGGCAGGGAGAGCAGGCCAGTTTAATGGGAGTACTGGATGGTAGACTGGTTCATGGACAGGGAATGCAGGTCGGTTTAACAGCAGGGGGAAGAGGGCAATGCAAGCGATGGTTGGTGCAGAGAGATGGAGCGCTGGAGAGATGTGTGGAAACACAGAGAGAGTGTGACACCAAAGCCAAACTACAAGGTGCAACAACATGACTATTCAAAATCTGCTAGTGAGAGGAGAGGAGAGGAGCTCCATGTAGCCAGATGCGTCCCCCAGCAGTCTAAGCCTATAGCAGAGTAGCTATAAAATGGTTCAGGGCTACCTGAACCAGCCCTAACTTAAAGCTCTGTCATACAGGAAGGTTTTAAGCCTTTCTGAGCATACTGTGCAGGGCTTGGGAAACTAGCCTGGATACTTGCTGTATTCCTGCTTGCATGCATAAAAAAGTTTTTTATGTTTTTTTGTTTGTTGCATTCCTCCCCAGGACTCAGTGCACTCTTCGGTTGAGAGGACCAGAGAGGTTGTCCTTCGGTGTCTTATAGAATACCTTGGAGAACAAGGGGGACATCTCATCAAAGAATTCAACGTAGGTGAACTTCATTTCCTTAATTCCTCAAGTAGGTACTGTTGTCAAATAGATCTGTGACCTTTGTTTTTTGTAGTATCTTTTTTAACAGCTTCGGTGCTCCTAGTCATAGATTCTCCAAATCTCTGAACTGAACTAGAGGGATGAACACTATTCTTCCACAAGATACTGTAAATAGAGAGGGATATAATAGTAGAACAGCATAAAGCCCTCATTACAATGGAAGAACAATTGTAGAATATAAAAACACCAAAATAGAGAAGAAAACAAAGAACAATTTGAGACCAAGGCCTGCCAGAAAATAAAATTTGATAAAATAGATTTATAAGCTATGAAAACAATAATGAATGTATTGTCTAGTAATGCCATATGCTTGCAATATGCTGACAGTTTTATACTAATACACTTACAATTTCATGTTGCAGGACACTGAGAACTTGAAGGAACTTGAACAGCTCATAATGGCAATTATTGTGACCCCAAAGCCTGGAGCTTCTACAAGCAACAGCCCATTGAACATTGGAATTGTCATAGAGGGCGTGGAAGTCATCACCGGACTTGGAGATATTGCGAGGGCTTGCTCTGTCCTCCTTGGCTTGACCTACGCACTGAATCTCGATTATCCCAGACAGCTGAAGTACACCTTTGAGGTATTCCAAAAACTTTTCTTGGAACTGGATGATTCAAAGCTGTCAAACAAAGTCCAGTCCCTCAAGAGCAAACTTCTGGCTTGAAATGAGACTGTAGTTACAGTGTAGACTTTTGTGTTACACAATGTCCAGCTTCTATAGAGCTTGAGAATTGCACATTTGAAAGTGCTTTGTTTGTAACTTGGCACTGATTTGGACTCTGTCCCACGAATGTCAGTGACATTTCAATTGTTGTTAGTTCAAAGTACAAAGTACAAATGTTTTTGCTCTGTACAAATTGCACTTTTATGATTTATGTTTTGGCACATGCACTTATGGGGAATTTTTACTTTAAGATCATTATTGATCTAATTTAGTGGTTCAGTGAGATGAGAAAGGATGGAAACATGTTCATGGACAAATCACCATTCTGTAATATGGCTTTTTTTTCTTTTTAATTGTTTAAGTCAGCATTTGTCCTTTTCAAAGATCTGGTTTGACATGTGTGAGCAAACTTCTGGCTTGTCAATGAGACTGTAGTTTACATGTTGTGCTACACAGTGTTCAGCTTCTACAGAGCCAGCGAATTGCACATTTGAAAGTGCTGCTATGTTTCCAAGTTAGCACTGATTTGGACTCTTATCCGACTAATGTCAGTAACATTTCTATTGTGGTTAGTTCAAAGGACTGTGTTTTACTCCATACAAATTGTTCTGGTACATGCACTTCTGGAGGATTTTTCTTTAAGATCATTATTAATCCCATTTAGTAGCTTTGTGAGGTGAGAAAGCATGGAAACACATGTTTATGGATACATCATCACTGTAAAACAGAATTTATTTTTGTTTTTACGAAAAAGTTTGGAGTCAGTATTCTGCCCTATTCAAATTTCTGGTTTGAAAATCTTACTTCTGGCCTGAAATGAGACTGTGGTTGCAATGTACACTGATGTGCTACAATGTGTTTGAAAGCACAAAAGTGAATTGTTAATAAACGTGTTATTTGAGTATTTGTTAAGTTCTGTACTTTCTGGGCCATAGACTAGTTATTCCTAAGAAAGAAGAATATTTAGATTTAATTCATTGCATTGAATAAATTCAAATTAATGCACAGATAAATGTAGTTGATTATTACTCAATTATATATCATTGATATGTAGAATTAAATACATTTTTATCAGTACAATTTACACATTAGGGAGTTTCTTTTTCAAATCAACTCAATATTTTTGCTTAGATTTTAATTAATTCTGTACTGTTTTCTATTCGGATCTACTCATATTAAATGGGTAACTATTAACGGTCTCATTTAATTAAAATTTACTTAATACCAAACATTGTGAAATTTAATTAGTAATATTGCTTGTAACCTGTTGCCTCATTTTTATTGAGTAGATATGGTGTATCTTTTCTTACAGTGCATAATTACTGCGATTAGTTAATTCTGATAAATATTATGACTGACATGTAATTTCTTTAATTCTATTAATATACACAATAATAATCTTTCACATTGCAACACTTTTATTTGTTACCTTTTGCGTGTGTGCGCTGCTGTGCGTCCTGTGTGTGTAACAGTCAGAGAGTATGTTGTGCACCTGCCTGTGTAGTTGCATATTACATAATGCGCCCTTAAAATAACAATGTGACGTTGCGCCATTGACTTTAGACCAGGTTTTTGTTGGTCAAAAGCGCAATCGTTCTCTGCTTCCTCAAGATAGCAATGCGCCAACAATACGCCTGACCACACCTTACTTTTAAACCAACACGCCCACGGGCGCACTAATGGGCGCAAGTGTTATTGCTATTTTAACAACGTTCAGCAGCCTCCATGAATGTCCTCAAGTCAGTGCCCGATGTTCTCAACTTATCCCTCAAAATCAACACTCCGCTGCCTGCCCCCGCAGCATGTGAAAGACTTTTTAGCTCAGCTGGGCAGATTTTTTTTCTCCAAAAAGAGGCAGACTAGGCTCACAAAACTTTGAAAACCAACTCTTGTTGAAATTGAACAAAAAGTTCTGGTAATGCAAATGAAAATGAAACTGCCATGTTAAGACTGTTTAACTAAGGTCAGAAGTTAAAGAAAAGAAAAGGTAAAAAAAAAAAAAAAAAAAGGGCTGCAACTATTTTTTTTATTTTTCACAGTTTAATATTCTGTTGATTAGAATCGTTGAATAATCTGTTGATAAGTTAACCTATTTGATCAGATAAATGACTGAAAATTGTGACATGATCTGTCTCTTCCAAAGCTTTATATTATGTCTGCAAATTCTTTGTTTTGTTATTACACTAAGATGTTTAGTGAATTGTCAGCGAGGAATACTTTTTAACTAATTAGTCAAACTAATTACCAGTACTAAAATTATTTTTTTCTATAATGCAGCGAACAGGGTCTGATGTTTTCCTTTGAATAGATTTACAATAAAATAAATGATATGAAGGTATAACGGTCTTCTTTATTGGTTTTGCCTAACAGTATTAGAAAATACAGATGTTACTACTAGTAATTCTTATACCTCTACAGATGTCATTAGTAATACTTACCAACAACTTTTATTTATTGTAAAGGTTAGCGTACTTATGCTTACCCTATTTCACGCTCTAATTTATAATTCTCTAGATTATATGTTACCTAAGAGGGTAACACAGACCCATACAATGTTTTTATTTAAATATAGGCCTGGACATTAAGAGACAACCCATTGTGTGAGTACTTTTACTTTTAATACTTTAAATACATTTTAAATTAAGTACTTATTTACTTTTACTTAAGTAGGATTGTTAATGTAGTATTTCTACTTTTACTTAAGTATGTATTTTGCTGGTTATCGGTACTTTTACTTAAGTACTCAGCTTCAATACTTCCTCCACCACTGGCTGTGTGTGAGCTAACCACTTGGTATCGTAGTTTGCTTATAACAGGCTAATATCTACTCTGTAACCATCCAGATGCACTCAGGAAATATCTGAAGAGGCCTCCAGTCATGGACCGCGGAACCGGGGAGCATGGCCCGGGTAGCTTTTGTACTCTGACAAAATCTCTTATATGAGTAAAAGCTGCTGTAAAAAGTTGTGTTTGTGTTATTACGAGACAACAACTTCACCCACTCAACTGCTGCCGATAAAAAAAACTCACTGCTGCATTTTGATTGGAAGTTAGTGTGCCTATCAAGTGCATTGTTTACCAGTACGTCATGTATGAGCTAGCGTTGCGAGCTAAAGGTGGGCACCTGTCAAACTGCTAGCTACATAAAAATGAATAGACTTTTTTCAGATAAACAGAAAAAACTAAATAGTCCGACTACAGCTTCCACTGTGCCCCTGGCCTCAGAAACAGACCCGGAGTATCCGTCTTCATCTTGCCCTAACTTAAGTCCACCGCGGACTTCAGCAAGTAAGTCGGTTTTATTACTCACTTTTTGCTGTGTTGGTTACTGTTCATTAGCTGCGCTTATTTGGTTGTTGTGTGCGGCTCTGCACATCAGCTATGAGTACTGACTAGTTATGAGATAGACGTTGATTTAGATTCAAGACAGTTTTCAGTTTCAGAAAGACTTAAACTTGGGGACAGTTACTGCAGCAACTGACTGTGTGAAGCTAACCTGCTCGCTGGCAGCCCTGAGTTTCTCTATGTCTCCTCCCTGTTAACTCAGTCCGTATCAAAGCATTCAGTAGCGGAGGTTTACTATCTAAATCCTGGTTGGATATTAATTTAGTTACTCAGAACTTTCTAAAGTTACCGCTTTTATGTTTTTCTCGCATTCAGATATTAAACAGCGTGAGTTTAGCGTCAGCTCAGAATAAAATGGACAGCTCTTAGTTTGTAAGAGCAGCTCATGCACTGAAATCATTATGACATTGTGCTAATGTTTATTAGCAAATAATCAACACGTTCTCATCCCCAACGCGTCAAATATTGCCGCTTGGTCAGTGGCCCGACTCTTCAACGTATGACGCTCTAGGTACCCCTTTCGCGTCAGTTCAGCACGCGCAGGGCTGTTCATCAGATATCAATGGAGTAGTGACCCAGTCGAAATTATGCCGTTTATTCTTTCCTCTTGAAGTTCATAAACCAACGTAATAGCTTGTGGCCACTCTCGAAAGGTGCTAAACTAATGTCATAGCGCATTCTAATTGCTAATTGCTTTATGAGTGAAAATTAATTTTAACCATATTTTACCCCTTTTTATGAGAGCGTCACCAATTGGTGACTATATTCACATGATAGCTGAGGCCCAGAGCTCTCTATAACAGTTGGTCCCATGTCTGTACCCCCTTTTGTTGATGAATTATAAGGTTCAAAGGTCAGTTTTTCAAAGCAGGAGCCATGTGGTATCTTCATACTTACATATGTTATTTTCCAAGCCGAAACCTTTCCAAAAATGTATTTGGTGTAGCTCTATGACAAAGTTTTAATTTTCACATTTCATGGACACAAGCTGACCCAGGCCTAGTTTCGGAGAGCACTTTGAAGGACCAAGGTATAAAATAAATATTTTTATTTGTTTGATTGTTTTTTTTTCTTTTCTAAGTGTAAAAAGTGGGTCATCCTCAGAGATTACAATAATGCTGACAATGTAGGGCATTACTACAGGCTTTGAGGAAGGCCTGAAGTGGTTGGGTTGGGTTTTGGGTGAGGGCTGAAGAGACCTACCCGTTCTCATTCACGCATAGGCTAGGTTACTATTCACACAACCTTGAAGATGTTTTGTCCTTCATGATTCTTGGTTTTAGGATTCTATATCAGCATGACCAGACCATTCAATCAGAATCCTTTTTTTTTTTTAGCCAATGCGCACATACAAAGAATGCGCCATAGCTCCCCCATTATCATTCTTAATAATAATAATGAAACAAAGTAATATTAAAATTAAACTGAAAACTTTAGATCTATTTACAGTATGTACCAACTGTTATAGAGAGCTCTGAGCCTCAGCTATCATGTGAATATTGTCAACAATTGGGGACACTGTCAGATATGGGTAAAATATGGTTAAAATTAATTTTCACTCATAAAGGAATTAGATATTTAAAATCTGATTACACAAATGTGTTTATCGTCCCCTTAAACTCCCTAGTGTACTCTCAGTTTAGTATTTACAACTTCCAATTATATTAAAAACGCTAATCTGTTTTTAAAAATACAATTCCCATGAGCCTCGCCATGCTTCTTGATACAAATAAGCACCACAGTTGTAGTTCTTCTGGTTGTAGAGTAGGGCAGTAAGATAGGGTCGTGAAAAGGTCTATCTGTTGAATATATCAACATTTAATACACCCGAACGAATAATCACTCTGCATCTAAATGGACTATGTTAACAAAAAGTTAAGATGTTGGTTTGTTTAAGATATTTTAGTGAGTGTTTCATAAACAGCGTTTTTGGGATGGCAGTTCTTCTGTTTTGTAAAGTAGGGTCGTAAAATAGGTTCATAAAACAACACAACTACTTAATATATCAAATATTTACAACAACCAGACTAATTACACTGCATCTAGATGATCTATGTTCAGAACACGTAAAGATGTTGCTTTATTTTAGACGTGTGTGTGTGTGTGTGTGTATGTGTGTGTGCTCGTGCGTATGTGTTTGCGCGCACGCCAACATTTTTTTGAATTACGCAGGACTCTTTTGGCGGACTGAAAACCCGCCAACTCGTCTTGCTTGCAACCTCGGGTTTTCAAGAATGAAGATGTCATTTCAATGTAGACACACGTGGGGTCGCTAGTCTGTCTGGTTCGTTGAGCCATCCACTGTCTGTCAAAAGAGCGACGAAGAAGACAAAGTAACGTGATGTGTTTTCTGTCCAAGATGTAAACATTCCCAGTTAACAGCATGCAAAGTGAATTGCGAATTATTATTTAAGCACAACTCCGAGGGCTTTGTTCCCGAAATAAACAAAGAAATGAAAAATCCTCTTGTTTTCATTTGAAAGTAAAAAAAGACAATGAAAAGGGGGTGTTGTGTGTGTGTGTGTGTGTGTGTGTGTGTTAGCCATGGATGTATTACAAAAAGTCCACCTCCAGAACAAACCACGTTACCCGGCATGCACCACGTCTTACGTCACCGCGATTAGTAGCATATATACTCATTATCTGCTGTAATTTTGCCTCAGTGATGTTGGGGCCAAAGACAAACCCTATTTTTAAATATATGATGTATTATATTCCATTGTCGCATAGGTTAGATGCGGCCTCGTCCGTGTGCGCTTGTAATATATTTTTTTTATTGCTCTTATTTAGGTTTTTCCTGTGACCACGGAAATGTATTTTGAAAAGACAGTGTATGCATGTAAAAATGGGAGCAAACAGCACATAAGCGGTAGAAAGAGAGAGAAACAAGTGATAAATATAAACAGGGAGAATGCGCTATGACATTAGCACCTTTCGAGAATGGCCACAAGCTATTACGTTGGTCTATGAACTTCAAGGGGAAAGAATAAACGGCATAATTTCGACTGGGTCACTACTCTGTTGAAATTTGTTGAACAGCCCTGCACGTGCAGAACTGATGCGAAAGGGGTACCTAGAGCGTCATATTTTGAAGTGTGGGGCCACTGACCAAGCGGCAGTATTTGACGCGTTAGGGATGAGAACGTGTTGAATTAAAATCTTTTTTCTTGTTCATTTACACCTGTTCATCCTCTAAACCTGTCAGAAACAAGTGTTCTGAGCGAATTTAAATCAGACATAAAGTATATGTCTTTTTCTAACATTAGTTAGGCTCTGAGAGACAAGCGTATGTGTTTGGTCGGCTGCTCATGATTTTTACAACGGCTCATATTCTGAAACTGTCAGAACGCGTCCTCTCTGTGAATTAGTAAGGCTCAGAGAGACAAGCGTAGTTGTTGGGATCACAACTCTTGCTTTTTACACGGGATCCTTTTCTGAAACAGAACTGCGCTGTCTCTGCGAATTAGTTAGGCTCAGAGAGACAAGCGTATGTGTTTGGTTGTCCGCACCTGCATTTTACACCGGCTACTGTTCTGAAACTTTCCAAACAGCATTCTCTTGGCCAGTTCGGTAGGCTCAGAGAGACATGCGTATGTGTTTGGGTCATAACTCTTGCTTTTCACACCGGCTCATGTTCTGAAACAGTTAGAACTGCGTTCTTTCTGCAAGTTAGTTAGGCTCAGAGAGACAAGCGTATGTGTTTGGGTGACAACTCTTGCATTTTACAGGGGTTCCTTTTCTGAAACAGTTATAACTGCATTCTTTCTGCGAGTTAGTTAGGCTCAGAGAGAGAAGCGTGTGTGTTTGGTTTTCCGCACCTGCATTTTACACCGGCTCCTGTTCTGAAACTGTCAGAAAGGCATTCTCTTGGCCAGTTATTCAGGCACAGAGAGATAAGCGTATGTGTTTGTTCGCCTGCTCATGCTTTTTACACTGGCTCCGGTATTGAAACTGTCAAAAGACCGTCCTCTCTGTGAATTAGTAAGGCTCAGAGAGATAAGCGTATGTTTTTGGGTCACAACTCTTGCTTTTTACACGGGTTCCTTTTCTGAAACAGGTAGACCTACGTTCTTTTTTGCGAGTTACTTAGGCTCAGAGAGACAAACGCATGTGTTTGGGTCACAAGTCTTGCTTTTCACACCGGCTCATGTTCTGAAACAGAACTGCGTTCTTTCTGCAAGTTAGTTAGGCTCAGAGAGACAAGCGTATGTGTTTGGTCGCCTGCTCATGCTTTTTACACTGGCTCCGGTATTGAAATTATCAGAAGAGTGTCCTCTCTGTGAATTAGTAAGACTCAGAGAGACAAGCGTATGTGTTTGGGTCACAACTCTTGCTTTTCACACGGGTTCCTTTTCTGAAACTCCGTTCTTTCTGCGAGTTAGTTAGCGTATGTCTTTGGTTGTCCGCACCTGCATTTTACACCGGCTCCTGTTCTGAAACTGTCAGAAAGACATTCTCTTAGCCAGTTAGTTAGTAAGGCTCAGAGAGACAAGTGTATGTGCTTGGTCGCCTGCTCATGCTTTTTACACTCTCTGTGAATTAGTAAGGCCCAGAGAGACAAGCGCATGTGTTTGGGTCACAACTCTTGCTTTTTACACAGGTTCCTTTTCTGAGACAGTTAGAACTGCCTTCTTTCTGCAAGTTAGTTAAGCTCAGTGAGACAAGTTTGTGTTTTGGGTGCCCGGTCCTGGATTTTACTCCAGCTCCTGTTCTGAAACTGTCAGAACAGTGTTCTCTCGCGAGTTAGTTAGGCTCAGAGAGACAAGTGTGTGTGTATGGGTGCCCGGTCCTGGATTTTACTCCAACTCCCGTTCTGAATCTGTCAGAGTGGCGCTCTCTCAGTGAGGTAGTTACCATTGAATCTCTACCATATTGTTTTAAAAGCCCCCAATATTGTCTATCCATCTTTTGCATGGATTAAATTACTCTTATTGGCCTTTTACTCACAGAGATTTTATTGCAGTAATGCAATGACTGTAGTTGTCATCAATCAAGTACTTCACATGCTTCAATGACGTCTCTCCTCCAAGGATCGCTCAGCCCCGTCTGTGGTGAAAAAGAAGAGAGGAGAGAAACTCAACAAAATGACAGTAAAATGCAGTAATATATCCCATTCAATATCATTGTCCAATATAATGTTTCACTGTGGACATTGTCATATACCAGTTGTGTACATGTACATCTTGTTTTTCAGATATGAAAAACAAGATGTAAAGCTTACTTGGGTATTTTAAAAATGACTATGAAATTAGTTTCACATTCAAAAAAGTTGAAACTGAAAAAGACAAAGTTGAAACTGAAAACCGGTGATAACTAAAAAAGACAGACATGAAGAAAAATGATTGACATTGAAAAACAAATCTTAATGCAAAAATACCGAAATAAAATAAGATAATAAGATTGACAGATTGTAATTTTTTAAAATGTTAAAATTTTTAAAGTGTTTTATTTTTCAGTGGAGCTTTTTTCAATGACAATAGACTTTTTTTCAATTGCAAGGTTTGATTTCAATGGCAAATTTTATTTCCGATGCCAAAATGCGAATGTCAGTGTTCTGCCCCATATAAACCTAATTTTTTTTGACAAATGTTCCTCTCAAAGTGCTCCTATAGGTGTATTTGCATCTAAAATGAGTATAAATTACCCCTGAGACATATGTGTAGTATCTATGATGATGTCTTACTTCCCATAAGTAGTTCAAACAAAGAATATGTAAGACATTTCTTTACTTCTACCACTCAGTACTATAAAACACATTTATAATCATCCCTAGTCTTCATTTTCACTGCTTAGGTCACTCTATATTAGCAGTTAGCTAATGTTTGCTAGCTAGCCACAGTAACATCAACCAGTGTTGTGTGCAGCTGTTGGAATTTGAGCTGTTGGACATAATTTCAGGAGTCAAATATCAATCAACTTGTAAAAGAATTGGTACTAATCAAATGCTGAAATTGCTATTCAAATGTGTGTGGCATTTAGGAGGCAAAAAGGCTGTATCCAGTTCTCTTTCAACCCTGTCTCGTTCCCCCACAACTAAATTGCATTCTCAATTACGTTTCTCAGAAAACGTATTTTGTCCGCGATTACGTTTGTTTGTAATGTATCACAAATACGTTTCTAATCAACATATTTTTGCTTTCCTACAATGCTATATTGATACAAATATAAGAATATATCTAATATTTACAACAACTAGACTAATAACACTGCATCTAGATAATCTATGTTCAGAACAAGTAAAGATGTTGCTTTATTTTAGACATATGTGTGTTTGTGTGTGTGCCTGCGTGTGTGTTTGCGCGCGCGCCAACATTTTTTGAATTAAACCCGCCAACTCGTCTTGCTTGCAACCTCGGGTTTTCAAGAATGAAGATGTCGTTTCAATGTAGACACACGTGGGGTCGCTAGTCTGCCTGGTTCATTGAGCCATCCACTGTCTGTCAAAAGAGCGACGAAGAAGACGAAGTAACGCGGAAAAAAGGTGGCGTTGTAGGGGGCGGGCATGAGGGGCGGGGTCGGGACATTACTACGCATGACGTCACTGGGAATTCCCTTCGACACGTTTAGGATTTCTTTCTTTTTTCAGTCCCTTCTTATGAGGTTAGACAACAATGGCCAGATAATTTGAGTTCGTCATGTCTTTCTTTGATTTTATTCCTCACAGCAATGGCAGGCGGTTACTTAAAAACCGGCCATAATGCGCAAATCATCAGATGTCAGCGGAGATACAAGATACACAGCAATTATAAATCAATCCATTAATTAAAATGAGTACCGTCATGTTGAAAAAGGACAAATCCAGGTTTATTTAGAAAACGCGTAGGCCTGTCCCCAATATATGTATGTTAAAGTAGAGAAATGTTGTTCGAATTAAAATAGCTAATAGCATTGTAGGAAAGCAAAAATATGTATATTAGAAACGTATTTGTGATACGTTACAAACAAACGTAAACGCGGACGGGGGGGGGGGGGGGGGGTGCCCCCAAAGACAAACCCTATTTTTAAATATATGATTATTATTACATCGTCACATAGGTTAGAGATGCAGCCTCGTCCCTGTGCGCTTGTAATATATTTTAGTATTGCGCTTATTTAGCTGTTTCCTGTGACCACGGAAATGTATTTTGAAAAGACAGTGTATGTATGTAAAAATGGGAGCAAACAGCACAGAAGCGGTAATACAAAGCACGGGGAAAGAAACAAGTGATAAATATAAACAGGGAGAATGCGCTATGACATTAGTTTAGCACTTTTCGAGAATGGCCACAAGCTATTACGTTGGTGTATGAACTTCAAGAGGAAAGAATAAACGGCATAATTTCGACTGGGTCACTACTCCGTTGATATATGTTGAACAGCCCTGCGCGCGCAGAACTGACCCGAAAGGGGTACCTAGAGCGTCATACGTTGAAATGTCGGGCCACTGACCAAGCGGCAGTATTTGACGCGTTAGGGATGAGAACGCGTTAATATATATATATATGACGTCGAGGTGTGACACTTCATCCTGCTCTATAAAGGACATGTTACTTCCTGCCGATGTTCATGTGGAAAATGGAAGTATTGATGAGGAAATCCATGTACACATACTGCAGATTAATAAACGTTCAGTGAAAAAACAAAACAAAAAAAACAGTGTGTACATGTTAATAATCAACAGACCTTCATGTTGTTGCTTCTCAGATAAGTTTTAATTAATTTAAGTTTTGAGAAGGATCTCTCGGCGCTTGCGACAGGTAGAGAGAGAAACAGTTTAATAGCTGTGGCTACATCAGGCACACTTGGCAATATGGAGTGGTGCTTTATGAATAGAGTGTGTGCCAAATCTTGAATTGAGCCATGCCCGATTTAGATGGCATTAGGTTCCCTGTCCAAAACTCGTTTTTGCAACCCAGAGTATGTGCCACTCACTGTAGCTGCGCCATCGTAACCCTGTCCTCGGCATTTATTTAGAGATATTCCCTTCTTCTGTAAAAGTCCAACAATCTCTCTCTCTCCAAACCAGATGCGCTTTGATCGTGGACTGCGTGGAAACCCATGAAGCTTTAATTTATTTTCACCTCTAATGGATTATCCTTTTCATCATTTGGAATGGTAACATATCGAATCACCTGATTCAGTTGATCTACTTTAGAAATGTCTTGAGCTGTGTCCATTATTACAGAATAAAATTCTGCTTCATGGATTTCTTTCACTATTTCGTCTTGGGACGTTTTGTGCCATAACAGAGATAATTTCGTTCTGAATTTTTGGGCTCAAGTATCTTTTTACATTTAATGGCAATTAAAATTAGAACTTCAGGGCCATATCGGCCAAGAAGTTCTATGACGGACAAAAAGTTTCCGTTGTTTATTTCTCCCAATTTCGAACAACCTGCACGGCAACGGAGTTGGCTGGATGCAAGTGTCATGGTAACATCAACAATTCTCCCTGTCCTGGCGCTGAAGCTAAACTTTTAACATTCCGTTAACATTTTTATTATAGCTTGTGTTTTTATTTATGAAATAGCCTATCCTGTATTAATGACACTTGTTTGGCAGTAACTTACCAATATATTTCTGTGTGTGTGGGCTGTAGTCGTTTTTGTGCCTAAAGACTACGATACCAAGTGGCTAGCTTACACACAGCTGGTGCAACTCAGTGCAGAAATCATTATTTATAGCCTAACCCCGTAGGTTAGGCTATAAAGCCTAATAACATTATATTATTCCGAAAAAAACGAGAAAAAAACAGCATAACATATAGGCAAAGTAACGTCACACAATAAGGCCATTTAAAAACTTTTCATCTTGCCAAAATGGTTGATAACTGCATAGTAGCTGAATATTGTCAACTATGCAGGAACCCACCTACTGCATCCTTGTTCACGTCTGACAGGATTTAGAGTTCCAAATAACACGTTATTTTTTTAGTTTGGAAGAAAATTCCCCAGATTTCCCTTTGTTGTGCCGCTTTTGGGCACCGCTCAGATATTTTCGTGTCATTTTGTCTCTGACAGCGACAGCGGTGCCGATGCTAATGTATTAATTGGACCAAAAGTTCCTAAGTATCAAACAGTAAAATTTTAATTTAATTTAAAATATTTGCTTTGTGTGTATGTTCAAAATACAGAAAAGATAATGACCGGACCTAGGGGGGAAAAACAAAGTTTTACAGGCGACCCTCCCCACCCCCCATTCATATAAGGGTATAGTATACTCCGTAAAGTATACGCTGCGGGGGTATACTTTAAGGCCCAGATGCACAAGGTGCATAAGGGAGAAAACAGAGAAAACAGGAGAAGGAAAGAACGCCAATCTACAGGTATGTCCTCTTTTGTTAACATTAAAAAGCCGTTTTGTGTGTAACCTTAGACGTTTCATCTGTAGCAGCTAATGATGCTAGCTAGCTATTATAGCTGTTGAAATTGATATGAATCTAGTAGCAGCTATTTGGATAACAGCTCCTTCCTACAACGTAAGGCACTGTGCTGAAATTTCACTGACCAATATCTATAAATAACGCTATAAATAATGATTTCTGCACTGGGTGGCACCAGCTGTGTGTAAGCTAGCCACTTGGTATCGTAGTTTGCTTATAACAGGCTAATATCTACTCTGTAACCATCCAGATGCACCCAGGAAATATCTGAAGAACACACACATATATATCAAATCAAATGTCATGTGAAATGTGGGCCTTTTTTGGTAAATACGTGGTGCTCGCAGGTATGTGTATTGTGGATGTGGGCCAGTTCTGGTTTATCAGGGGCCTGTTTCAGAAAGCAGGTTTAGTGAAAACTCTGAGTTTGTTCACCCTGAGATGAGGGAAACTCTAGGTTTTCAGTTTCAGAAAGAGAGTTAACTTAAACTTGGGGTCAGTTACTGCAGCAACTGACTCTGTGAAGCTAACCTGCTCGCTGGCAGGTTAGCTTCAACAAACCCTGAGTTTCTCTCTGTCTCCCCCCTCTTAACTCAGTCCGTATCAAAGCATTTAGCGGAGTTTTACTATCTAAATCCTGGTTGGATATTAATTTAGTTACTCAGAACTTTCTAAAGTTACCGCTTTTATGCGCATCAGTCTTGTAAACCGTTTTTTTCTCGCATTCAGATATTAAACAGAGTGAGTTTAGCGTCATCTCAGAATAAAATCGACAGCTCTTAGTTTGTAAGAGCAGCTCATGCACTGAAATCATTATGACATTGTGCTAATGTTTATTAGCAAATAATATGTAACCTCAATTTAAATTTGAAATATCAGGAAGAAGCTTGAGACACGTGGGATCAATGAATAATATATATATATATAATATATAAAATATAAATAATAATATCTCCATCACTCACGATGTGATTGGTCGCACTGATCATTCCTATAATATTGTAGATTATATGTTGAATATTTCTGAGTGAGCAGGATTGTGGTGGAGTTGCAGAATGTTGTTTGAAAGTGAGATTTTTAAATAGTGAGCATAATCTTAACGTGTTTTAACAGCATTTCAGTGTGACTATATACTACATTTGTTGAAGCAGCAGAAATAAAGTCACTGAATGCTGTTGAGCCGAAATACAAATAGATGTCTAAAAATTTTAAAACAGTACTTACAGTAATAATCTTGACGGCTTTACAGTACAAATCACCGAACACATTATTACTGAATCAGATTGAGAGTTTACGGTCACAACATGTGTTTTTGATCTATGCGTTTTAAATCTATAACTATATTTTTCATCTTCAGTTGCTGCTTCCTGTGTTTTGTCCGTCAGATTAAAGATGAACAAATATATTTAAAATGTAATCTAGCTGCATTCTGATACACAGTAAAAATCGACTTTATCATATCATCATAGTCTGCTAAATGATGGATTAATGGACAACACTTAGTAAAACATAGCTAAATGATGGATTAATGGACAACACTTAGTAAAACATTATTGTGTTATTTCTTTTCCCGCTTTGACGCAGGCTCTTTTTTCAAGATAAAAGATGTGCAACATGCATTCATATCTCTACATCCACTGGATTAAAACGGAGACTCTGCCCTTTGTTTACCTGTTGCCATGGTGACTCGTTGCATCGGAGCTACATTGATAATGGCTTGTTTTATTCATCACGCACGAGCTGAACTCAAAGTGAACGCAGAGTTAATTGCAACCCTGTCTCCTCAAAATTACGTTATTTTGTGGGACCTTACTACGCATGACGTCACTGGGAATTCCCTTTGACACATTTAGGATTTCTTTCTTTTTTTTCAGTCCCTTCTTATGAGGTTAGACAACAATGGCCAGAAAATTTGAGTTCGTCATTTCTTTCTCTCATTATATTCTTCACACCAATGGCAGGCGGTTACTTAAAAAGCGGTCATAATGCGCAAATCATCAGATGTCAGTGGAGATACAAGATACACAGCAATTATAAATCAATCCATTAATTAAAATGAGTACCAGTACGTTGAAAAAAGACAAATCCAGGTGTGTTAAGAAAAACGCGTAAGCCTGTCACCAATATATATGTATGTTAAAGTATAGAAAGGTTATTCGAATTAAAATAGCTAATAGCATAGTAGGAAAGCAAAAATATGTTGATTAGAAACGTATTCGTGATACGTAACAAACAAACGTAATCGCGGACAAAATACGTTTTCATAGAAACGTAATTGGGAATGCAATTTAGTTGTGTGGGAACGTAATTTTGAGGAGACTCTGATCAGCTGTTCTGAAACCGAAAACTCAGAGTTTCCCATCTTGAGATTCATCCACTCAGAGTTCAGGGTTAGACTCAGAGTTTGCTGGACCTGCTTTCTGAAAGAGGCCCCTGGTGTGTTCTTGGTTGACATACGGCTTGCTTGTGGCCCAGATCTGGGAGCCAAGTGCCATCATTCCATGCAGCATGTGGGCTGGATGAAAGTGCCGAAAGTGTCGGGTGTGAGCCGGATCAGATCCACAGAAATTTTTCTGGGTATGGTATTAATATTAGCGACTGGGGCACAATTCAAATTCAAATAAGCTTTATTGGCATGACAGAAACCTATATTGCCAAAGCACTACAGAAAATTATTAACAGTGACAGATTAATATCATACAATAATATGCAAATGTAAACAATAATATCAAATACAATATAAAAAAATGCATTTTTATAGAGTTCCACTGGTCCCAGAAGGAGTTAGACTCTATACTCTCTTCAAGTAATCACAGCTGTTTCTCAGTATGGTTTATCTTTTTGGTTTTGATTGTATTGATATGTGTTGAGTGCTTCGCAGTACTGAAGGTGAAGGCTCTGTGTTTGAGGTTAGATCATTTTCTGGCTTCATTTTTCAGGTTTTGACATTCTTTGTCAAACTATTGGTTCTTTTTTGTTTTTCTTTTCCTTGTACGTAGTTTCAATTTAGCTTTATTTGCTGTTTTGTTGAAGATGTAATTTATATTTTGGACAGTGTCATATATATGCCTTCAGTAGTGGGAGGGTCTGGGTATTCTGTATACTTTTGTAGTAATAATTGAATCTCTTCACTATTGCTGGCCTCTTGGTATTTCTCAGTGCTGTCTGGGGCCCATCTGTATGTCCTCAGTATTTTGAACAGCTTTTTGTGTGTGCCTCTTAAATATTTCGAAACATCAGTAGGCATAGATTATTCTTTATAATCAGTTTATGTCAGTGAAAAGGTCACATTGTGTTGATCATAACAAAATTTTACATCCCTCAATAACTCAGCCTGTAGATGGATATATGAAATTGCAGAAGATTTTGCCAGTTGAGACAAATACAAATTCAAACTGGTTGACCACTCATTCTTGTAAATCTGAGTTTAATAAAATGTTACTAAAAACATGGAGGAGACTGACAGGGCTGAAGGAGCAGGTCTGATGGAGGTCAGCGATCAAGAAGAAAGCTACAAAAAGTTGAGAACCCCTGTTTTGAGGTACATTACATCCACACAGGTTGGAGTTTTGTATAACATATCTTAAAACGTCTTAATGATCTGTAAGGCAGATTTATGATTAAAAATACTTACTGATCATATCACTATTATACCTGCAAAATTTTAAAGTCTTTAAAAAAAATAAATAAATGAAATGGGAGAATAGACACAAGAACTCCTAAAAATAAAAAATAATAAAAAAATGTTTTCCCTTAAAATATCAAAAATGTTGTTAGTGCTTAACAAATGAATATTTTAATTTAAACTGTTTTAAAACTGATTGTTTTATTGAGTAAACAATACATTTGTATGTTTTTGTTTATGTGAAATATGTAATCCTAATTAGATATTCACTCATTCATGTAATATAACTAGTGGTGTAATCATCATTTTAGGGATCAAACAGATTTTGCAGCTCCAGGTGGGTTTTATATGGTGGGAAATGGGCTCAAATGGCTCTTTGTACACTGAAGGTTGCTGTCCCCTGCTCTAGCAGAATCTAGAAAATGATGCAAGACAGGATTGAGCTGAAAGCTTGTTGAAAGCATTTTCCCACACCAATCTAATCATCCACATCCACAGACATCAACACTGCATAAAATACAAAATTATAAACACTAGATCCTGGAAAACATGTAAGATCAGATAATTTATTTTTGTTTACTTAGTTAATTTAAAGTTAATCTATTAAAAACAACAACAACAAAACAAAGTATGAACCAAACCATGGATTTGGAGAATTATACCCCTAATAAATAGCAGTATTTATGAATCCTAACCATAGCCATTAGAGTGCCATTTTCTCACGACATGGTTTGCCCTTTCTTAGTGTTAAAACATGGTGACTTGACTTGTGACTTAATTGACTTGTCTTGCTTGATGTTTAGCAGTGACTTGACTTTACTTACTTGAGTCTAAAACACAGTGACTTAGGACTTGCTTCAGCCTTTAAAGTTAAGACTTGAGACTAGCTTGTGACTTGCGCAACTGTGACATGTGTAACTGTTATTTGTGAACATGAACTACTTCCTCCCATAGCCACAAACGTGAGACTCAAATTTCTGAAGCCATCCGGAATAAAGTCTGGAGCTGCTTCATAGACAATGAATGTGAAACTAATTTTATAGTAATTTTTAAAATATTCAAGTAAGCTGTATTCTATAGTAACCTTTCATATCTGAAAAGAAAATGTTCCTGTATACTAGGGTTGGGTGATGTCTACAGAACTGGCATATTGTTTGATTGATTGATTGATTGATTGATTGATTGATTGATTGATTGATTGATTGATACTTTATGAATCCCCAAAGGGAAATTCCAATTGTCCAAGCTCATCCAATTATCACGAATAAAACAAAAACTAGTCAGTTCAAAGAGTTGAAGAGTCTAATTGCTGTGGGGACAAAGGACCTCCTAAATCTCTCTGTTCTGCAGCACAAAGAGAGGAGCCGACTGCAATGCTATATTTTTTTTATGACAGTGTCCACAGTGAAAAATCATGATGGACAATGATATTAATCACTGCATTTTGCTGTCATTTAAGGTTTTCTCCTCTCCTTTGTTTCACCGCAGGCGGGACTGAGCGATCCTTTCATGAGTGTATGTTCTCTGAGTGGAGCAGAGGATAGACAGTGAACTATAGTCCATCAACCCGGTCTGAGGGGTGTGACTTGGCAGCCGTGTAAAGTGCAGTGTAGATTAGGAGCATGTACAGTAAAGTTATAGCAACTTCCCTGTCATAGCGAACATCAAATGTCAACGGTGTGAGAATGACAGTTTTTTGCAGAATGAGATGTGTGTGTGCCTCACAGCAGTGTTATCAAAATCAAGTAAATCAAGTATTGTGCCCTTTTACTGTAATCTGAATCAATATGTAGAAAACTTATGATGATGTCTAAATTATGCAAGTATTGTGGCCCTTAAGTGTAATCTGAATCAATATGTCGAAAACTTGTGATGAGTTAAAGTATAAAAGATGATGTGTAAAAGAAATGAGTGTCCTCATTTTCCTCAAGTCCATGTTAGGTAAAGTAAAGACTTTTAACCCACATCACCAGATAAAAGTTAGATTGAAATGTGTACTATGTACTACTAATAAGCATGACACAAGCTTTAAAATACACACACTTCTTTTGTTTTCCTGTTTTGATCACAACTCGCTTGGAAAAAGCTATCCTGGCTGTTAAATAAGAGTTTCTGAAAACAAAAAGATGAAAAAGTTATGAAAAAAATACGCACACACAATCCTTACGGACATCCAAATATCATATTAAAAGTTAAATACATAATGGATCAAGGTAATCAGAGGTTGAAATCTTGAGGCCTATATGTCACAACGTCACACAAAGAAGTGTGTATTATGTGAATGTAGTATGTGAAGTGTGTGATTAGTATATGAAAATAGTATATTCAGAAGCAGGTTCTGAATATACTATTTTCAAATAACTTGTGTCTATACATTGGTTTTCTAGGGTGTTCTTTCACATACAACCATCAGATATGACCTGTTCTGAATGTACATGTGCATTTTGGAGGCACCCTTATGCCAAAATGTCCTTTTTTGAATCCAGCATATTAGGTCATAAATCATTCATTGTCATTTAATTTTCTGCACATCCACATGTCTCTCTATATATAACTATTGTTATGCATATCAGCACAGATTGCAGTGTTTCCCCTAGGTTGACTGACTTGGCCTGGCTGGGGAGGTCGATTAGCACATTTCTCTGTTCTCTGTTTAGCATCGTCAGGCTAGGCATTGTTGTTCACACCCTTCATTTTCCAGCAGTTGGGGAAACTGACATGACTTTTCTTGGTCTTGACAAGCTGCAGCACTTCACTGTACATTTACTACCAGATTGTGACAGCTTACTGGTAACCTTTTCCTCTGCTCCACTCACATTCACCATCACTTTTCTGATGCTCGCTCTATTGCTTATCGCCATGAATGTATAAAGAGAACTGGATACAGCCTTTTTGCCTCCTAAATGCCACACACATTTGAATAGCAATTTCAGCATTTGATTAGTACCAATTCTTTTACAAGTTGATTGATATTTGACTCCTGAAATTATGTCCAACAGCTCAAATTCCAACAGCTGCACACAACACTGGTTGATGTTACTGTGGCTAGCTAGCAAACATGAGCTAACTGCTAATATAGAGTGACCTACGCAGTGAAAATGAAGACTAGTGATGATTATAAATGTGTTTTATAGTACTGAGTGGTAGAAGTAAAGAAATGTCTGACATATTCTTTGTTTGAACTACTTATGGGAAGTAAGACCCCAATGACAGGCTCTTGTCAGATTTTCACACACGCACTGTACCTGCATCATGTGCCACTGCTGAGGGCAGGGGAAGGGGGGAGGGGGAGGGGTTACAGTGAAAATATTATACTAATTTATAATATAAATCATATTTTGTCATCATAGATACTACACACATGTCTCAGGGGTAATTTATATCCATTTTAGATGCAAATACACCTATAGTAGCACTTTGAGGAAAATGTGTCAAAAAAAATTAGGTTTATATGGGGCAGAACACTGAGCCTCACTAAGCCTAACTAACTCGCAGAAAGAAGGCAGTTCTAACTGTTTCAGAAAAGGAACCTGTGTAAAAAGCAAGAGTTGTGACCCAAACACATGTGCTTGTCTCTCTGAGCCTTACTAATTCACAGAGATGACGCTCTTTTGACAGTTTCAAAACCGGAGCCAGTGTAAAAAGCATGAGCAGGCGACCAAACACATACGCTTATCTCTCTGTGCCTAAATAACTGGCCAAGAGAATGCCTTACTGACAGTTTCAGAACAGGAGCCGGTGTAAAAAGCAAGGGTTGTGACCCAAACACATACGCTTTTCTTTCTGAGCCTCACTAATTCACAGAGAGGACGCGTTCTGACAGTGTCAGAACATGACAGTGTCAGAACGTAAAATGCAGGTGCGGACAACCAAACACATACGCTTGTCTCTCTGAGCCTAACTAACTGGCCAAGAGAATGCCTTACTGACAGTTTCAGAACAGGAGCCGGTGTAAAATGCAGGTGCGGACAACCAAACATACGCTTGTCTCTCTGAGCGTGAAAAGCAAGAGTTGTGACTCAAATGTTGTGGAATTTTGGAGCTGACCTCACTGGCAGTTTTCAGGGTGAAGAAGAGAGAAGAATCAGAGAGGAGTCTGCTTGGATTTTTATCTGGAACGCTTTAATGAAACCTTATAAGGTAGATAGACTATGAAACATCCTCTGTTGATCAGACGATGTCCCAAACTCATCTGAATCTCTGACAGTCCAAAACACAGTCTTTAAACGTCAATGCATGTAGATGAAAACCCTTTGACCTGAATTCGTATCTTTGTTGTCGTCTCGTCTCGTCTGGTGACGTCTGCATCTGACCTTCGTTCACCATGAGGCTCCAGGTTTATTAAACAATGCATGTTATCTTCTGTCTGAGAGAACAGAAGAGAACAGATTGACATTTTGTTGTTCTGGTCAGTTATGGATTTTATCCACATCACCAAACACATATGCTTGTCTCTCTGAGCCTTACTAATTCACAGAGAGGACGCTCTTCTGACAGTTTCAATACCGGAGCCGTGTAAAAAGCATGAGCAGGCGACCAAACACATACGCTTGTCTCTCTGAGCCTTACTAACTAACTGGCCAAGAGAATGTCTATCTGACAGTTTCAGAACAGGAGCCGGTGTAAAATGCAAGTGTGGACAACCAAAATCATACGCTTGTCTCTCTGAGCCTAACTAACTTGCAGAAAGAACGCAGTTCTAACTGTTTCAGAACATGAGCCGGTGTGAAAAGCAAGATTTGTGACCCAAACACATACGCATGTCTCTATGAGCCTATCTAACTGGCCAAGAGAATGCTGTTTGGACAGTTTCAGAACAGGAGCCGGTGTAAAATGCAGGTGCGGACAACCAAACACATACGCGCGTCTCTCTGAGCCTAACTAATTCGCAGAGACAGCGCAGTTCTGTTTCAGAAAAGGATCTCGTGTAAAAAGCAAGAGTTGTGATCCCAACAACTACGCTTGTCTCTCTGAGCCTTACTAACTCACAGAGAGGACGCGTTCTGACAGTTTCAGAATATGAGCCGTTGTACAAATCATTAGCAGGCGACCAAACACATACGCTTGTCTCTCAGAGCCTAACTAATGTTAGAAAAAGACACATATTTTTTGCCTGACTTAAACTCGCTCAGAACACTTATTTCTGACAGGTTCAGAGGATGAACAGTTGTAAATGAACAAGAAAAAAAGATTTTAATTCAACACGTTCTCATCCCTAACGCGTCAAATACTGCCACTTGGTCAGTGGCCCCACACTTCAAAATATGACGCTCTAGGTACCCCTTTCGCGTCAGTTCTGCACATTCAGGGCTGTTCAACAAATTTCAACAGAGTAGTGACCCAGTCGTAATTATGCCGTTTATTCTTTCCCCTTGAAGTTCATAGACCAACGTAATAGCTTGTGGCCACTCTCGAAAGGTGCTAAACTGATGTCATAGCGCATTCTCCCTGTTTATATTTATCACTTGTTTCTCTCTCTTTCTACCGCTTCTGTGCTGTTTGCTCCCATTTTTACATGCATACACTGTCTTTTCAAACATACAAAATACAAAAAATATATTACAAGCGCACAAGGACCATCGATATGAATGTCTTTGGCCCCGACAACACTGAGGCAAAATTACAGCAGATAATGAGTTTATATGTTACTAATCGCGGTGACGCAAGACGTGGTGCATGCCGGGTAATGTGGTTTGTTCTGGAGGTGGACTTTTGTAATACATCCATGGCTAACTTTGATAAACTTATGAAATGCATTGACCTCAGTGCATATTTGAAGGCTTATAATTCATCAACAAAAGGGGGTATAGACATGGGACCAACTGTTATAGAGAGCTCTGAGCCTCAGCTATCATGTGAATATTGTCAACAATTGGGGACGCTGTCAGATATGGGTAAAATATGGTTAAAATTAATTTTCACTCATAAAGCAATTAGATATTTAAAATCTGATTAAACAAATTTGTTTATCATCCCCTTGAACTCCCTAACTCCTGTCATGCTTCTTGATACAAATAAGCACCACAGTTGTAGTTCTTCTGGTTGTAGAGTAGGGCAGTAAGATAGGGTTGTGAGAAGATCTATCTGTTGAATATATCAAATACACCTGAACTAATAATCACACTGCATCTAAATGATCTATATTAACAAAAAGTTAAGATGTTGGTTTGTTTAAGATATTTTAGTGAGTGTTTCATAAACAGCGTTTTTGGGATGGCAGTTCTTCTGTTTTGTAAAGTAGTAAAAGTCGTAAAATAGGTTCATAAAACAACATAACTACTGAATATATCAAATATTTACAACGACTAGACTAATTACACCGCATCTAAATGATCTCTGTTCAGAACATGTAAAGATGTTGCTTTATTTTAGACATATATGTGTGTGTGTGTGTGTGTGCGTGCGTGCGTGTGTGTTTGCGCGCGCGCCGACATTTTTTGACTCTTTTGGCGGACTGAAAATCCGCCAACTCGTCTTGCTTGCAACCTCGGGTTTTCAAGAATGAAGATGTCGTTTCAATGTAGACACACGTGGGGTCGCTAGTCTGTCTGGTTCGTTGAGCCATCCACTGTCTGTCAAAAGAGCGACGAAGAAGACGAGGTAACGCGATATGTTTCCTGTCCGAGATGTAAACATTCCCAGTTAACAGCATGCAAAGTGCATTGCGAATGATTATTTAAGCACAACTCTGAGGGGCTGTTTTCCCCCGAAATAAACAAAGAAAAGAAAAATCCTCTTTTTTTCATTCTAAAGTAAAAAGTGTTATGGGGGGGCGGTTCATTTTGTGGGACCTTACTACGCATGACGTCACTGGGAATTCCCATTGACACATTTAGTATTTCTTTCGACACGCAACACGCGCATAATACAAAAACATCATGGTCACCATTTTTAATTACTTCTCATTTGATTTCGAGAAAAACGATAGAAAGAGAGATCGTGATGCATTTCATATGTTTATCGAAGTTAGCCATGGATGTATTATAAAAGTCCACCTCCAAAACAAACAACATTACCCGGCATGCACCACTTCTTCCGTCACCGCGATTAGTAACATACAAATAATAGCATATAAACTCATTATCTGCTGTAATTTTGCCTCAATGTTGTCGGGGCCAAAGACAAACCCTATTTCTAAATATATGATTATTATTACATCGTCGCATAGGTTAGATGCAGCCTCGTCCCTGTGCGCTTGTAATATATTTTTAGTATTGCGCTTATTTAGCTGTTTCCTGTGACCACGGAAATGTATTTTGAAAAGACAGTGTATGTATGTAAAAATGGGAGCAAACAGCACAGAAGCGGTAATACAAAGCACGGGGAAAGAAACAAGTGATAAATATAAACAGGGAGAATGCCTATGACATTAGTTTAGCACCTTTCGAGAATGGCCACAAGCTATTACGTTGGTCTGTGAACTTCAAGAGAAAAGAATAAACGGAATAATTTCGACTGGGTCACTACTCCGTTGATATATGTTGAACAGCCCTGCGTGAGCAGAACTGACGCGAAAGGGGTACCTAGAGCGTCATACGTTGTAATGTCGGGCCACTGACCAAGCGGCAGTATTTGACGCGTTGGGGATGGATATATATATATATATATATATATATATAGGGGGGGACACAATGAAAGAAAACAGCAGCAACAACAACAACAACAAGATATCAGTGTTTTGTTTTTGTAGACTTTGTGAAACAGTATTGATCGTTTCCAGAATTTCACCCTGTATCACAGTTTGAAGGACAAATTCAAAATGTTCCATGCTATGTTTGAGTCCCTCGGCCTTAGCACGCTCACCTGACTTTTTAGGCAGCAGAATTTCTGGATGCCCAGCGCGTCAGGCACAACCATTTAAGTGTTGGGTGCCCTGTCACTTTGAACTGTGACTCAAGGGGCCCTATTTTAACGATCTAAAGCGCAGGGTCTAAAGCGCATAGCGCAATTGCATTTAGGGTGTGTCCAAACCCACTTTTGCTATTTTAACGGCGGGAAAATGGTCGATGGGCCAGGCGCATGGTTCAAAGGGGTTGTACTTAGTCTCCTCATTAATCATGGGTGTGTTTTCGGCACAACATGCAATGAACCAATCACAGTGTCATCTCCCATTCCCTTTAAAAGCCAGATCCACTCTTATGTGGATTGCTCTTATGACGGCGCATTTGCCAAAAGGGAGCGCTTCTCTTCTCGTGCCCAAAGGAAAAGCGCACGATCCATAATGCACACACTGGCCCCTGCTGCCCCGAGACCCAGACCACCAGTTTAAGATCCTGTTCATTCATTTGCTGCAATTTTATCCTCGTTTGGTTTTAGAAAAATCGTTTTGTTCAGTCATGGAGTAACAGGTCAAATCAGCGGAGTTTTAATTGCTGAACGTGTGGAAACCTGATCACTGTAATCTCAAAACTGTTAAAGAATATATACAAGAATATAGAAGCAGTGCAGATGTATTCCCTTCGTGAGTTTAATAATTGTTTTCACCTCATTTATTTCCTCATGTGTTCCTCATGCCATCATGTATTGATGAAGCAGGAAAGTCGATCTGTGTCTAATCAGCTGTTGTCCGTCTGTTTAAATACCTACGTGTCATAATTTAGTCAATAATTAAACAATTTAATCCATAATTACTGCGATTAGTTAATTCTGATAAATATTATGACTGACATGTAATTTCTTTAATTCTATTAATATACACAATAATAATCTTTCACATTGCAACACTTTTATTTGTTACCTTTTGCGTGTGTGCGCTGCTGTGCGTCCTGTGTGTAACAGTCAGAGAGTATGTTGTGCTGCCTGTGTAGTTGCATATTACATAATGCGCCCTTAAAATAACAATGTGACGTTGCGCCATTGACTTTAGATCAGGTTTTTGTTGGTCAAAAGTGCAATCGTTCTCTGCTTCCTCAAGATAGCAATGCGCAAACAATACCTTACTTTTAAACCAACACGCCCATGGGCGCACTAATGGGCGCAAGTGTTATTGCTATTTTAACAACGTGGGCGCTGGGCCTGAAAATGACAAATGCGCCGATCTTAAAATAGCAATGAGCCTTGCGCTGCGCTTAGCGACACACTGTACCGGGCGTAAGATAGGGCCCAAAAACTTGAAAGATGTTAATATTACCACTGAAAAAAGATATAATTTCTGTACAGTATCATAGTATTCTGTTACTTTTGTCACATTTTGGCATGCATCGTTCACCACCAGGTTTAAGATTGTGAGACGCACAATGAATGTAGATGGCATTAGGTTCCCTGTCCAAAACTCGTTTTTGCAACCCAGAGTATGTGCCACTCACTGTAGCTGCGCCATCGTAACCCTGTCCTCGGCATTTATTTAGAGATATTCCCTTCTTCTGTAAAAGTCCAACAATCTCTCTCTCTCCAAACCAGATGCGCTTTGATCGTGGACTGCGTGGAAACCCATGAAGCTTTAATTTATTTTCACCTCTAATGGATTATCCTTTTCATCATTTGGAATGGTAACATATCGAAACACCTGATTCAGTTGATCTACTTTAGAAATGTCTTGAGCTGTGTCCATTATTTTACTTTTTACATTTACTGGCAATTAAGCTCTGTAATATAGGGCCATATCGGCCAAGAAGTTCTATAACGGACAAAAAGTTTCCGTTGGTTATTTCTCCCAATTTCTAACAACCTGCACGGAAACCAACCCCGTCTCCTCAAAATTACGTTCCCCAACAACTAAATTGCATTCTCAATTACGTCTCTCAGAAAACGTATTTTGTCCGCGATTACGTTTGTTTTTAACGTATTACGAATACGTTTCTAATCAACATACTTTTGCTTTCCTACAATGCTATTAGCTATTTTAATTCGAACAACCTTTCTCTACTTTAACATACATATATTGGGGACAGGCTTACGCGTTTTTCTTAACACACCTGGATTCGTCCTTTTTCAACGTGACGGTACTCATTTTAATTAATAGATTGATTTATAATTGCTGTGTATCTTGTATCTCCACTGACATCTGATGATTTGCGCATTATGGCCGGTTTTTAAGTAACCGCCTGCCATTGCTGTGAGGAATAAAATCAAAGAAAGACATGACGAACTCAAATTATCTGGCCATTGTTGTCTAACCTCATAAGAAGGGGCTGAAAAAAGAAAGAAATCCTTAACTTGTCAAAGGGAATTCCCAGTGACGTCATGCGTAGTAATGTCCCACAAAATGAACTCCCTCGACCCCGCCCCCTACAACGCCACCTTTTTTCCGCGTTACTTCGTCTTCTTCGTCGCTCTTTTGACAGACAGTGGATGGCTCAATGAACCAGGCAGACTAGCGACCCCACGTGTGTCTACATTGAAACGACATCATTCATGTCTAAAATAAAGCAACATCTTTACATGTTCTGAACAGAGATCATTTAGATGCAGTGTTATTAGTCTAGTTGTTGTAAATATTTGATATATTCAGTACTTATGTCGTTTTATGAACCTATTTTACGACCCTACTTTACAAAACAGAAGAACTGCCATCCCAAAAACGCTGTTTATGAAACACTCACTAAAATATCTTAAACAAACCAACATCTTAACTTTTAGTTAATATAGATCATTTAGATGCAATGTGATTATTAGTTCGGGTGTATTAAATGTTTGATATATTCAACAGATAGATCTTTTTACGACCCTATCTTACTACCCCACTCTACAACCAGAAGAACTAATCGTATTACACAAATGTGTTTATCATCCCCTTAAACGCCCTAGTGTACCCTCAATTTAGTATTTACAACTTCCAATTATATTAAATAATATAATATGTTTTTAAAACTACAATTCCCATGAGCCTCGCCATGCTTCTTGATACAAATAAGCACCACAGTAGTAGTTCTTCTGGTGACATTTTATTCCTCACAGCAATGGCAGGCGGTTACTTAAAAACCGGCCATAATGCGCAAATCATCAGATGTCAGTGGAGATACAAGATACACAGCAATTATAAATCAATCCATTAATTCAAATGTGTACCGTCACGTTGAAAAAGGACAAATCCAGGTTTGTTTAGAAAATGCGTAGGCCTGTCCCCAGTATATGTATGTTAAAGTAGAGAAAGGTTGTTCGAATTAAAATAGCTAATAGCATTGTAGGAAAGCAAAAGTATGTTGATTAGAAACGTATTCGTAATACGTTAAAAACAAACGTAATCGCGGACAAAATACGTTTTCTGAGAAACCTAATTGAGAATGCAATTTAGTTGTTGGGGAACGTAATTTTGAGGAGACGGGGTTGATTATTATTATTATTATTATTGAAGTAAGTATTATTTCCCATGCCCCTACTAGCCCATAAGTTTGGGACTGATGTGTGCTGATAACGCCCATTCAATAGGCTGACAACAGTCCGATCGGGTGATTTTAGATGCAAATACACCTACAGGAGCACTTTGAGAGGAACATTTGTCAAAAAAAAATTAGGTTTATATGGGGCAGAACACTGACATTCACATTTTGGCATCGGAAATAAAAATTGCCATTGAAATCAAATCTTGCAACTGAAAAAAGGGTATTGTAATTGAAAAAAGCTCCACTGAAAAATAAAACACTTTAAAATTTTAACATTTTAAAAATTACAATCTGTCAATCTTATTATCTTATTTTATTTCGGTATTTTTGCATTAAGATTTGTTTTTCAATGTCAATCATTTTTCATCATGTCTGTCTTTTTTCATCAGTCAGTAAGTTTTTTTTAGTATCACCGGTTTTCAGTTTCAACTTTGTCTTTTTCAGTTTCAACTTTTTTGAATGTGAAACTAATTTCATAGTAATTTTTAAAATACCCAAGTAAGCTTTACATCTTGTTTTTCAGATATGAAAAACAAGATGTACCTGTACATAACTGGTATATGACAATGTCCACAGTGAAACATTATACTGGACAATGATATTGAATGGGATAAATTACTGCATTTTACTGTCATTTTGTTGAGTTTCTCTCCTCACTTCTGTTTCACCACAGGCGGGGCTGAGCGATCCTTGGAGGAGAGACTTCAGTGAAGCATGTGAAGTACTTGATTGATGACAACTACAGTCATTGCATTACTGCAATAAAATCTCTGTGAGTAAAAGGCCAATAAGAGTAATTTAATCCATGCAAAAGATGGATAGACAATATTGGGGGCTTTTAAAACAATATGGTAGAGATTCAGTGGTAACTAACTCACTGAGAACACGCCACTCTGACAGTTTTCGGAACAGGAGCTGGAGTAAAATCCAGGACCGGGCACCAAAACACACACACTTGTCTCACTGAGCCTAACTTGCAGAAAGAAGGCAGTTCTAACTGTCTCAGAAAAGGAACCTGTGTAAAAAGCAAGAGTTGTGACCCAAACACATACGCTTGTCTCTCTGAGCCTTACTAATTCACAGAGAGGAGGTGTTCTGACAGTTTCAGAACATGAGCCAGTGTAAAAAGCATGAGCAGGCGACCAAACTCATACGCTTGTCTCTGTGAGCCTAACTGACTTGCAGAAAGAACACATTTCTAACTGTTTCAGAACATGAGCCGGTGTGAAAAGCAAGAGTTGTGACCCAAACACATATGCATGTCTCTCGGAGCTTACCTAACTGGAAAAGAGAATGCCGTTCGGACAGTTTCAGAACAGGACCCGGTGTAAAATGCAGGTACGGACAACCAAACACATACGCTTGTCTCTCTGAGCCTAAGTAACTCTCAGAAAGAATGTAGTTCTAACTGTTTCAGAAAAGGAACCCATGTAAAAAGCAAGAATTGTGACCCAAACACATACGCTTGTCTCTCTGAGCCTTACTAATTCACAGAGAAGAAGCGTTCTAACAGTTTCAGAACATGAGCCGGTGTAAAAATCATGAGCAGGCGACCAAACACATACGCTTGTCTCTCTGAGCCTTACTAATTCACAGAGAGGATGCTCTTTTGACAGTTTCAATACCGGAGCCAGTGTAAAAAGCATGAGCAGGCGACCAAACATATGCGCTTATCTATCTGTGCTTAAATAACTGGCCAAGAGAATGCCTCTCTGACACTTTCAGAACAGGAGCCGGTGTAAAATGCAGGTGCAGACAACCAAAAACATACGCTTGTCTCTCTGAGCCTAACTAACTTGCAGAAAGAATGCAGTTCTAACTGTTTCAGAACATGAGCCAGTGTGAAAAGCAAGAGTTGTGACCCAAACACATGCGCTTGTCTCTCTGAGCTTTACTAATTCAAAGAGAGGACGCTCTTTTTACAGTTTCAATACCGGAGCCAGTGTAAAAAGTATGAACAGGCGACAAACACATACGCTTATGTCTCTGTGCCTCAATAAATGGCCAAGAGAATTCCTTTTTGACACTTTCAGAACAGGAGCCGTTGTAAAATGCAGGTGTGGACAACCAAAAAGATACACTTGTCTCTCTGAGCCTAACTACCTCGCAGAAAGAACGCAGTTCTAACTGTTTTAGAACTGAGCCGGTGTAAAAAGCAAGGGTTGTGACCCAAACACATGCGCTTGTCTCTCTGAGCCTTATTAATTCACAGAGAGGACGCTCTTTTGACAGTTTCAATACCGGAGCCAATGTAAAAAGCATGAGCAGGTGACCAAACACATACGCTTATCTCTCTGTCCCTAAATAGCTGGCCTAACTAACTTGAAGAAAGAACGCAGTTCTAACTGTTTCAGAACATGAGCCGGTGTGAAAAGCAAGAGTTTTGACCCAAACACATGCGCTTGTCTCTCTGAGCCTCACTAATTCACAGAGAGGACGCTCTTTTGAAATTTACAATACCGGAGCCAGTGTAAAAAGCATGAGCAGGTGACCAAACACATATGCTTATCTCTCTGTCCCTAAATAACTGGCCTAACTAACTTGCAGAAAGAACGCAGCTCTACCTGTTTCAGAACATGAGCCGGTGTGAAAAGCAAGAGTTGTGACCCAAACATATACGCTTGTCTCTCTGAGCCTAACTAACTTGCAGAAAGAACGCTGTTTCAGAGCATGAGCCGGTGTGAAAAGCAAGAGTTGTGACCCAAACACATGCGCTTGTCTCTCTGAGCCTTATTAATTCACAGAGAGGACGCTCTTTTGACAGTTTCAATACCGGAGCCAGTGCAAAAAGCATGAGCAGGCGACCATACACATACGCTTATCTCTCTGTCCCTAAATAATTGGCCTAACTAACTTGCAGATAGAACGCAGTTCTAACTGTTTCAGAACTGAGCCGGTGTAAAAAGCAAGGGTTGTGACCCAAACACATGCGCTTGTCTCTCTGATCCTTACTAATTCACAGAGAAGACGCGTTCTAACACTTTCAGAACATGAGCTGGTGTAAAAATCATGAGCAGGCGACCAAACACATACGCTTGTCTCTCTGAGCCTAACTAACTTGCAGACAAAATGCAGTTCTAATTGTTTCAGAACATGAGCCAGTGTGAAAAGCAAGAGTTGTTACCCGAAGACATGCGCTTGTCTCTCTGAGCCTTACTAGTTCACAGAGAGGACGCTCTTTTGACAGTTTCAATACCGGAGCCAGTGCAAAAAGCATGAGCAGGCGACCAAACACATTCGCTTGTCTCTCTGATCCTTACTAATTCACAGAGAAGACGCGTTCTAACACTTTCAGAACATGAGCTGGTGTAAAAATCATGAGCAGGCGACCAAACACATACGCTTGTCTCTCTGAGCCTTACTAATTCACAGAGAGGACGCTCTTTTGACAGTTTCAATACCGGAGCCAGTGTAAAATGCAGGTGCGGACAACCAAAAACATACGCTTGTCTCTCTGAGCCTAATTAACTTGCAGAAAGAACGCAGTTCTAACTGTTTCAGAACTGAGCGGGTGTGAAAAGCAAGGGTTGTGACCCAAACACATACGCTTGTCTCTCTGATCCTTACTAATTCACAGAGAAGACGCGTTCTAACCCTTTCAGAACATGAGCTGGTGTAAAAATCATGAGAAGGCGACCAAAGAACACACTTGTCTCTCTTAGTCTAACTAACTGGCAGAAAGAACGCAGTTCTAACTGTTTAAGAACATGAGACGGTGTGAATAGCAAGAGTTGTGACCCAAACACATGCGCTTGTCTCTCTGAGCCTCACTAATTCACAGAGAGGACGCTCTTTTGAAAGTTTCAATACAGGAGCCAGTGTAAAAAGCATGAGCAGGCGACAAAACACATACACTTATCTCTCTGTGCCTAAATAACTGGCCAAGAGAATGCCTTTCTGATACTTTCAGAACAGGAGCCGGTGTAAAATGCAGGTGCAGACAACCAAACACACACGCTTGTCTCTCTGAGCTTAACTAACTCGCATAAAAAACGCAGTTCTAACTGTTTCAGAACACGTGCCGGTGTGAAAAGCAAGAGTTATGACCCAAACACATGCACTTGTCTCTCTGAGCCTTACTAATTCACAGAGAGGACGCTCTTTTGACAATTTCAATACTGGAACCAGTGTAAAAAGCATGAGCAGGCGACAAAACACTTACGCTTATCTCTCTGTGCCTAAGTAACTGACCAAGACAATGCCTTTATAATAGTTTCAGAACAGGAGCTGGTGTAAAATTCAGGTGCGGATAACCAAACACATGCGCTTGTCTCTCTGAGCCTCACTAATTCACAGAGAGGACGCTCTTTTGAAAGTTTAAATACCGGAACCAGTGTAAAAAGTATGAGCAGGCGACCAAACACATACGCTTATGTCTCGTTGCCTAAATAAATGGCCAAGAGAATGCCTTTCTGATACTTTCAGGACAGGAGCCAGTGTAAAAATGCAGGTGCGGACAACGAAAAACATACGCTTGTCTCTCTGAGCCTAACTAACTTGAAGAAAGAACGTAGTTCTAACTGTTTCAGAACATGAGCCTGTGTGAAAAGCAAGAGTTGTGACCCAAACACATACGCTTGTCTCTCTGAGCCTTACTAATTCACAGAGAGGACGCTCTTTTGACAGTTTCAATACCGGAGCCAGTGTAAAAAGCAGGAGCAGGCGACCAAACACATACGCTTATGTCTCGTTGCCTAAATAAATGGCCAAGAGAATGCCTTTCTGATACTTTCAGGACAGGAGCCAGTGTAAAAATGCAGGTGCGGACAACGAAAAACATACGCTTGTCTCTCTGAGCCTAACTAACTTGCAGAAAGAACGCAGTTCTAAGTGTTTCAGAACTGAGCGGGTGTAAAAAGCAAGGGTTGTGACCCAAACACATACGCCTGTCTCTCTGATCCTTACTAATTCACAGAGAAGACGCGTTCTAACACTTTCAGAACATGAGCTGGTGTAAAAATCATGACTAGGCGACCAAAAAAATACGCTTGTCTCTCTGAGCCACACTAACTTGCAGAAAGAACGCAGTTCTAACTGTTTCAGAACACGTGCCGGTGTGAAAAGCAAGAGTTATGACCCAAACACATGCACTTGTCTCTCTGAGCCTTACTAACTCACAGAGAGGACGCTCTTTTGACAGTTTAAATACTGGAGCCAGTGAAAAAGTGTAGGAATTTGTGCACTCAAATATCTTTATGGTATTATGGGGAATTATGAATTATTATTGTGCACAACTCCAACATGAAATTATTTGTCCAGTGACATAACACATATTAGAGTATGTGTAATAATAGATGCTGAGTTATCTATTGTGTAGTTGGAATGGCAAACCTGATAAACGGATGAGATGACTGTTACCTGAGAAGCAGCAAGTCAAATCAACGGTACCACAGCTTAGTTCCAAATTGCTTGTTGAAATTACCAATCATGAAAGCACCAGGGTTTAAGCAAGTTGACGGAGGTTTTGTACGTATACTTCCTTGTTCCCCGGGGTAGCTTCTTGTTGAGAAAGGAGTCCGTTGCTGGGGTGAGGAGCTGGAGTCTGGATCTGGTGGTGATGAGTGAGTCGGCCGGTCCGTGCTTGAAAAGTTCCCATTGGAAGAGAGCTCCTAGTTCCTGCTCTCATGCTCTCCTATGCTGGACGCTCAACTCATGACTCCAGATTCAAGAGATGCTCTGAGTCACATCTTCAGACCCGCAAGCTGCAAGCTTCCCACTGGCATGGTGGAAAGCAAGAAGAACCAGCAAGCAGCATCAAACAGCCCAAAGGAGCTGCCTGAAAACAGCTGGATCCAAACACCAGGGCACACAGTGGCGAAAAGCCACTGTCAAAAACCAACCAGCCAGCACGCACGCACAGAACGCCTCGGCACAGATGAGACCCTGTTTTAAAGTTTCAGTCTGCCCGCCCAGAAGGTGCCTCCTGGCCAATCCCAGGGGTTGCAGAGTTCTGGGGGAGCAAAGTCAGTCCATGGGTTTCACAGTCCCTTGTTCTCCCAAATCTGACTGTGAATGGCAGGGGTTCATGCCAGTTTGTCTCTGTATGTGACGGGTTCTCAGGTGGGGGTAATTTGTCCAGACGGTGCTTTCAACTCACAATGGGGTGTGAATTGGTCTTACTATCTTTCTGGCTCTTGTAGCTTGAAAGATCAAAGATGCTTTGGGTCAGAAGTCTGGTCTGGATGGGGGTTCCTTATCTGACCCTTTTGTTTGCAGGAGGTTGTTAAAGATGGTCTGGTTTTGTTGTTTGCTGTCTGCCTTCAAAACATGCAGGAACATTATCCTACATAAGCATGAGCAGGCGACAAAACACATACGCTTATCTCTCTGTGCCTAAGTAACTGACCAAGACAATGCCTTCATGATACTTTCAGAACAAGAGCTGGTGTAAAATGCAGGTGCGGATAACCAAAAACATACGCTTGTCTCTCTGAGCCTCACTAATTCACAGAGAGGACGCTCTTTTGAAAGTTTAACTACCGGAGCCAGTGTAAAAAGTATGAGCAGGCGACCAAACACATACGCTTATGTCTGGTTGCCTAAATAACTGGCCAAGAGAATGCCTTTCTGATACTTTCAGGACAGGAGCTGGTGTAAAATGCAGGTGCGGACAACAAAAAACATACGCTTGTCTCTCTGACCCTAACTAACTTGCAGAAAGAACGCAGTTCTAACTGTTTCAGAACACGAGCCGGTGTGAAAAGCAAGAGTTATGACCCAAACACAGGCACTTGTCTCTCTGAGCCTCACTAATTCACAGAGAGGACACTCTTTTGACAGTTTCAATACCGGAGCCAGTGTAAAAAGCAGGAGCAGGCGACATAGCACATACGCTTGTCTCTCTGAGCCTTACTAACTAACTGGCCAAGAGAATGTCTTTCTGACAGTTTCAGAACAGGAGCCAGTGTAAAATGCAGGTGCGGACAACCAAAAACATACGCTTTTCTCTCTGAGCCTAATTAACTTGCAGAAAGAACGCAGTTTCAGAACATGAGCAGGTGTGAAAAGCAAGAGTTGTGACCCAAAAAGGTGCGGACAACCAAACACATACGCTTATCTCTGTGTGCCTAAATAACCGGCCAAGACAATTTCAGAACAGGAGCGAATGAAAGATGCAGGTGCGGACAACCAAACACACACGCTTGTCTCTCTGAGCCTAACTAACTTGTAGAAAGAATGCAGTTCTAAATGTTTCAGAACTGAGCGGATGTAAAAAGCAAGGGTTGTGACCCAAACACATACGCTTGTCTCTCTGATCCTTACTAATTCAAAGAGAAGACGCGTTCTAACAATTTCAGAAAATGAGCTGGTGTAAAAATCATGAGAAGGCGACCAAAAAACATGCTTGTCTCTTTGAGTCTAACTAACTTGCAGAAAGAATGCAGTTCTAACTGTTTCAGAACATGAGACGGTGTGAAAAGCAAGAGTAGTGACCCAAACAAATGCGCTTGTCTCTCTGAGCCTCACTAATTCACGGAGAGGACACTCTTTTGAAAGTTTCAATGCCGGAGCCAGTGTAAAAAGCATGAGCAGGCGACAAAACACATACATTCATCTCTCTTTGCCTAAATAACTGGCCAAGAGAATGCCTTTCTGATACTTTCAGAACAGGAGCCGGTGTAAAATGCAGGTGCAGACAACCAAACACACACGCTTGTCTCTCTGAGCCTAACTAACTTGCAGAAAAAACGCAGTTCTAAGTGTTTCAGAACTGAGTGGGTTTAAAAAGCAAGGGTAGTGACCCAAACACATACGCCTGTCTCTCTGATCCTTACTAATTCACAGAGAAGACGCGTTCTAACACTTTCAGAACATGAGCTGGTGTAAAAATCATGAGCAGGCGACCAAATAAATATGCTTGTCTCTCTAAGCCAGACTAACTTGCAGAAAGAACGCAGTTCTAAGTGTTTCAGAACATGAACCGGTGTGAAAAGCAAGAGTTATGACCCAAACACAGGCACTTGTCTCTCTGAGCCTTACTAATTCACAGAGAGGACGCTCTTTTGACAGTTTCAATACCAGAGCCAGTGTAAAAAGCATGAGCAGGCGACCAAACACATACGCTTATCTCTCTGTGCCTAAATAACTGGCCAAGAGAATTTCAGAACAGGAGCGGGTGAAAGATGCAGTTGCGGACAACCAAACACACACGCTTGTCTCTCTGAGCCTAACTAACCTGTAGAAAGAATGCAGTTCTAACTGTTTCAGAACTGAGCAGGTGTAAAAAGCAAGGGTTGTGACCCAAACACATACGCTTGTCTTTCTGATCCTTACTAATTCACAGAGAAGATGCGTTCTAACACTTTCAGAACATGAGCTGGTGTAAAAATCATGAGCAGGCGACCAAAAAAAATACACTTGTCTCTCTTAGCCTAACTAACTTGCAGAAAGAACGCAATTCTAACTGTTTCAGAACATGAGACGATGTGAAGAACAAGAGTTGTGACACAAACACATGCGCTTGTCTCTATGAGCCTCACTAATTCACAGAGAGGACACTCTTTTGAAAGTATCAATACTGGAGCCAGTGTAAAAAGCATGAGCAGGCGACCAAACACATACGCTTATGTCTCGTTGCCTAAATAACTGGCCAAGAGAATGCCTTCCTGATACTTTCAGAACAGGAGCCGGTGTAAAATGCAGGCGCGGACAACCAAAAACATACGCTTGTCTCTCTGACCTTAACTAACTTGCAGAAAGAATTCATAAATTTAAATGACTTGGAGAGACTTCCAGTCCTGCTGGGAGAGAAGGAGGAATGCTGCAGGCTGGCAGCGAGATATGTTGCAGCGTGCCATGAGCTCCACTGTGCTATCTGACCTCTGACCCACACAGCTAATAATAATTAATACTTAATACATAAATAATACATCTGTTGTTACCTTCCTTCCATAGCCGCCCATGCTCTCTTGTGTTGTTTTTTGTTTGTTTATTTTTGTTGTTTTCTGTTTTGTTTTGTTTTTTGTTTTTTGTTGTTGTTGTATATACGTGTATATACATTGTTTATCTATCTTGTATGATGTTTGTGTAAAAATGCTTTAGCAATGCTGTATATTGTGCAGCCATGCCAATAAAGCTAACTGAACTGAACTGAACTGAATGCAGTTCTAACTGTTTCAGAACATGAGCCGGTGTGAAAAGCAGGAGTTATGACCCAAACACATGCGCTTGTATCTCTGAGCCTTACTAATTCACAGAGAGGACGCTCTTTTGACAGTTTCAATACCGGAGCCAGTATAAAAAGCAGGAGCAGGCGACATAGCACATACGCTTGTCTCTCTGAGCCTTGCTAACTAACTGGCCAAGAGAGTGTCTTTCTGACAGTTTCAGAACAGGAGCCGGTGTAAATTGCAGGTGCAGAAATCCGAAAACATACGCATTTCTCTCTAAGCCTAATTAACTTGCAGAAAGAACGCAGTTCTAAATGTTTCAGAACAGGAGCCGGTGCGTAAAGCAAGAGTTATGACCCAAACACATGCACTTGTCTCTCTGAGCCTTACTAATTCACAGAGAGGACGCTCTTTTGAAAGTTTCAATACTGGAGCCAGTGTAAAAAGCATGAGCAGGCGACAAACCACAGACTCTTATCTGTCTGTGCCTAAATAACTGACCAAGAGAATTTCAGAACAGGAGCCGGTGTAAAATGCAAGTGCGGACAATCAAACATATACGCTTGTCTCTCTGAGCCTAACTAAATTGCAGAAAGAACGCAGTTTCAGAACATGAGCCGGTGTGAAAAGCAAGAGTTGTGACCCAAACACATGCGCTTGTCTCTCCGAGCCTTACTAATTCACAGAGAGGACGCTCTTTTGAAAGTTTCAATACCGGAGCCAGTGTAAAAAGCATGAGCAGGTGACAAAACACATACGCTTATCTCTCTGTGCCTAAATAACTGGCAAAGAGAATGCCTCTCTGATACTTTTAGAACAGTAGCCGGTGTAAAATGCAGGTGCGGACAACCAAACACACACGCTTGTCTCTCTGAGCCTAACTAACTTGCAGAAAAAACGCAGTTCTAACTGTTTCAGAACTGAGCAGGTTCAAAAAGCAAGGGTTGTGACCCAAACACATACGCCTGTCTCTCTGATCCTTACTAATTCACATAAAAGACGCGTTCTAACAGTTTCAGAACATGAGCTGCTGTAAAAATCATGAGCAGGCGACCAAACACATACGCTTATCTCTCTGTGCCTAAATGACTGGTTATGATACTTTCAGAACAGTAGCCGGTGTAAAATGCAGGTGTGGACAATCAAAAACATATGCTTTTCTCTCTGAGCCTAATTAACTTGCAGAAAGAACGCAGTTCTAAATGTTTCAGAACAGGAGCCGGTGCGTAAAGCAAGAGTTATGACCCAAACACATGCACTTGTCTCTCTGAGCCTTACTAATTCACAGAGAGGACGCTCTTTTGAAAGTTTCAATACTGGAGCCAGTGTAAAAAGCATGAGCAGGCGACAAACCACAGACACTTATCTGTCTGTGCCTAAATAACTGACCAAGAGAATTTCAGAACAGGAGCCCTTGTAAAATGCAAGTGCGGACAATCAAACATATACGCTTGTCTCTCTGAGCCTAACTAAATTGCAGAAAGAACGCAGTTTCAGAACATGAGCCGGTGTGAAAAGCAAGAGTTGTTACCCAAACACATGCGCTTGTCTCTCCGAGCCTTACTAATTCACAGAGAGGACGCTCTTTTGAAAGTTTCAATACCGGAGCCAGTGTAAAAAGCATGAGCAGGTGACAAAACACATACACTTATCTCTCTGTGCCTAAATAACTGGCAAAGAGAATGCCTCTCTGATACTTTTAGAACAGTAGCCGGTGTAAAATGCAGGTGCGGACAACCAAACACACACGCTTGTCTCTCTGAGCCTAACTAACTTGCAGAAAAAACGCAGTTCTAACTGTTTCAGAACTGAGCAGGTTCAAAAAGCAAGGGTTGTGACCCAAACACATACGCCTGTCTCTCTGATCCTTACTAATTCACATAAAAGACGCGTTCTAACAGTTTCAGAACATGAGCTGGTGTAAAAATCATGAGCAGGCGACCAAACACATACGCTTATCTCTCTGTGCCTAAATGACTGGTTCTGATACTTTCAGAACAGTAGCCGGTGTAAAATGCAGGTGTGGACAATCAAAAACATATGCTTTTCTCTCTGAGCCTAATTAACTTGCAGAAAGAACGCAGTTCTAAATGTTTCAGAACAGGAGCCGGTGCGTAAAGCAAGAGTTATGACCCAAACACATGCACTTGTCTCTCTGAGCCTTACTAATTCACAGAGAGGACGCTCTTTTGAAAGTTTCAATACTGGAGCCAGTGTAAAAAGCATGAGCAGGCGACAAACCACAGACGCTTATCTGTCTGTGCCTAAATAACTGACCAAGAGAATTTCAGAACAGGAGCCGGTGTAAAATGCAAGTGCGGACAATCAAACATATACGCTTGTCTCTCTGAGCCTAACTAAATTGCAGAAAGAACGCAGTTTCAGAACATGAGCCGGTGTGAAAAGCAAGAGTTGTGACCCAAACACATGCGCTTGTCTCTCCGAGCCTTACTAATTCACAGAGAGGACGCTCTTTTGAAAGTTTCAATACCGGAGCCAGTGTAAAAAGCATGAGCAGGTGACAAAACACATACACTTATCTCTCTGTGCCTAAATAACTGGCAAAGAGAATGCCTCTCTGATACTTTTAGAACAGTAGCCGGTGTAAAATGCAGGTGCGGACAACCAAACACACACGCTTGTCTCTCTGAGCCTAACTAACTTGCAGAAAAAACGCAGTTCTAACTGTTTCAGAACTGAGCAGGTTCAAAAAGCAAGGGTTGTGACCCAAACACATACGCCTGTCTCTCTGATCCTTACTAATTCACATAAAAGACGCGTTCTAACAGTTTCAGAACATGAGCTGGTGTAAAAATCATGAGCAGGCGACCAAACACATACGCTTATCTCTCTGTGCCTAAATGACTGGTTCTGATACTTTCAGAACAGTAGCCGGTGTAAAATGCAGGTGTGGACAATCAAAAACATATGCTTTTCTCTCTGAGCCTAATTAAATTGCAGAAAGAACGCAGTTCTAACTGTTTCAGAACATGAGCCGGTGTGAAAAGCAGGAGTTATGACCCAAACACATGTGCTTGTATCTCTGAGCCTTACTAATTCAGAGAGGATGCTCTTTTGAAAGTTTCAGTACTGGAGCCAGTGTAAAAAGCATGAGCAGGCGACCAAACACATACGCTTATCTCTCTGTGCCTAAATGACTGGCAAAGAGAATTACAGAACATGAGCCGGTGTAAAAGGCATGAGCAGGCGACCAAATACATACACTTGTCTCTCAGAGCCTACTTAATATTAGAAAAAGACTTTCGATTCTGTGCGTTTCAGACGCTTAACAGGTGATAACTCGCTTGGAAATGCCTATTCTCAACGTTTTATAATAGAATCTGATATAAAAAGAAGAAAAACTTATAAAAAACACATATGCTTCAGTTTTGAGTCTCACTTGCCCTGAACAGTCGTTTCTGAGTGTTTCAGACGCTAAACAGGTGTAAATAAGCAAAAACAAGCTTTTCATTACACACACTTGTCTTTTTGCCTGTTTTGATCATAACTCGCTTGGAAATGGCTAATCTCAACGTTTTATGTGAGATTCTAATAGAAAAAGAAGAAAAACTTATACAAACACATATATTGCATTTTTGAGTCTAACTCGCGCTCAACAGTCGTTTATGAGTGTTTCGGACGCCAAACAGGTAAAAATAAGCAAAAACAAGCTTTTCATTACACACACTTGTCTTTTTGCCTGTTTTGATCATAACTCGCTTGGAAATGGCTAATCTCAACGTGTGAGATTGTGAGATATGTGAGATTCTAATAGAAAAAGAAGAAAAACTTATACAAACACATATATTGCATCTTTGAGTCTAACTCGCACTAAACAGTCGTTTTTGAGTGTTTCAGACGCTAAACAGGTGTAAATAAGCAAAAACAAGCTTTTCATTACACACACTTTTTTCCTTGCCTGTTTTGATCATAACTCGCTTGGAAATGGCTATTCTCAATGTTTTATGTGAGATTCTAATAGAAAAAGAAGAAAAACTTATAAAAACACATATATTGAATTTTTGAGTCTCACTCGCACTGAACAGTCGTTTCTGAGCGTTTCAGACGCTAAACAGATGAAAATAAGCAAGAACAAGCTTTTCATTACACACACTTGTCTTTTTGTCTGCTTTGATCATAATTCGCTTGGAAATGGCTATTCTCAACGTTTTATGTGAGATTCTAATAGAAAAAGAAGAAAAACTTATAAAAACACATATATTGAAGTTTTGAGTCTAACTCGCACTGAACAGTCGTTTCTCAGTGTTTCAGACGACAAACAGGTGAAAATAAGCAAGAACAAGCTTTTCATTACACACACTTGTCTTTTTGCCTGTTTTGATCATATCTCGCTTGGAAATGGCTATTCTCAACGTTTTATGTGAGATTCTAATAGAAAAAGAAGAAAAACTTATACAAACACATATGCTTCAGTTTTGAGTCTAACTTGCCCTGAACAGTCGTTTCTGTGCGTTTCAGACGCTAAACAGATGAAAATAAGCAAGAACAAGCTTTTCATTACACACACTTGTCTTTTTGCCTATTTTGATCATAACTCGCTTGGAAATGGCTAGTTTCATAAGAATTTCTGATTTAAAAAAAGAAGAAAACGTTATGAAAAAAATACACATACTTCAAGATTTTATGTGATCCTCCAATGATATCCATCCAAATATCATACCATTATATACATAATGGATCAATTCAGAGGTTGAAATTTTGGGGCCTTTATGTCACAACGTCACACAAAGAAGTGTATATCTCTGCTTCTGAATATACTATTTTCCTATAACTTCTTTCACATACAATCATCAGATATGACTTGTTCTGAATGTATATGTGCATTTTGGGGGCACCCTTATGCCAAAATCACCTCTTTTTGTAATCCATTATCATTTGATTTCCTGCATATTCAAATTATATATAATGAAAAGCATGCATATCAGCACAGATTGCAGTGCTGATATGCATGCTTCCCTAGGTTGACTGACCTGGCCCTGGCTGGGGAGGTCGATTAGCACATTTCTCTGTTCTCTGTTTAGCATCTTCAGGCTCAATGCCTAGCAAGAGCAGTTGGGGAAACAGACATTACTTTTCTTGGTCTTGACAAGCTGCAGCATTTATTAACTGACACTGTACATTTACTACCAGATTGTTACAGCTTACTGCTAACCTTTTCTTCTGCTCCGCTTGCATTCACCATGACTTTTCTGATGCTCGCTCTATCGCTTATCGCCATGGATGTATAAAGAGAAGTGGATACAGGAAGAGTGCCAGGCTTTGAAGCAAATTTGACATAGTGGCCAAAGTGCGTAATCACATGATGCACACTGGCCCAAAAATTCTTTTTCTCAAAGACTTGTGAAAAAGACGTGGTACTTTTTTGTGAGAATCACAACCCCCGCGAGTCACTAACCCCCGCGAGTCACTATCAGGATTTGAGCCATTTGGTCGATCACATTTCAAAAGCCTAGAAGAACCACAACCATTGAATTGTTTCATCACCTTTAAAGTTAGCTAAACCATTCTCATGAGTATATTGACTCAAAGCATTCAGAACAAAAATGTGTGAAACTATGGACTCTTGTTCCAAGTTCCTGCCCATGCCTTTTTGCCTCCCAAATGCCACACACATTTGAATAGCAATTTCAGCATTTGGTTAGTATTAATTCTTTTACAATTTGATTCATCTTTGACTCCTGGAATGATGTCCAACAGCTCTAATTCAAACAGCTGCACACAACACTGGTTGATATCACTGTGGCTAGCTAGCAAACATTAGCTAACTGCAAGCTAACATAAAGAGTGACCTAAGCAGTAAAAATGGAGACTATATATAAACTATATAAATATAAATTATATTTTGTCATCATAGATACTACACATATGTCTCAGGGGCAATTCATACTCATTTTAGATGCAAATACACCCACTTTGAGTGAAAAATTTGTCAAAAAAATTAGGTTTGTATGGGGCTATCGGAAATAAAATTTGGCATTGAAATCAAACCCTGCAATTAAAAAATATGTATTATCAATGTATTATCATTGAAAAAAGTTCCACTGAAAAATAAAACGCTCTAAAAATTTGAACTAAAATTACAATCTGTCGATCTTATTAGGGCTCGAGCACTGAACGGTGCAAAGGCCCTGTATTTGTAGTGATTATTATTATTATTATCATTATCATTATTATTATTATCATCATCGTTATTATTATTATTATTCCGAAACAAACGCATTTTTGACATTTTTGACGACCTTTTGAAAACTCGTGAAATTTTGCACATTTGTCAGGACTGCTGAAAAATTTGATATTGAAAATGGCTGGACTGCGCCCCCTAGAAAATTAAGAAAATTGAGCACCTCAACCCAGATTGTCATAGAAGTAAGATGCGACACATCCTTCGCCATGACATACGATGCTGTTTTCCAGGGAGAGGGGATGGCTCTACAGCCACTACACTTGACACACATGTCTAGAGTGATGTTAGCTAAAAATCCTTTGTAGTTCATTTGAATGGGTGTGGCAAAATGGCTCAACAGCGATCCCTTGAAAATTTCAAAGTTGAAGCCCCGCCTTCCAGATTAACGTAGAAAAATGAAATTCACATGTATAATGTCAAGATGCACAAAAAAGCCTCTTGGAGCCATATCAAGCTCCTACAGTCCAAGTCCTACAGGAAGTCCGCCATCTCGAAAAAACTGGTCAATTTTCGCCTTTTCTTGGCCATTTCGCATACCTTGTGTTTTAACAAACTCCTCCTACAGGATTCATCGTAAGGACTCCAAAATCAGTGTGTGTCATCTAGACTAGTGTATGATCAAAAGTTATCAAAAGATTTAGTGTACATTGAAGCGCTTTTGAATTGCAGTGAATTGACTTTGCTTACTTGAGTCTTAAACACAGTGACTTAGGATTTGCTTCAGCGTTTAAGGTTAAGACTTGAGACTAGCTTGTGACTTGCACATGTGTACCTCTCACATCTGTTATTTGTGAACATGAACTACTTCCTCCCAAAGCCACAAACCAGAGGCATGAGACCCCAGAATGAAGTGGAGCTGCTTCATAGACAATGAATGTGAAACTAATTTCATAGTCATTTTTAAAATACCCAAGTAAGCTTTATTCTTGTCTTGCCTTTCATATCTGAAAAATAAGTTGTACCTGTACATAACTGGTATATGACAATGTCCACAGTGAAACATTGTAATGGACAATGATATTGAATGCGATAAATTACTGCATTTTACTGTCATTTTGTTGAGTTTCTCTCCTCTCTTCTTTTTCACCACAGACGGGGCTGAGCGATCCTTGGAGGAGAGACTTCAGTGAAGCATGTGAAATACGTGAGTTGATAACAACTACAGTCATTGCATTACTGCAATTAAATCTCTGTGAGTAAAAGGCCAATAAGAGTAATTTAATTCATGCAAAAGATGGGTAGACAATATTTGGGGCTTTTAAAACTATATGGTAGAGATTCATTTGTCTCCATAGCTGCGTTCTCACTGAGAGAACGCCGCTCTGACGGTTTCAGAACAGGAGCTAGAGTAAAGTCCAGGACCGGGAACCCAAGCACACACACTTGTGTCTCTGAGCCTAACTAACTTACAGAAAGAACACAGTTCTAAATGTTTCAGAACATGAGCTGGTGTGAAAAGCAAGAGTTGTGACCCAAACACATGCGCTTGTCTCTCTGAGCCTCACTAATTCACAGAGAGGACGCTCTTTTGAGAGCTTAAATACTGGAGCCAGTGTAAAAAGTATGAGCATGCGACCAAACACATACGCTTATGTCTCATTGCCTAAATAACTGGCCAAGAGAATGCCTTTCTGATACTTTCAGGACAGGAGCCGGTGTAAAATGCAGGTGCGGACAACCAAAAACATACGCTTGTCTCTCTGAGCCTAACTAACTTGCAGAAAGAACACAGTTCTAACAGTTTCAGAACATGAGCCGGTGTGAAAAGCAAGAGTTTTGACCCAAACACATGCACTTGTCTCTCTGAGCCTTACTAAGTCACAGAGAGGACGCTCTTTTGACAGTTTCAATACCAGAGCCAGTGTAAAAAGTATGAGCAGGCGACCAAACACATACGCTTATGTCTTGTTGCCTAAATAACTGGCCAAGAGAATGCCTTTCTGATACTTTCAGAACAGGAGCCGGTGTAAAATGCAGGTGCAGACAACCAAACACACACGCTTGTCTCTCTGAGCCTAACTAACTTGCAGAAAGAACGCAGTTCTAACTGTTTCAGAACATGAGACGGTGTGAAAAGCAAGAGTTGTGACCCAAACACATGCGCTTGTCTCACTGAGCCTAACTAATTTGTAGAAAGAACGCAGTTCTAACTGTTTCAGAACTGAGCGGGTGTAAAAAGCAAGGGTTGTGACCCAAACACATACGCTCTATGATCCTTACTAATTCACAAAGAAGACGCGATCTAACACTTTCAGAACATGAGCTGGTCAAAAAATCATGAGCAGGCGACCAAAATACACACTTGTCTCTCTGAGTCTAACTAACTTGCAGAAAGCAAGAGTTGTGACCCAAGCACATGCGCTTGACTCTCTCAGCCTAACTAACTTGCAGAAAGAACGCAGTTCTAACTGTTTCAGAACATGAGACGGTGTGAAAAGCAAGAGTTGTGACCCAAATCTATCTCTCTGTGCCTAAGTAACTGACCAAGACAATGCCTTTCTGATACTTTCAGAATAGGAGCTGGTGTAAAATGCAGGTGCGGATAACCAAACACACACGCTTGTCTCTCTGAGCCTAACTAACTTGCAGAAAGAACGCAGTTCTAACTGTTTCAGAACATGAGGCGGTGTGAAAAGCAAGAGTTGTGACCCAAACACATGCGCTTGTCTCTCTGAGCCTCACTAATTCACAGAGAGGACGCTCTTTTGAAAGTTTCAATACTGGAGCCAGTGTAAAAAGCATGAGCAGGCGACAAAACACATACGCTTATCTCTCTGTGCCCAAGTAACTGGCCAATAGAGTGCCTTTCTGATACTTTCAGAACAGGAGCTGGTGTAAAATGCAGGTGCGGATAACCAAAAACATACGCTTGTCTCTCTGAGCCTAACTAACTTGCAGAAAGAACGCAGTTCTAAGTGTTTCAGAACATGAGCCGTGTGAAAAGCAAGAGTTGTGACTCAAACACATGCGCTTGTCTCTCTGAGCCTTATTGATTCACAGGGAGGACGCTCTTTTGACAGTTTCAATACTGGAGCCAGTATAAAAAGTATGAGCAGGCGACCAAACACATACGCTTATCTCTCTGTGCCTAAATAACTGGCCAATAGAATGCCTTTCTGAATTTTTCAGAACAGGAGCCGGTGTAAAATGCAGGTGCAGACAACCAAACATATACGCTTGTCTCTCTGAGCCTAACTAATTCACAGAGAGGATGAGTTCTTACAGTTCCAGAACATGAGCCGGTGTAAAAGGCATGAGCAGGCGACCAAATACATACACTTGTCTCTCAAAGCCTACTTAATGTTAGAAAAAGACTTTCGTTTCTGTGTGTTTCAGATGCTAAACAGGTGAAAATAAGAAAAGACAAGCTTTTAATTACACACCCTTGTCTTTTTGCCTTTTTTGATTGTAACTATTTTGGAAATGGCTATTCTCAACGTTTTATGTGAGATTCTAATAGAAAAAGAAAGACTTATGATATGCTTCAGTTTTGAGTCTAACTTACCCTGAACAGTCGTTTCTGAGCGTTTCAGACGCTAAACAGTTGAAAATAAGCCAAAACAAGCTCTTCATGACACACACTTGTCTTTTTGCCTGTTTTGATCATAACTCGCTTGGAAATGGCTATTCTCAACGTTTTATGTGAGATTCTAATAGAAAAAGAAGAACAACCTATCCAAACACATATATTGCATTTTTGAGTCTAACTTGCCCTGAACAGTCGTTTCTGAGCGTTTCAGACGCTAAACAGTTGAAAATAAGCCAAAACAAGCTTTTCATGACACACACTTGTCTTTTTGCCTATTTTGATCATAACTCGCTTGGAAATGGCTAGTCTCAACGTTTTATGTGAGATTCTAATAGAAAATGAAGAAAAACTTATACAAACACATATGCTTCAGTATTGAGTCGAACTTGCCCTGAACAGTCGTTTCTGAGCGTTTCAGACGCTAAACAGTTGAAAATAAGCCAAAACAAGCTTTTCATGACACACACTTGTCTTTTTGCCTGTTTTGATCATAACTCGCTTGGAAATGGCTATTCTCAACGTTTTATGTGAGATTCCAATAGAAAAAGAAGAAAGACTTATGATATGCTTCAGTTTTGAGTCTAACTTGCCCTGAACAGTCGTTTCTGAGCGTTTCAGATGCTAAACAGTTGAAAATAAGCCAAAACAAGCTTTTCATTACACACACTTGTCTTTTTGCCTATTTTGATCATATCTCGCTTGGAAATGGCTAGTCTCAACGTTTTATGTGAGATTCTAATAGAAAATGAAGAAAAACTTATACAAACACATATGCTTCAGTATTGAGTCTAACTTGCCCTGAACAGTCGTTTCTGAGCGTTTCAGACGCTAAACAGTTGAAAATAAGCCAAAACAAGCTTTTCATGACACACACTTGTCTTTTTGCCTGTTTTGATCATAACTCGCTTGGAAATGGCTATTCTCAACGTTTTATGTGAGATTCTAATAGAAAAAGAAGAAAAACTTATAAAAATACATATATTGAATTTTTGAGTCTAACTTGCCCTGAACAGTCGTTTCTGAACGTTTCAGACGCTAAACAGTTGAAAATAAGCCAAAACAAGCCTTTCATGACACACACTTGTCTTTTTGCCTATTTTGATCATAACTCGCTTGGAAATGGCTAGTCTCAACGTTTTATGTGAGATTCTAATAGAAAATGAAGAAAAACTTATACAAACACATATGCTTCAGTATTGAGTCGAACTTGCCCTGAACAGTCGTTTCTGAGCGTTTCAGACGCTAAACAGTTGAAAATAAGCCAAAACAAGCTTTTCATGACACACACTTGTCTTTTTGCCTGTTTTGATCATAACTCGCTTGGAAATGGCTATTCTCAACGTTTTATGTGAGATTCCAATAGAAAAAGAAGAAAGACTTATGATATGCTTCAGTTTTGAGTCTAACTTGCCCTGAACAGTCGTTTCTGAGCGTTTCAGACGCTAAACAGTTGAAAATAAGCCAAAACAAGCTTTTCATTACACACACTTGTCTTTTTGCCTATTTTGATCATATCTCGCTTGGAAATGGCTAGTCTCAACGTTTTATGTGAGATTCTAATAGAAAATGAAGAAAAACTTATACAAACACATATGCTTCAGTATTGAGTCTAACTTGCCCTGAACAGTCGTTTCTGAGCGTTTCAGACGCTAAACAGTTGAAAATAAGCCAAAACAAGCTTTTCATGACACACACTTGTCTTTTTGCCTATTTTGATCATAACTCGCTTGGAAATGGCTATTCTCAACGTTTTATGTGAGATTCTAATAGAAAAAGAAGAAAAACTTATAAAAACACATATATTGCATTTTTGAGTCTAACTCGCATTAAACAGTCGTTTCTGAGTGTTTCAGACGCTAAACAAGTGTAAATAAGCCAAAACAAGCTTTTCATGACACACACTTGTCTTTTTGCCTGTTTTGATCATAACTCGCTTGGAAATGGCTATTCTCAACGTTTTATGTGAGATTCTAATAGAAAAAGAAGAAAAACTTATAAAAACACATATGCTTCAGTATTGAGTCTAACTTGCCCTGAACAGTCGTTTCTGAGCGTTTCAGACGCTAAACAGTTGAAAATAAGCCAAAACAAGCTTTTCATGACACACACTTGTCTTTTTGCCTGTTTTGATCATAACTCGCTTGGAAATGGCTATTCTCAACGTTTTATGTGAGATTCTAATAGAAAAAGAAGAAAAACTTATAAAAATACATATATTGAATTTTTGAGTCTAACTTGCCCTGAACAGTCGTTTCTGAACGTTTCAGACGCTAAACAGTTGAAAATAAGCCAAAACAAGCCTTTCATGACACACACTTGTCTTTTTGCCTGTTTTGATCATAACTCGCTTGGAAATGGCTATTCTCAACGTTTTATGTGAGATTCTAACAGAAAATGAAGAAAAACTTATACAAACACATATGCTTCAGTATTGAGTCTAACTTGCCCTGAACAGTCGTTTCTGAGCGTTTCAGACGCTAAACAGTTGAAAATAAGCCAAAACAAGCTTTTCATTACACACACTTGTCTTTTTGCCTGTTTTGATCATAACTCGCTTGGAAATGGCTAGTCTCAACGTTTTATGTGAGATTCTAATAGAAAATGAAGAAAAACTTATACAAACACATATGCTTCAGTATTGAGTCTAACTTGCCCTGAACAGTCGTTTCTGAGCGTTTCAGACGCTAAACAGTTGAAAATAAGCCAAAACAAGCTTTTCATGACACACACTTGTCTTTTTGCCTATTTTGATCATAACTCGCTTGGAAATGGCTATTCTCAACGTTTTATGTGAGATTCTAATAGAAAAAGAAGAAAAACTTATACAAACACATATATTGCATTTTTGAGTCTAACTCGCATTAAACAGTCGTTTCTGAGCGTTTCAGACGCTAAACAGTTGAAAATAAGCCAAAACAAGCTCTTCATTACACACACTTGTCTTTTTGCATGTTTTGATCATAACTCGCTTGGAAATGGCTAGTTTCATAAGAATTTCTGATTTAAATTTTCATATTCAAATTATATATAATGAAAAGCATGCATATCAGCACAGATTGCAGTGTTTCCCCTAGGTTGACTGACCATTTACTACCAGATTGTTACAGCCTACTGCTACCCTTTTCTTCTGCTCCGCTTGCATTCACCATCACTTTTCTGATGCTCGCTCTATCGCTTATCGCCATGGATGTATAAAGAGAACTGGATACAGGAAGAGTGCCAGGCTTTGAAGCAAATTTGACATAGTGGCCAAAGTGCGTAATCACATGATGCACACTGGCCCAAAAATTCTTTTTCTCAAAGACTTGTGAAAAAGACGTGGTACTTTTTTGTGAGAATCACAACCCCCGCGAGTCACTAACCCCCGCGAGTCACTATCAGGATTTGAGCCATTTGGTCGATCACATTTCAAAAGCCTAGAAGAACCACAACCATTGAATTGTTTCATCACCTTTAAAGTTAGCTAAACCATTCTCATGAGTATATTGACTCAAAGCATTCAGAACAAAAATGTGTGAAACTATGGACTCTTGTTCCAAGTTCCTGCCCATGCCTTTTTGCCTCCCAAATGCCACACACATTTGAATAGCAATTTCAGCATTTGGTTAGTATTAATTCTTTTACAATTTGATTCATCTTTGACTCCTGGAATGATGCCCAACAGCTCTAATTCAAACAGCTGCACACAACACTGGTTGATATCACTGTGGCTAGCTAGCAAACATTAGCTAACTGCAAGCTAACATAAAGAGTGACCTAAGCAGTAAAAATGGAGACTATATATAAACTATATAAATATAAATTATATTTTGTCATCATAGATACTACACATATGTCTCAGGGGCAATTTATACTCATTTTAGATGCAAATACACCCACTTTGAGTGAAATATTGGTCAAAAAAATTAGGTTTGTATGGGGCTATCGGAAATAAAATTTGGCATTGAAATCAAACCCTGCAATTAAAAAAAAAAAAAGTGCGTTATCATTGAAAAAAGTTCCACTGAAAAATAAAACGCTCTAAAAATTTTAACTAAAATTACAATCTGTCAATCTTATTAGGGCTCGAGCACTGAAGGGTGCAAAGGCCCTGTATTTGTAGTGATTATTATTATTATTATCATTATTATTATTATCATCATCATTATTATTATTATTATTCCGAAACAAACGCATTTTTGACAGCCGTTTTGACGACCTTTCGAAAACTCGTGAAATTTTGCACATTTGTCAGGACTGCTGAAAAATTTGATATTGAAAATGGCTGGACTGCGCCCCCTAGAAAATTAGGAAAACTGAGCACCTCAACCCAGATTGTCATAGAAGTAAGATGCGACACATCCTTCGCCATGACATACGATGCTGTTTTCCAGGGAGAGGGGATGGCTCTACAGCCACTAAACTTGACACACATGTCTAGAGTGATGTTAGCTAAAAATCCTTTGTAGTTCATTTGAATGGGTGTGGCAAAATGGCTCAACAGCGATCCCTTGAAAATTTCAAAGTTGAAGCCCCACCTACCAGATTAACGTAGAAAAATGAAATTCACAAGGCACATGTATAATGTCAAGATGCACAAAAAAGCCTCTTGGAGCCATATCAAGCTCCTACAGTCCAAGTCCTACAGGAAGTCCGCCATCTCGAAAAAACTGGTCAATTTTCGCCTTTTCTTGGCCATTTTGCATACCTTGTGTTTTAACAAACTCCTCCTACAGGATTCATCGTAAGGACTCCAAAATCAGTGTGTGTCATCTAGACTAGTGTATGATCAAAAGTTATCAAAAGATTTAGTGTACATTGAAGCGCTTTTGAATTGCAGTGAATTGACTTTGCTTACTTGAGTCTTAAACACAGTGACTTAGGATTTGCTTCAGCGTTTAAGGTTAAGACTTGAGACTAGCTTGTGACTTGCACATGTGTTATTTGTGAACATGAACTACTTCCTCCCAAAGCCACAAACCAGAGGCATGAGACCCCAGAATGAAGTGGAGCTGCTTCATAGACAATGAATGTGAAACTAATTTCATAGTCATTTTTAAAATACCCAAGTAAGCTTTATTCTTGTCTTGCCTTTCATATCTGAAAAACAAGTTGTACCTGTACATAACTGGTATATGACAATGTCCACAGTGAAACATTGTAATGGACAATGATATTGAATGCGATAAATTACTGCATTTTACTGTCATTTTGTTGAGTTTCTCTCCTCTCTTCTTTTTCACCACAGACGGGGCTGAGCGATCCTTGGAGGAGAGACTTCAGTGAAGCATGTGAAATACGTGAGTTGATAACAACTACAGTCATTGCATTACTGCAATTAAATCTCTGTGAGTAAAAGGCCAATAAGAGTAATTTAATTCATGCAAAAGATGGGTAGACAATATTTGTGGCTTTTAAAACAATATGGTAGAGATTCATTTGTCTCCATAGCTGCGTTCTCACTGAGAGAACGCAGGTTTCAGAACAGGAGCTAGAGTAAAGTCCAGGACCGGGAACCCAAGCACACACACTTGTGTCTCTGAGCCTAACTAACTTACAGAAAGAACACAGTTCTAAATGTTTCAGAACATGAGCTGGTGTGAAAAGCAAGAGTTGTGACCCAAACACATGCGCTTGTCTCTCTGAGCCTCACTAATTCACAGAGAGGACGCTCTTTTGAGAGTTTAAATACCGGAGCCAGTGTAAAAAGTATGAGCAGGCGACCAAACACATACGCTTATGTCTCGTTGCCTAAATAACTGGCCAAGAGAATGCCTTTCTGATACTTTCAGGACAGGAGCCGGTGTAAAATGCAGGTGCGGACAACCATAAACATACGCTTCTCTCTCTGAGCCTAACTGACTTGCAGAAAGAACGCAGTTCTAACTGTTTCAGAACATGAGCCGGGTGAAAAGCAAGAGTTGTGACCCAAACACATACGCTTGTCTCTCTGAGCCTCACTAATTCACAGAGAGGACGCTCTTTTGACAGTTTCATTACCGGAGCTAGTGTAAAAAGCAGGAGCAGGCGACATAGCACATATGCTTGTCTCTCTGAGACTGGCTACCTAACTGGCCAAGAGAATGTCTTTGTGACAGTTTCAGAACAGGAGGCGGTGTAAAATGCAGGTGCGGACAACCAAAAACATATGCTTCTCTCTCTGAGCCTAACTAACTTGCAGAAAGAACGCAGTTCTAACTGTTTCAGAACACGAGCCGGTGTGAAAAGCAAGAGTTATGACCCAAACACTTGTCTCTCTGAGCCTTACTAATTTACAGAGAGGACGCTCTTTTGAAAGTTTCAATACCGGAGCCAGTGTAAAAAGCATGAGCAGGCGACAAAACACATACACTTATCTCTCTGTGCCTAAATAACTGGCCAAGAGAATGCCTTTCTGATACTTTCAGAACAGGAGCCGGTGTAAAATGCAGGTGCAGACAACCAAACACACACGCTTGTCTCTCTGAGCCTAACTAACTTGCAGAAAGAACGCAGTTCTAACTGTTTCAGAACACGAGCCGGTGTGAAAAGCAAGAGTTATGACCCAAACACTTGTCTCTCTGAGCCTTACTAATTCACAGAGAGGACGCTCTTTTGAAAGTTTCAATACCGGAGCCAGTGTAAAAAGCATGAGCAGGCGACAAAACACATACACTTATCTCTCTGTGCCTAAATAACTGGCCAAGAGAATGCCTTTCTGATACTTTCAGAACAGGAGCCGGTGTAAAATGCAGGTGCAGACAACCAAACACACACGCTTGTCTCTCTGAGCCTAACTAACTTGCAGAAAGAACGCAGTTCTAACTGTTTCAGAACATGAGACGGTGTGAAAAGCAAGAGTTGTGATCCAAACACATGCGCTAGTCTCTCTGAGCCTCACTAATTCACAGAGAGGACGCACTTTTGAAAGTTTCAATACCGGAGCCAGTGTAAAAAGTATGAGCAGGCGACAAAACACATACGCTTGTCTCTCTGTGCCTAAATAACTGGACAAGAGAATGCCTTTCTGATACTTTCAGAACAGCAGCCGGTGTGAAATGCAGGTGCGGATAACCAAACACACACGCTTGTCTCTCTGAGCCTAACTAATTTGCAGAAAGGATGCAATTCTAACTGTTTCAGAACTGAGCGGGTGTAAAAAGCAAGGGTTGTGACCCAAACACATACGCTTGTCACTCTGAGCCTTACTAATTCACAGAGAGGACGCTCTTTTGACAGTTTCAATACCGGAGCCAGTGTAAAATGCAGGTGCGGACAACCAAAAACATACACTTGTCTCTCTGAGCCTAACTAACTTGCAGAAAGAACGCAGTTCTAACTGTTTCAGAACATGAGCCGGTGTTAAAATCAAGAGTTGTGACCCAAACACATAAGCTTGTCTCTCTGAGCCTAAATAACTGGCCAAGAGAATGCCTTTCTGATACTTTCAGAACAGCAGCCGGTGTAAAATGCAGGTGCGGACAACCAAAAACATGCGTCTGTCTCTCTGAGCCTAACTAACTTGCAGAAAGAACGCAGTTCTAACTGTTTCAGAACATGAGCCGGTTTGAAAAGCAAGAGCTGTGACCCAAACACATGCTCTTGTCTCTCTGAGCCTCACTAATTCACAGAGAGGACGCTCTTTTGACAGTTTCAATACCGGAGCCAGTGTAAAAAGCATGTGCATGCGACCAAACACATACGCTTATCTCTCTGTGCCTAAGAAACTGGCCAAGAGAATGCCTTTCTGATACTTTGAGAACAGGAGCAGGTGTAAAATGCAGATGCGGAAAACCAAACACACACGCTTGTCTCTCTGAGCCTAACTAATTTGCAGAAAGAATGCAGTTCTAACTGTTTCAGAACTGAGCCGGTGTGAAAAGCAAGGGTTGTGACCCAAACACATACGCTTTTCTTTCTGAGCCTCACTAATTCACAGAGAGGACGTGTTCTAGCACTTTCAGAACATGAGCCGGTGTAAAATGCAGGTGCGGACAACCAAACACATACGCATGTCTCTCTGAGCCTAACTAACTGGCCAAGAGAATGCCTTACTGACAGTTTCAGAACAGGAGCCAGTGTAAAATGCAGGTGCGGACAACCAACACATACGCTTGTCTCTCTGAGCCTAACTAATTCGCAGAGACAACGCAGTTCTTTTTCAGAAAAGGATCCCGTGTAAAAAGCAAGAGTTGTGATCCAAACATATACGCTTGTCTCTCTGAGCCTTACTAATTCACATAGAGGACACGTTCTGACAGTTTCAGAACATGATCCGTTGTAAAAGTCATGAGCAGGTGACCAAACACATACGCTTGTCTCTCAGAGCCTAACTAATGTTAGAGAAAGACATATACTTTATGTCTGACTTAAACTCGCTCAGAACACTTGTTTCTGACAGGTTTAGAGGATGAACAGGTGTAAATGAACAAGAAAAAATATTTTAATTCAACACGATCTCATCCCTAACGCGTCAAATACTGCCGCTTGGTCAGTGGCCCCACACTTCAAAATATGACGCTCTAGGTACCCCTTTCGCATCAGTTCTGCATTCGCAGGGCTGTTCAACAAATTTCAACAGAGTAGTGACCCAGTCGAAATTATGCCGTTTATTCTTTCCCCTTGAAGTTCATAGACCAACGTAATAGTTTGTGGCCACTCTCAAAAGGTGCTAAACTAATGTCATGGCGCATTCTCCCTGTTTATTTTTATTACTTGTTTCTCTCTCTTTCTACCACTTCTGTGCTGTTTGCTCCCATTTTTACATGCATACACTGTCTTTTCAAAATACATTTCCGTGGTCACAGGAAACACCTAAATAAGAGCAATACAAAAAATATATTACAAGCGCACAAGGACGAGGCTGCATCTAACCTATGCGACAATGCAATATCATATATATCATCATATATTTAAAAATAGGGTTTGTCTTTGGCCCACTGAGGCAAAATTACAGCAGATAATGAGTTTATATGTTACTAATCGCGGGTGACGGAAGAAGTGGTGCATGCAGGGTAATGTGGTTTGTTCTGGAGGTGGACTTTTGTCATACATCCATGGCTAACTTTGATAAACATGCATACAAATGCATCACGATATCTCTTTCTATCGTGTTCTGAACATAGATCATCTAGATGCATTAGTCTCTGTGATTAGTCTGGTTGTTGTAAATATTTGATATATTCAGTAGTTGTGTTGTTTTATGAACCTATTTTAGGACCCTACTTTACAAAACAGAAGAACTGCCATCCCAAAAACGCTGTTTATGAAACACTCACTAAAATATCTTTTTGTTAACATAGACCATTTAGATGCAGAGTGATTATTAGTTCGGGTGTATTAAATGTTGATATATTCAACAGATAGACCTTTTCACGACCCTATCTTACCGCCCTACTCTACAACCAGAAGAACTACAACTGTGGTGCTTATTTGTATCAAGAAGCATGGCGAGGCTCATGGGAATTGTAGTTTTAAAAACATATTAGCGTTTTTAATATAATTGAAGTTGTAAATACTAAACTGAGAGTACACTAGGGAGTTTAAGGGGACGATAAACACATTTGTGTAATCAGATTTTAAATATCTAATTCCTTTATGAGTGTAAATTAATTTTAACCATATTTTACCCATATCTGACAGCGTCCCCAATTGTTGACTATATTCACATGATAGCTGAGGCCCAGAGCTCTCTATAACAGTTGGTCCCATGTCTGTACCCCCTTTTGTTGATGAATTATAAGCCTTCAAATGTGCACTGAGGTCAAGGTTCAAAAGTCAGTTTTTCAAAGCAGGAGCCATGTGGAATCTTCATACTTACAAATGTTATTTTCCAAGTTGAGACCTTTCCAACAATGTATTTGATGAACATCTATGACAAAGTTTTAATTTTCACATTTCAAGGACACAAGCCGCCCAAGGCCTATTTTCAGAGAGCACAGGGTTATTAAACTGGAATTCACAATTAATCATATATGCGCATGTTAATTTTTGCTCTCTTCACCTCCATAAATTTCATACACTTCATTTATTTGTCCATAGCACAGACCATAGACTATTTCCTTTGTACAGTCACTTCAAGTTTTATAGCAATAAGCAATAAGGCATCATATCCTATCTCAAAACTATTAGCCTACTATTTCATACTGTAAATAGATCTAAAGTTTTCGGTTTAATTTTAATATTACTTTGTTTCATTATTATTATTAAGAATGATAATGGGGGAGCTAAGGCGCATTCTTTGTATGTGCGCATTGGCTAAAAAAAAAAAGGATTCTGATCTGGTCATGCTGATATAGAATCCTAAAACCAAGAATCATGATAGAGCTACACCAAATACATTTTTGGAAAGGTCTCGGGTTGGAAAATAACATATGTAAGTATGAAGATACCACATGGCTCCTGCTTTGAAAAACTGACCTTTGAACCTTGACCTCCGTGCATATTTGAAGGCTTATAATTCATCAACAAAAGGGGGTACAGACATGGCACCAACTGTTATAGAGAACTCTGGGCCTCAGCTATCATGTGAATATAGTCAACAATTGGTGACGCTCTCATAAAAAGGGGTAAAATATGGTTAAAATTAATTTTCACTCATAAAGCAATTAGATATTTAAAATCTGATTACACAAATGTGTTTATCGTATATTAAAAACGCTAATATGTATTTAAAACTACAATTCCCATGAGCCTCGCCATGTTTCTTGATACAAATAAGCACCACAGTTGTAGTTCTTCTGGTTGTAGAGTAGGGCAGTAAGATAGGGTTGTGAGAAGATCTATCTGTTGAATATATCAAACATTTAATACACCCGAACTAATAATCACACTGCATCTAAATGAGCTATATTAACTAAAAGTTAAGATGTTGGTTTGTTTAAGATATTTTCGTGAGTGTTTCAAAAACATTTTTGGGATGGCAGTTGTTCTGTTTTGTAAAGTAGTCGTAAAATAGGTTCATAAAACAACATAACTACTGAATATATCAAATATTTACAACAACTAGACTAATTACACTGAATCTAAATGATGTTGCTTTATTTTAGACGTGTGTGTGTGTGTGTGTGTGTCTGTGTGTGTGTGTGTCTGTGTGTGTGTGTGTGTGTTTGTGTGTGTGTTTGTGTGTGCGTGCGTGTGTGTTTGCGCGCGTGCCGACATTTTTTGACTCTTTTGGCGGACTGAAAACCCACCAACTCGTTTTGCTTGCAACCTCGGGTTTTCAAGAATGAAGATGTCATTTCAATGTAGACACACGTGGGGTCGCTAGTCTGTCTGGTTCGTTGAGCCACCCACTGTCTGTCAAAAGAGCGACGAAGAAGACGAAGTAACGTGATGTGTTTCCTGTCCGAGATGTAAACATTCCCAGTTAACAGCATGCAAAGTGCATTGCGAATGATTATTTAAGCACAACTCTGAGGGGCTGTTTTCCTCCTCCTCTTGTTTTCATTCTAAAGTAAAAAGACAATAAAAAAGGGGGTGTTATGGGGGGGGGGGGGGGGGTCATTTTGTGGGACCTTACTACGCATGACGTCACTGGGAATTCCCATTGACACATTTAGGATTTCTTTCGACACGCCACACGCGCATAATACAAAGACATCATGGTCACCATTTTTAATTACTTCTCATTTGATTTCGAGAAAAAACGATAGAAAGAGAGATCGTGATGCACTTCGTATGTTTATCAAAGTTAGCCATGGATGTATTATAAAAGTCCACCTCCAAAACAAACAACATTACCCGGCATGCACCACTTCTTCCGTCACCGCGATTAGCAACATACAAATAATAGCATATAAACTCATTATCTGCTGTAATTTTGCCTCAGTGTTGTCGGGGCCAAAGACAAACCCTATTTCTAAATATATGATTATTATTACATTGTCACATAGGTTAGATGCAGCCTCGTCCCTGTGCGCTTGTAATATATCTTTAGTGTTGCGCTTATTTAGCTGTTTCCTGTGACCACGGAAATGTATTTTGAAAAGACAGTGTATGTATGTAAAAATGGGAGCAAACAGCACAGCAGTGGTAATACAAAGCACGGGGAGAGAAACAAGTGATAAATATAAACAAGGAGAATGCGCTATGACATTAGTTTAGCACCTTTCGAGAATGGCCACAAGCTATTACGTTGGTCTATGAACTTCAAGAGGAAAGAATAAACGGCATAATTTCGACTGAGTCACTACTCCGTTGATATATGTTGAACAGCCCTGCGCGCGCAGAACTGACCCGAAAGGGGTACCCAGAGCGTCATACGTTGAAATGTCGGGCCACTGACCAAGCGGCAGTATTGTTGGTAATACAGGGTCATATCGGCCAAGAAGTTCTATGACGGACAAAAAAGTTTCTGTTGTTGTTTCTCCCAATTTCGAACAACCTGCACGGAAACGGAGTTACTGGATGCAAGTGTCATGGTAACATCAACCATTCTTGTCAATACCTCGGACCAAAATTCCAGTTGTCCAGGCCAAATTATGACACACTGATTTCCTCTCACCAAAAAGCCAAACAGGGCTCACAATAGACACGATCCATTTTTGGGGAGTACCAAAAATGGATCGCCATTTGTGTGGTATCTATGAACCTTTTTGATATTCTGTTGTAATACTCGTTGGAAAAGCACCTGCCTTTTGTATCTCTAGGGTACGGACCTTCAAATCTGCATAGTCCCTGCCTCAAAATAAAAATGTTCACATTTGCATCTGTAATATCTACAGGGAAATTTGCCCTGTCCCTGGGGTAAGATATACCAGTTTTAAGAGCTGATTCCGGGCTAATTTGAGATGCAGAGCTATCTGAGGCTATGTCACTGCTGCTATTCGCTTTTGTTGGCTGGTTGGTTGTAGATAGGGGCGCTCTGGGTTCTCCTTCAACCGACACTGAATCGACTGAATGCTCCCCCTGACTGGATTGTGGTGACGCTGCGGGCCTGCGCTCTCCCTGTCCTAGCGCTGAAGCTAAACTTTTAATATTCCGTTAACATTTTTATTATAGCTTGTGTTTTTATTTATGAAATAGCCTATCCTGTATTTATGACACTTGTTTGGCAGCAACTTAGCAATATTTTTCTCTGTGTGTGGGCTGTAGTCGTTTTTGTGCCTAAAGACTACGATACCAAGTGGCTAGCTTACACACAGCTGGTGCAACCCAGTGCAGAAATAGTTATTTATAACCTAACCCCGTAGGTTAGGCTATATGAAAGCCTAATAACATTATATTATTCCGAAAAAAAAAGAAAAAAAAACCCCAGCATAACATATAGGCAAAGTAACGTCACACAATAAGGCTATTTAAAAACTGTTCATCTTGGCAAAATGGTTGATAACTGTATAGTAGCTGAACAATGTCAACTATGCAGGAACCCACCTGCTGACATACTGCATCCTTGTTCACGTCTGACAGGATTTAGAGTTCCGAATAAGACGTTATTTTTGTTAGTTTGGAAGAAAATTCCTCAGATTTCTCTTTGTTATGTCGCTTTTGGGCACCGCTCAGATATTTTCGTTTCATTTTGTCTCTGACAGCGACAGCGGTGCTGATGCTAATGTATTAATTGGACCAAAAGTCCCCAAGTATCAAACAGTAAAATTTTAATTTAATTTAAAATATTTGTTTTATGTGTATGTTCAAAATACAGAAAAGATAATGACCGGACCTGGGGGGGGGCGACAAAGTTTTACAGGCGACCCTCCCCACCCCCCATTCATATAAGGGTATAGTATACTCCGTAAAGTATACGCTGCGGGGGCATCTTTAAGGCCCAGATGCACAAGGTGCATAAGGAAGAAAATAGAGAAAACAGGAGAAGGAAAGAACGCCAATCTACGGGTATGTCCTCTTTTGTTAACATTAAAAAGCTGTTTTGTGTGTAACCTTAGACGTTTCATCTGTAGCAGCTAATGATGCTAGCTAGCTATTAGAGCTGTTGAAATGGATATGAATCGAATTGATTGCCAGTAGCAGCTATTTGGATAACTGCTCCTTCCTACAACGTAAGGCACTGTGCTGAAATTTCACTGACCAATATCTATAAATAACGCTATAAATAATGATTTCTGCACTGGGTTGCACCAGCTGTGTGTAAGCTAGCCACTTGGTATCGTAGGTTGCTTATAACAGGCTAATAAGGCTAATATCTAACCATCCAGATGCACCCAGGAAATATCTGAAGAATATATATATATATATATATATATATATATATATATATATATATATATATATATATATATATATATGTGTGTGTGTGTGTGTGTGTGTGTGTGTGTGTGTGTGTGCGTGTGTGTGTGTGTAAATAAGAGACTGCATTTATACCTGTCATCTAGTCAAAGGACAATGCAAGACAACGATGTTTATCTTTGATATTTATGTTGTACATTATAGAAAGTGTTTATTTAAATGTTAAACAAGATTTTGAAATAATCCTAAAGCTAATATATATATAAGCAAAGCGGTTGTTTTAATGTGAAGTTTAAGTATTCACAGTTAAGAATTAAATTACATTAAGAATGTGTAAGAAACCTTTATGTGGAACATTCCAGAGGGGGGAGATGTGATGAATGAAATGTGTTTTGTGACTTTAAGACCTGTGGGGATGCGCAAACGGTTGAAACAGTTGCAACATTTGTAACGGTTGTAACGGTTGTTGATAGTTTTTGACAAAGCAATAAAAGAGCAGTAAAAAGTTAAGCTCACGACAAGCGTCCGAGTTGGTCCTTTTATAACATACAGTAAGACTGAATACCCACAACATTACAGCATACAATAATAATAATTATATATATATATATATATATATATATATATATATATATATATATATATATATATATATATATATATATATATATATATATATGCCATGTGAAGCATGCTCGCTGGCAGGTTAGCTTCAACAAACCCTGAGTTTCTCTCTGTGTCCTCCCTCTTAACTCAGTCCGTATAAAAGCATTCAGTAGCGGAGGATTACTATCTAAATCCTGGTTGGATATTAATTAATTACTCAGAACTTTGTAAAGTTACCGCTTTTATGCACATCAGTCTTGTAAAGCGTTTTTTTTTCTCGCATTCAGATATTAAACAGCGTGAGTTTAGCGTCAGCTCAGAATAAAATCGACAGCTCTTAGTTTGTAAGAGCAGCTCATGCACTGAAATCATTATAACATTGTGCTAATGTTTATTAGCAAATAATATGTAACCTCAATTTAAATTTGAAACATCAGGAAGAAGCTTGAGACACGTGGGCTCAATGAATAATATATCTATATATAATTTATAAAATATAAATAATAATATCTCCATCACTCATGATGTGATTGGTCGCACTGATCATTCCTATATTTTAACAGCATTTCAGTGTGACTATATACTACATTTGTTGAAGCAGCAGAAATAAAGTCACTGAATGCTGTTGAGCCGAAATACAAATAGATGTCTAAAAATTTGAAATAGTATTTTAATCTTGACGGCTTTTCAAGTACAAATCACCGAACACGTTATTACTGAATCAGATTGAGAGCTTACGGTCACGTCTCTGTGGTTTTGATCTATGATTTCAAGATAAAAGATGTGCAACATGTGGTGGGGGGAAGGGGGGATGTTTGCGCTCGCGCCAACATTTTACGAATTACTCTTTTGGTGGACTGAAACCCACCAACTCGCAACCTCGGGTTTTCAAGAATGAAGATGTCATTTCAATGTAGACACACGTGGGGTCGCTAGTCTGTCTGGTTCGTTGAGCCATCCACTGTCTGTCAAAAGAGCGATGAAGAAGAAGTCAAGCCAAAAAAAGGGGGTGTTGTAGGGGGCGGGGAGAGGGGGGGGGGGTCCATTTTGTGGGACCTTACTACGCATGACGTCACTGGGAATTCCCTTTGACACATTTAGTATTTCTTTCTTTTTTCAGTCCCTTCTTATGAGGTTAGAAAACAATGGCCAGAAAATTTGAGTTCGTCATTTCTTTCTCTCATTTTATTCTTCACAGCAATGGCAGGCGGTTACTTAAAAAAGCGGTCATAATGCGCAAATCATCAGATGTCAGTGGAGATACAAGATATACAGCAATTATAAATCAATCCATTAATTAAAATTAGTACCGGCACGTTGAAAAAGGACAAATCCAGGTGTGTTAAGAAAAACGCAGAATGCAATTTAGTTGTGTGGGAACGTAATTTTGAGGAGACAGGGTGACTCTGATCAGCTGTTCTGAAACCGAAAACTCAGAGTTTCCCATCTTGAGATTCATCCACTCAGAGTTCAGGGTTCAGACTCAGAGTTTGCTAAACCTGCTTTCTGAAACAGGCCCCTGGTGTGTTCTTGGTTGACATACGGCTTGCCTGTGGCCCAGATCTGGGAGCCAAGTGCCATCATTCCATGCGGCATGTGGGCTGGATGAAAGTGCTGAAAGTGTTGGGTGTGAGCCGGATCAGGTCCACAGAAATTTTGCTATCTGGGTATGGTATTAATATTAGCGACTGGGGCACAATTCAAATTCAAATAAGCTTTATTGGCATGACAGAAACCTACAGAAAAAGCACTACAGAAAATTATTGACACTGACAGATTAATATTCATACAATAATATGTAAATATAAACAATAATATTAAATACAATATAATAAAATGCATTTTTATAGAGTTCCACTGGTCCCAGAAGGAGTTAGACTCTCTTCAAGTAATCACAGCTGTTTCTCAGTATGGTTTATCTTTTTGGTTTTGATTGTATTGATATGTCTTGAGAGCTTCACAGTACTGAAGGTGAAGGCTCTGTGTTTGAGGTTAGATCATTTTCTAGCTTCATTTTTCAGGTTTTGACATTCTTTGTCAAACTATTGGTTCTTGTCTGTTTTTCTTTTCCTTGTACGTAGTTTTATTTGCTGTTTTGTTGAAGATGTAATTTATATTTTGGACAGTCTGGGTATTCTGTATACTTTTGTAGTAATAATTGAATCTCCTCACTATTGCTGGCCTCTTGGTACGTCTCAGTGCCGTCTGGGGCCCATCTGTATGTCCTCAGTATTTTGAACAGCTTTTTGTGTGTGCCTCTTAAGTATTTCGAAACATCAGTAGGCATAGATTATTCTTTATAATCAGTTTATGTCAGTGAAAAGGTCACATTGTGTTGATCATAACAAAATTTTACATCCCTTAATAACTCAGCCTGTAGATGGATATATGAAATTGCAGAAGATTTTGCCAGTTGAGACAAATACAAATTCAAACTGGTTGACCACTCATTCTTGTAAATCTGAGTTTAATAAAACAACCTGTTACTAAAAACAGGAAAAGAGAGGGAGAGGAGGAAGATGGAGGAGACTGACAGGGCTGAAGGAGCAGGTCTGATGGAGGTCAGTGATCAAGAAGTACATTACATCCACACAGGTTGGAGTTTTGTATAACATATCTTAAAACGTCTTAATGATCTGTGAGGCGGATTTATGATTAAAAATACTCAGTCTGTAATGGCATACAAGCTGTCCATAACATAGTTGACAAATTAACTAGCAAAAATATGTTTTCCCTTAAAATATCAAAAAAGCTTAACAAATGAATATTTTAATTTAAACTGTTTTAAAACTGATCGTTTTATTGAGTAAACAATACATCTGTATGTTTTTGTTTATGTGAAATATGTAATCCTAATTAGATATTCACTCATTCTTGTAATGTAACTAGTGGTGTAATCATCATTTTAGGGATCAAACAGATTTTGCAGCTCCAGGTGGGTTTTATATGGTGAGAAATGGGCTCAAATGGCTCTTTGTACGCTGAAGGTTGCTGTCCCCTGCTCTAGCAGAATCTAGAAAATGATGCAAGACAGGATTGAGCTGAAAGCTTGTTGAAAGCATTTTCCCACACCAATCTGATCATCCACATCCACAGACATCAACACTGCATAAAATACAGAATTATAAACACTAGATCCTGGAAAACATGTAAAATCAGATAATTTTTTTTTTACTTAGTTCATTTAAAGTTAATCTATTAAAAACAACAACAAAACAAAAAATACCCCTAATAAATAGCAGTATTTATGAATCCTAACCATAGCCATTAGAGTGCCATTTTCTCACGACATGGTTTGCCCTTTCTTAGTGTTAAAACATGGTGACTTGACTTGTGACTTAATTGACTTGTCTTGCTTGATGTTTAGCAGTGACTTGACTTTACTTACTTGAGTCTAAAACACAGTGACTTAGGACTTTCCTCAGCCTTTAAAGTTAAGACTTGAGACTAGCTTGTGACTTGCACAACTGTGAGATGTGTAACTGTTATTTGTGAACATGAACTACTTCTTCCCATAGCCACAAACCAGAGGCGTGAGACTCAAATTTCTGAAGCCATCCGGAATAAAGTCTGGAGCTGCTTCATAGACAATGAATGTGAAGCTAATTTTATAGTAATTTTTAAAATACTCAAGTAAGCTTTATTCTATAGGTAACCTTTCATATCTGAAAAGAAAATGTTCCTGTATACTGGGGTTTGGTGAACTGGCATATTGTTTGATTGATTGAGTGATTGATTGATTGATTGATTGATTGATACTTTATGAATCCCCGAAGGGAAATTCCAATTGTCCAAGCTCATCCAATTATCACGAATGAAACAAAAAACAAAAACTAGTCAGTTCAAAGAGTTGAAGAGTCTAATTACTGTGGGGACAAAAGACCTCCTAAATCTATCTGTTCTGCAGCACAAAGAGAGCAGCCGACTGCAATGCTATTTTTTTATGACAATGTCCACAGTGAAAAATCATGATGGACAATGATATTAATCACTGCATTTTGCTGTCATTTAAGGTTCTCTCCTCTCCTTTGTTTCACCGCAGGCGGGACTGAGCGATCCTTGCTTGAGTGTATGTTCTCTGAGTGGAGCAGAGGATAGACAGTGAACTATAGTCCATCAACCCGGTCTGAGGGGTGTGACTTGGCAGCCATGTAAAGTGCAGTGTAGATTAGGAGCATGTACAGTAAAGTTATAGCAACTTCCCTGTCATAGCGAACATCAAATGTCAACGGTGTGAGAATGTTAGAATGTTTTTTGCAGAATGAGATGTGTGCGTGCCTCACAGCAGTGTTATCAAAATCAAGTAAATCAAGTATTGTGCCCATTTACTGTAATCTGAATCAATATGTAGAAAACTTGTGATGATGTCTAAATTATGCAAGTATTTTGGCCCTTAAGTGTAATCTGAATCAATATTTCGAAAACTTGTGATGAGTTAAAGTATAAAAGATGATGTGTAAAAGAAATGAGTGTCCTAATTTTCCTCAAGTCCATGTTAGGTAAAGTAAAGAGTTTTAACCCACATTACCAGATAAAAGTTAGATTGAAATGTGTACTATGAAGTGTGCAGAGAAAAGAAGAAATTGCAGGTGGACACAGAGAAATAGTCGTATATTTCAATGGTCAGTGAGTCAACCGCTAGGAGTGGTTTCTGTCAAAAGCATATATATGTCTCCAGAGCTAGTATGAAAGATCTGAGTTCACCCCTCCCTGTCTGCCTCCTTTTCCTTGGCTGACAGGTCTGTGCGTGACAACCACTTCTTTTTTTTTCCTGTTTTGATCAGAACTCGCTTGGAAAAAAGCTATTCTGACTGTTATATAAGAGATTCTGATATAAAAAGAAGAAAAAGTTATAAAAAGACAAATACTTTATTTTTGAGTCTAACTTGCTCAGAAAAGTCGATTCAGACAGTTTATTAAGACAGACAGATGTAATAAACATGACACAAGCTTTAAAATACACACACTTCTTTTCTTTTCCTGTTTTGATCACAACTTGCTTGGAAAAAGCTATTCTGACTGTTAAATAAGAGTTTCTGATAAGAAAAAGATGAAAAAGTTATGAAAAAAATACACACACTTCAAGATTTCATGTGATCCTTACAGACATCCAAATATCATATTAAAAGTTAAATACATAATGGACCAAGGTAAATTCAGAGGTTGAAATTTTGAGGCCTTTATGTCACAACGTCACACAAAGAAGTGTGTATTATGTGAATGTAGTATGTGAAGTATGTGATTAGTATATGAAAATAGTATATTCAGAAGCAGATTCTGAATATACTATTTTCATATAACTTGTGTCTATACATTGGTTTTCTAGGGCATTCTTTCACATACAACCATCAGATATGACCTGTTCTGAATGTACATGTGCATTTTGGAGGCACCCTTATGCCAAAATGTCCTTTTTTGAATCCAGCATATTAGGTCATAAATCATTCATTATCATTTAATTTTCTGCACATCCAAATTTCTCTCTATATATAATGAAAACTGTTATGCATATCAGCACAGATTGCAGTGTTTCCCCTAGGTTGACTGACTTGGCCTGGCTGGGGAGGTCGATTAGCACATTTTTCTGTTCTCTGTTTAGCATCGTCAGGCTAGGCATTGTTGCTCACACCCTTCATTTTCCAGCAGTTGGGGAAACTGACATGACTTTTCTTGGTCTTGACAAGCTGCAGTACTTCACTGTACATTTACTACCAGATTGTGACAGCTTACTGCTAACCTTTTCCTCTGCTCCACTCACATTCACCATCACTTTTCTGATGCTCACTCTATTGCTTATCGCCATGAATGTATAAAGAGAACTGGATACAGCCGTTTTGCCTCCTAAATGCCACACACATTTGAATAGCAATTTCAGCATTTGATTAGTACTAATTCTTTTACAATTTGATTTATATTTGACTCCTGAAATTATGTCCAACAGCTCAAATTCCAACAGCTGCACACAACACTGTGGCTAGCTAGCAAACATTAGCTAACTACTAATGTAGAGTGACCTAAGCAGTGAAAATGGAGACTAGTGATGATTATAAATGTGTTTTATAGTACTGAGTGGTAGAAGTAAAGAAATGTCTGACATATTCTTTGTTTGAACTACTGATGGGAAGTAAGACCCCAATAACAGGCTCTTGTCAGATTTTCACGCACGCACTGTACCTGCATCATGTGCCACTGCTGAGGCCTGGGGAAGGGGGGAGGGGTTACAGTGAAAATATTATACTAATATTGTAATATATTATAATGTAAATCATATTTTGTCATCATAGATACTACACATATGTCTCAGGGGTAAATCATACCCATTTTAGATGCAAATACACCTATAGAAGCATTTTGAAAGGAAAATCTGTTAAAAAAAATTAGGTTTATATGGGGCAGAACACTGACATTCACATTTTGGCATCGGAAATAAAATTTGCCATTGAAATCAAACCTTGCAATTGAAAAAAGTGTATTGTCATTGAAAAAAGCTCCACTGAAAAATAAAACACTTTAAAAAATTTAACATTTTAAAAAATTATATTCTGTCAATCTTATTATCTTATTTTATTTCAGTATTTTTGCATTAAGATTTGTTTTTCAATGTAAATCATTTTTCTTCATGTCTGTCTTTTTTTTTCAGTAAATATAAGTTTTTTTTTAATATCACCGGTTTTCAGTTTCAACTTTGTCTTTTTCAGTTTCAACTTTTTGAATGTGAAACTAATTTCATAGTAATTTTTAAAATACCCAAGTAAGCTTTTTCATATCTGAAAAACATACAGTACATAACTGGTATATGACAATGTCCACAGTGAAACATTATATTGGAAAATGATATTGAATAGGATATATTACTGCATTTTGTTGAGTTTCTCTCCTCTCTTCTGTTTCACCACAGGCGGGGCTGAGCGATCCTTGGAGGAGAGACTTCAGTGAAGCATGTGAAGTACTTGATTGATGACAACTACAGTCATTGCATTACTGCAATAAAATCTCTGTGAGTAAAAGGCCAATAAGAGTAATTTAATCCATGCAAAAGATGGCTAACAATATTGGGGACTTTTAAAACAATATGTTAGAGATTCAATGGTAACTAAGTCACTGAGAGAACGCCACTCTAACAGTTTCAGAACAGGAGCTGGAGTAAAGTCCAGGACCGGGAACCCAAGCACACACACTTGTGTCTCTGAGCCTAACTAACTTACAGAAAGAACGCAGTTCTAAATGTTTCAGAAAATGAGCTGGTGTGAAAAGCAAGAGTTGTGACCCAAACACTTGCGCTTATCTCTCTGAGCCTCACTAATTCACAGAGAGGACCCTCTTTTGAGAGTTTAAATACCGGAGCCAGTGTAAAAAGTATGAGTAGGCGACCAAACACATACGCTTATGTCTCGTTGCCTAAATAACTGGCCAAGAGAATGCCTTTCTGATACTTTCAGGACAGGAGCCGGTGTAAAATGCAGGTGCGGACAACCAAAAACATACGCTTGTCTCTCTGAGCCTAACTAACTTGCAGAAAGAATGCAGTTCTAACACTTTCAGAACATGAGCCGGTGTGAAAAGCAAGAGTGATGACCCAAACACATGCACTTGTCTCTCTGAGCCTTACTAAGTCACAGAGAGGACACTCTTTTGACAGTTTCAATACCAGAGCCAGTGTAAAAAGCATGAGCACGCGACCAAACACATACGCTTATCTCTCTGTGCCTAACTAACTTGTAGAAAGAACACAGTTCTAACTGTTTCAGAACTGAGCGGGTGTAAAAAGCAAGGGTTGTGACCCAAACACATACGCTTGTCTCTCTGATCCTAACTAATTCACAGAGAAGACGCGTTCTAACACTTTCAGAACATGAGCTGGTGTAAAAATCATGAGCAGGCGACCAAAAAAAATACGCTTGTCTCTCTGAGCCTAACTAACTTGCAGAAAGAACGCAGTTCTAACTGTTTCAGAACATGAGACGGTGTGAAAAGCAAGAATTGTGACCCAAACACGTGCGCTTGTCTCTCTGAGCCTCACTAATTCACAGAGAGGACACTCTTTTGAAAGTTTCAATACGGGACCCAGTGTAAAAAACATAAGCAGGCGACCAAACATGTACGCTTATGTCTTGTTGCCTAAATAACTGGCCAAGAGAATGCCTTTCTGATACTTTCAGGACAGGAGCCGGTGTAAAATGCAGGTGTGGACAACCATAAACATACGCTTGTCTCTCTGACCCTAACTAACTTGCAGAAAGAACGCAGTTCTAACTGTTTCAGAACATGAGCCGGTGTGAAAAGCAAGAGTTGTGACCCAAACACATACGCTTGTCTCTCTGAGCCTTACTAATTCACAGAGAGGACGCTCTTTTGACAGTTTCAAAACCGGAGCCAGTGTAAAAAGCAGGAGCAGGCGACATAGCACATATGCTTGTCTCTCTGAGCCTGGCTAACTAACTGGCCAAGAGAATGTCTTTCTGACAGTTTCAGAACAGGAGGCGGTGTAAAATGCAGGTGCGGACAACCAAAAACATACGCTTTTCTCTCTGAGCCTAACTAACTTGCAGAAAAAACGCAGTTCTAACTGTTTCAGAACTGAGCTGGTGTGAAAAGCAAGAGTTGTGACCCAAACACATGCGCTTGCCTCTCTGAGCCTAACTAATTTGTAGAAAGAACGCAGTTCTAACTGTTTCAGAAATGAGCGGGTGTAAAAAGCAAGGGTTGTGACCCAAACACATACGCCTGTCTCTCTGATCCTTACTAATTCACAGAGAAGACGCGTTCTCGCACTTTCAGAACATGAGCTGGTGTAAAAATCATGAGCAGGCGACCAAAAAAATACGCTTGTCTCTCTGAGCCAGACTAACTTGCAGAAAGAACGCAGTTCTAACTGTTTCAGAACATTAGACGGTGTGAAAAGCAAGAGTTGTGACCCAAACACATGCGCTTATCTCTCTGAGCATCACTAATTCACAGAGAGGACGCTCTTTTGAAAGATTCAATACCGGAGCCAGTGTAAAATGCATGAGCAGGTGACCAAACACATACGCTTGTCTCTCTGAGCCTAACTAACTTGCAGAAAGAACGCAGTTCTAAGTGTTCCAGAACCCGAGCCGGTGTGAAAAGCAAGAGTTGTGACTCAAACACATGCGCTTATTTCTCTGAGCCTTATTAATTCACAGGGAGTACGCTCTTTTGACCGTTTAAATACCGGAGCCAGTGTAAAAAGCATGAGCAGGCGACCAAACACATACTCTTGTCTCTCTGTGCCTAAATAACTGGCCGAGAGAATTTCAGAACAGGAGCCGGTGTAAAATGCATGTGCGGACAAACAAACATATACGCTTGTCTCTCTGAGCCTAACTAAATTGCAGAAAGAACGCAGTTTCACAACATGAGCCCGTGTGAAAAGCAAGAGTTGTGACCCAAACACATGCGCTTGTCTCTCTTAGCCTAACTAATTTGTAGAAAGAACGCAGTTCTCACAGTTTCAGAACATGAGCGGGTGTAAAAAGCAAGGGTTGTGACCCAAACACATACGCTTGTCTCTGTGGTCCTCACTAATTCACAGAGAGGACGCTCTTTTGAGAGTTTAAATACCGGAGCCAGTGTAAAAAGTATGAGTAGGCGACAAAACACATACGCTTATGTCTCTTTGCCTAAATAACTGGCCAAGACAATGCCTTTCTGATACTTTCAGAACAGGAGCCGGTGTAAAATGCAGGTGCAGACAACCAAACACACACGCTTGTCTCTCTGAGCCTTACTAATTTGCAGAAAAAACGCAGTTCTAACTGTTTCAGAAATGAGCGGGTGTAAAAAGCAAGGGTTGTGACCCAAACACATACGCCTGTCTCTCTGATCCTTACTAATTCACAGAGAAGACGCTTTCGAACACTTTCAGAACATGAGCTTGTGAAAAAATCATGAGCAGGCGACCAAAAAAATACGCTTGTCTCTCTGAGCCTAACTAACTTGCAGAAAGAACGCAGTTCTAACTGTTTCAGAACATGAGCCGGTGTGAAAAGCAAAAGTTGTGACCCAAACACATGCGCTTTTCTCTCTGAGCCTCACTAATTCACAGAGAGGACGCTCTTTTGAAAATTTCAATACCGGAGCCATTGTAAAAAGCATGAGCAGGCAACAAGATACATACACTTATCTCTCTGTGCCTTAGTAACTGACCAAGACAATGCCTTTCTGAAACTTTCAGAACAGGAGCTGGTGTAAAATGCAGGTGCGGATAACCAAAAACATACGCTTGGCTCTCTGAGCCTAACTAACTTGCAGAAAGAACGCAGTTCTAACTGTTTCATAACATGAGCCGGTCCGAAAAGCAAGAGTTGTGACTCAATTACATGCGCTTGTCTCTCTGAGCCTTACTAATTCACAGAGAAGATGCGTTCGAACACTTTCAAAACATGAGCCGGTGAAAAAATCATGAGCAGGCGACCAAAAAAATACACTTGTCTCTCTGAGCCTAACTTACTTGCAGAAAGAACGCAGTTCTAACTGTTTCAGAACATGAGACGATGTGAAAAGCAAGAGTTGTGACCCAAACACATGCGCTTGTCTCTCTGAGCCTCACTAATTCACAGAGAGGACGCTCTTTTGAAAGTTTCAATACCGGAGCCAGTGTAAAAAGCATGAGCAGGCGACCAAACACATACGCTTATCTCTCTGTGCCTAAATAACTGGCCAATAGAATGCCTTTCTGAAACTTTCAGAACAGGAGCCGGTGTAAAATGCAGGTGCAGAAAACCAAACATATACGCTTGTCTCTCTGAGCCTCACTAATTCACAGAGAGGACGAGTTCTTACAGTTCCAGAACATGAGCCGGTGTAAAAGGCATGAGCAGGCGACCAAATACATACACTTGTCTCTCAGAGCCTACTTAATGTTAGAAAAAGACTTGCGTTTCTGTGCGTTTCAGATGCCAAACAGGTGAAAAGAAGAAAAAACAAGCTTTTAATTACACACCCTTGTCTTTTTGCCTTTTTTGATTATAACAATTTTGGAAATTGCTATTCTCAATGTTTTATGTGAGATTCTAATAGAAAAAGAAGAAAAACTTATAAAAACACATATATTGAATTTTTGAGTCTAACTTGCCCTGAACAGTCGTTTCTGAGCGTTTCAGAGGCTAAACAGTTGAAAATAAGCCAAAACAAGCTTCTCATGACACACACTTGTCTTTTTGCCTGTTTTGATCATAATTCGTTTGGAAATGGCTATTCTCAACGTTTTATGTGAGATTCTAATAAAAAAAGAAGAAAAACTTATAAAAACACATATATTGAATTTTTGAGTCTAACTTGCCCTGAACAGTCGTTTCTCAGTGTTTCAGACGCTAAACAGGTGAAAATAAGCAAAAACAAGCTTTTCATTACACACACTTGTCTTTTTGCCTGTTTTGATCATAACTCGATTGGAAATGGCTAGTTTCATAAGAATTTCTGATTTAAAAAAAGAAGAAAACGTTATGAAAAAAATACACATACTTCAAGATTTTATGTGATCCTCCAATGATATCCATCCAAATATCATACCATTATATACACAATGGATCAATTCAGAGGTTGAAATTTTGGGGCTTTTATGTCACAACGTCACACAAAGAAGTGTATATCTCTGCTTCTGAATATACTATTTTCCTATAACTTCTTTCACATACAATCATCAGATATGACTTGTTCTGAATGTATATGTGCATTTTGGGGGCACCCTTATGCCAAAATGACCTCTTTTTGTAATCCATTATCATTTGATTTCCTGCATATTCAAATTATATATAATGATAAGCATGCATATCAGCACAGATTGCAGTGTTTCCCCTAGGTTGACTGACCTGGCCCTGGCTGGGGAGGTCGATTAGCACATTTCTCTGTTCTCTGTTTAGCATCTTCAGGCTCAATGCCTAGCAAGAGCAGTTGGGGAAACAGACATTACTTTTCTTGGTCTTGACAAGCTGCAGCATTTATTAACTGACACTGTACATTTACTACCAGATTGTTACAGCTTACTGCTAACCTTTTCTTCTGCTCCGCTTGCATTCACCATCACTTTTCTGATGCTCGCTCTATCGCTTATCACCATGGATGTATAAAGAGAACTGGATACAGGAAGAGTGCCAGGCTTTGAAGCAAATTTGACATAGTGGCCAAAGTGCGTAATCACATGATGCACACTGGCCCAAAAATTCTTTTTCTCAAAGACTTGTGAAAAGGACGTGGTACTTTTTTGTGAGAATCACAACCCCCGCGAGTCACTATCAGGATTTGAGCCATGAGACCCCAGAATGAAGTGGAGCTGCTTCATAGACAATGAATGTGAAACTAATTTCATAGTCAAGTAATTTTTAAAATACCCAAGTAAGCTTTATTCTTGTCTTGCCGATCTTGAGCGATCCTTGGAGGAGAGACTTCAGTGAAGCATGTGAAATACGTGAGTTGATAACAACTACAGTCATTGCATTACTGCAATTAAATCTCTGTGAGTAAAAGGCCAATAAGAGTAATTTAATTCATGCAAAAGATGGGTAGACAATATTTGGGGCTTTTAAAACAATATGGTAGAGATTCATTTGTCTCCATAGCTGCGTTCTCACTGAGAGAACGCCACTCTGACGGTTTCAGAACAGGAGCTGGAGTAAAGTCCAGGACCGGGAACCCAAGCACACACACTTGTGTCTCTGAGCCTAACTAACTTACAGAAAGAACGCAGTTCTAACTGTTTCAGAACATGAGACGGTGTGAAAAGCAAGAGTTGTGACCCAAACACCAAAAACATACGCTTGTCTCTCTGAGCCTAACTAACTTACAGAAAGAACGCAGTTCTAACAGTTTCAGAAAAGACGGAGAAGACGCGTTCGAACACTTTCAGAACATGAGCTGGTGAAAAAATCATGAGCAGGCGACCAAAAAAATACGCTTGTCTCTCTGAGCCTAACTAACTTGCAGAAAGAACGCAGTTCTAAGTGTTTCAGAACATGAGCCATGTGAAAAGCAAGAGTTGTGACTCAAACACATGCGCTTGTCTCTCTGAGCCTTATTGATTCACAGGGAGGACGCTCTTTTGACAGTTTCAATACTGGAGCCAGTGTAAAAAGTATTAGCAGGCGACCAAACACATACGCTTATCTCTCTGTGCCTAAATAACTGGCCAATAAAATGCCTTTCTGAAACTTTCAGAACAGGAGCCGGTGTAAAATGCAGGTGCAGAAAACCAAACATATACGCTTGTCTCTCTGAGCCTCACTAATTCACAGAGGGGACGAGTTCTTACAGTTCCAGAACATGAGCCGGTGTAAAAGGCATGAGCAGGCGACCAAATACATACACTTGTCTCTCAGAGCCTACTTAATGTTAGAAAAAGACTTTCGTTTCTGTGCGTTTCAGATGCCAAACAGGTGAAAAAAAGAAAAAACAAGCTTTTAATTACACACCCTTTTTGCCTTTTTTGATTATAAATATTTTGGAAATGGCTATTCTCAACGTTTTATGTGAGATTCTATTAGAAAAAGAAGAAAGACTCATGATAATACATATGCTTCAGTTTTGAGTCTAACTTGCCCTGAACAGTCGTTTCTGAGTGTTTCAGACGCTAAACAGGTGTAAATAAGCAAAAACAAGCTTTTCATGACACACACTTGTCTTTTTGCCTGTTTTGATCATAACTCGCTTGGAAATGGCTATTCTCAACGTTCTATAATAGAATCTGATATAAAAAGAAGAAAAACTTATGAAAACACATATGCTTCAGTTTTGAGTCTCACTTGCCCTGAACAGTCGTTTCTGAGTGTTTCAGACGCTAAACAGTTGAAATTAAGCCAAAACAAGCTTTTCATGACACACACTTGTCTTTTTGCCTGTTTTGATCATAACTCGCTTGGAAATGGCTATTCTAAACGTTTTATGTGAGATTCTAATAGAAAAAGAAGAAAAACTTATAAAAACACATATATTGAATTTTTGAGTCTAACTTGCCCTGAACAGTCATTTCTGAGCGTTTCAGACGCTAAACAGTTGAAAATAAGCAAAAACAAGCTTTTCATTACACACACTTGTCTTTTTGCCTGTTTTGATCATAACTCGCTTGGAAATGGCTAGTTTCATAAGAATTTCTGATTTAAAAAAAGAAGAAAACGTTATGAAAAAAATACACATACTTCAAGATTTTATGTGATCCTCCAATGATATCCATCCAAATATCATACCATTATATACATAATGGATCAATTCAGAGGTTGAAATTCTGGGGCCTTCATGTCACAACGAGAAGTGTATATCTCTGCTTCTGAATATACTATTTTCCTATAACTTCTTTCACATACAATCATCAGATATGACTTGTTCTGAATGTATATGTGCATTTTGGGGGCACCCTTATGCCAAAATGACCTCTTTTTGTAATCCATTATCATTTGATTTCCTGCATATTCAAATTATATATAATGAAAAGCATGCATATCAGCACAGATTGCAGTGTTTCCCCTAGGTTGACTGACCTGGCCCTGGCTGGGGAGGTCGATTAGCACATTTCTCTGTTCTCTTTTCAGCATCTTTCAGGCTCAATGCCTAGCAAGAGCAGTTGGGGAAACAGACATTACTTTTCTTGGTCTTGACAAGCTGCAGCATTTATTAACTGACACTGTACATTTACTACCAGATTGTTACAGCTTACTGCTAACCTTTTCTTCTGCTCCGCTTGCATTCACCATCACTTTTCTGATGCTCACTCTATCACTTATCGCCATGGATGTATAAAGAGAAGTGGATACACGAAGAGTGCCAGGCTTTGAAGCAAATTTGACATAGTGGCCAAAGTGCGTAATCACATGATGCACACTGGCCCAAAAATTCTTTTTCTCAAAGACTTGTGAAAAAGACGTGGTACTTTTTTGTGAGAATCACAACCCCCGCGAGTCACTAACCCCCGCGAGTCACTATCAGGATTTGAGCCATTTGGTCGATCACATTTCAAAAGCCTAGAAGAACCACAACCATTGAATTGTTTCATCACCATTAAAGTTAGCTAAACCATTCTCATGAGTATATTGGCTCAAAGCATTCAGAACAAAAATGTGTGAAACTATGGACTCTTGTTCCAAGTTCCTGCCCATGCCTTTTTGCCTCCCAAATGCCACACACATTTGAATAGCAATTTCAGCATTTGGTTAGTATTAATTCTTTTACAATTTGATTCATCTTTGACTCCTGGAATGATGTCCAACAGCTCTAATTCAAACAGCTGCACACAACACTGGTTGATATCACTGTGGCTAGCTAGCAAACATTAGCTAACTGCAAGCTAACATAAAGAGTGACCTAAGCAGTAAAAATGGAGACTATATATAAACTATATAAATATAAATTATATTTTGTCATCATAGATACTACACATATGTCTCAGGGGCAATTTATACTCATTTTATATGCAAATACACCCACTTTGAGTGAAAAATTTGTCAAAAAAATTAGGTTTGTATGGGGCTATCGGAAATAAAATTTGGCATTGAAAACAAACCCTGCAATTAAAAAAAAAAAGTGTATTATCATTGAAAAACGTTCCACTGAAAAATAAAACGCTCTAAAAATTTTAACTAAAATTACAATCTGTCAATCTTATTAGGGCTAGAGCACTGAACGGTGCGAAGGCCCTGTATTTGTAGTGATTATTATTATTATTATCATTATTATTATTATCATCATCATTATTATTATTATTATTCCGAAACAAACGCATTTTTGACAGCCGTTTTGACGACCTTTCGAAAACTCGTGAAATTTTGCACATTTGTCAGGACTGCTGAAAAATTTGATATTGAAAATGGCTGGACTGCGCCCCCTAGAAAATTAGGAAAATTGAGCACCTCAACCCAGATTGTCATAGAAGTAAGATGCGACACATCCTTCGCCATGACATACGATGCTGTTTTCCAGGGAGAGGGGATGGCTCTACAGCCACGAAACTTGACACACATGTCTAGAGTGATGTTAGCTAAAAATCCTTTGTAGTTCATTTGAATGGGTGTGGCAAAATGGCTCAACAGCGATCCCTTGAAAATTTCAAAGTTGAAGCCCCACCTACCAGATTAACGTAGAAAAATGAAATTCACAAGGCACATGTATAATGTCAAGATGCACAAAAAAGCCTCTTGGAGCCATATCAAGCTCCTACAGTCCAAGTCCTACAGGAAGTCCGCCATCTCTAAAAAAACTGGTCAATTTTCGCCTTTTCTTGGCCATTTCGCATACCTTGTGTTTTAACAAACTCCTCCTACAGGATTCATCGTAAGGACTCCAAAATCAGTGTGTGTCATCTAGACTAGTGTATGATCAAAAGTTATCAAAAGATTTAGTGTACATTGAAGCGCTTGGCCGTGGTGTGGCCTTTAGTTTTGATGTTTCGTCATTACAGAGGAAATTGCTATAACTTTAGTGTACATGGTGGGATCTGCCTGAAACTTTACAGGTTTGATAACAGTCCAGGCCTGAGCACATCTACATTACAATATTCAATCAGTGATGCAAACTGGCTCCATAGCGCCCCCATAACACAGTACAGGAAAGCAGCCCCAGCAGCAGGCAAATGAGTGGAAAAGGAAGTGATGTTTCTCTCCTTGCTCTGTCTGAAAGTAGCCCGACTGTGAAAACATCTACATGCCTGTGACAAAGGCTCTTCGACTGTGCCCGATGTTCACCGGGGTGCGAGGTCCCGATCATCGCTGCTTGCAGCTTTAATTCTATTTTGGTATTTTTTGCATTAAGATTACTTTTTCAATGTCAATCATAAGATTTTTTTCTTCATGTCTTTACAATGTAAGTTTTTTTTCAATGCCACCGGTTCTCAGTTTCAACTTATTGTCACCGTTTTGATGTCAGTACCCAGCATGCCTTACGATGCGACGTGTGTGTTTACATGTGAGGTATTTATTCCGTTTGGTTTCACAAATGCCGCGATCTCCACAAAGCATTAGCTGAAGTCAGCAGCAGCGTGCTAGGTTTGACCTACTTGCTGGAGTAGTAAACTAGGCTTCATTACATAGGATTACATGGGATTTTACTGGCGTGAGTGACTGTTTTCCAGTTATTAGTTTTACCCCAGTTTGCATCACAAGCAAAAAGTCTTTTATTTTTAGAGTGAACTGCCTCACAAATGTTGTGTAATTGCAATATTACACTTGACTATTGATTTGTCATGTTATGTTTTGTTTTGTTTATTTTTTCATTTATTTGGGAAGGTGGTCCTCAGAATTTTTTTAAAAATCAGATGTGAGCCTTAAGCTACTAAAGACCTTTGATTGTTTTATTGAATAATCAATACATTTGTATGTTTTTGTTTATGTGAAATATGTAATCCTAATTAGATATTCACTCATTCGTGTAACGTAAAGTCATTTTAGGGATCAGACTAGGGAGGGATTTTTGCGGCTCCAGGTGGGTTTTATATGGTGAGAAATGGGCTAAAATGGCTGAAGCTTGCTGACCCCTTGTCTAGCAGAACCTAGAAAATGAAGCAAGACAGGATTGAGCTGAGAGCTTGTTGAAAGCATTTTCCCACACCTACACTGAGCTTGAGTTGAGCTTAATATTACCACACCAATCTGATCATCCACATCCACAGACATTAAATGGACAATGATATTGAATGGGATAAATTACTGCATTTTACTGTCATTTTGTTGAGTTTCTCTCCTCTCTTCTTTTTCACCACAGACGGGGCTGAGCGATCCTTGGAGGAGAGACTTCAATGAAGCATGTGAAATACGTGAGTTGATAACAACTACAGTCATTGCATTACTGCAATTAAATCTCTGTGAGTAAAAGGCCAATAAGAGTAATTTAATTCATGCAAAAGATGGGTAGACAATATTTGGGGCTTTTAAAACAATATGGTAGAGATTCATTTGTCTCCATAGCTGCGTTCTCACTGAGAGAACGCCACTCTGACGGTTTCAGAACAGGAGCTAGAGTAAAGTCCAGGACCGGGAACCCAAGCACACACACTTGTGTCTCTGAGCCTAACTAACTTACAGAAAGAACACAGTTCTAAATGTTTCAGAACATGAGCTGGTGTGAAAAGCAAGAGTTGTGACCCAAACACATGCGTTTGTCTCTCTGAGCCTCACTAATTCACAGAGAGGACGCTCTTTTGAGAGTTTAAATACCGGAGCCAGTGTAAAAAGTATGAGCAGGCGACCAAACACATACGCTTATGTCTCGTTGCCTAAATAACTGGCCAAGAGAATGCCTTTCTGATACTTTCAGGACAGGAGCCGGTGTAAAATGCAGGTGCGGACAACCAAAAACATACGCTTGTCTCTCTGAGCCTAACTGACTTGCAGAAAGAACGCAGTTCTAACTATTTCAGAACATGAGCCGGTGTGAAAAGCAAGAGTTTTGACCCAAACACATGCGCTTGTCTCTCTGAGCCTTACTAAGTCACAGAGAGGACGCTCTTTTGACAGTTTCAATACCGGAGCCAGTGTAAAAAGCATGAGCAGGCGACATAGCACATATGCTTGTCTCTCTGAGCCTGGCTAACTAACTGGCCAAGAGAATGTCTTTGTGACAGTTTCAGAACAGGAGGCGGTGTAAAATGCAGGTGCGGACAACCAAAAACATACGCTTTTCTCTCTGAGCCTAACTAACTTGCAGAAAGAACGCAGTTCTAACTGTTTCAGAACATGAGCCGGTGTGAAAAGCAAGAGTTATGACCCAAACACTTGTCTCTCTGAGCCTTACTAATTCACAGAGAGGACACTCTTTTGAAAGTTTCAATACAGGTGCCAGTGTAAAACACATGAGCAGGCGACAAAACACAGACGCTTATCTCTCTGTGCCTAAGTAATTGACTAAGAAAATGCCTTTCTGATACTTTCAGAACAGTAGCTGGTGTAAAATGCAGGTGCAGACAACCAAACACACACGCTTGTCTCTCTGAGCCTAACTAACTTGCAGAAAAAACGCAGTTCTAACTGTTTCAGAACTGAGCGGGTGTAAAAAGCAAGGGTTGTGACCCAAACACATACGCCTGTCTCTCTGATCCTTACTAATTCACAGAGAAGACGCGTTCTCACACTTTCAGAACATGAGCTGGTGTAAAAATCATGAGCAGGCGACCAAAAAAATACGCTTGTCTCTCTGAGCCAGACTGACTTGCAGAAAGAACGCAGTTCTAACTGTTTCAGAACATGAGCCGGTGTGAAAAGCAAGAGTTGTGACCCAAACACATACTCTTGTCTCTCTGAGCCTTACTAATTCACAGAGAGTACGCTCTTTTGACAGTTTCAATACCGGAGCCAGTGTAAAAAGCAGGAGCAGGCGACAGAGCACATATGCTTGTCTCTCTGAGCCTGGCTAACTAACTGGCCAAGAGAATGTCTTTGTGACAGTTTCAGAACAGGAGGCGGTGTAAAATGCAGGTGCGGACAACCAAAAACATACGCTTTTCTCTCTGAGCCTAACTAACTTGCAGAAAGAACGCAGTTCTAACTGTTTCAGAACACGAGCCGGTGTGAAAAGCAAGAGTTATGACCCAAACACTTGTCTCTCTGAGTCTTACTAATTCACAGAGAGGATGCTCTTTTGAAAGTTTCAATACAGGTGCCAGTGTAAAACACATGAGCAGGCGACAAAACACAGACGCTTATCTCTCTGTGCCTAAGTAACTGACCAAGACAATGCCTTTCTGATACTTTCAGAACAGTAGCTGGTGTAAAATGCAGGTGCAGACAACCAAACACACACGCTTGTCTCTCTGTGCCTACCTAACTTGCAGAAAGAATGCAGTTCTAACTGTTTCAGAACATGAACCAGTGTTAAAAGCAAGAGTTCTGACCCAAACACATGCACCTGTCTCTCTGAGCCTTACTAATTCACAGGGAGGATGCACTTTTGGCAGTCTCAATACCAGAGCCGGTGTTAAAATCATGAGCAGGCGACCAAACACATACGCTTATCTCTCTGTGCCTAAATAACTGGCCAAGAGAATGCCTTTCTGACACTTTCAGAACAGGAACCGGTGTAAAATGCAGGTGCGGATAACCAAAAACATACGCTTTTCTCTCTGAGCCTAATTAAATTGCAGAAAGAACGCAGTTCTAACTGTTTCAGAACATGAGCCGGTGTGAAAAGCAAGAGTTATGACCCAAACACATACGCTTGTATCTCTGAGCCTTACTAATTCACAGAGAGGATGCTCTTTTGAAAATTTCAATACTGGAGCCAGTGTAAAAGGCATGAGCAGGCGACCAAATACATACACTTGTCTCTCAGAGCCTACTTAATGTTAGAAAAAGACTTTCGATTCTGTGCGTTTCAGACGCTTAACAGGTGAAAATAAGCAAAGACAAGCTTTTCATTACCCAGTCATAATTCGCTTGGAAATGGCTATTCTCAACGTTTTATGTGATATTCTAATAGAAAAAGCAGAAAAACCTATAAAAACACATATGCTTCAGTTTTGAGTCTCACTTGCCCTGAACAGTCGTTTCTATGCGTTTCAGACGCTAAACAGTTGAAAATAAGCAAAAACAAGCTTTTCATTACACACACTTGTCTTTTTGCCTGTTTCGATCATAACTCGCTTGGAAATGGCTATTCTCAACGTTTTATGATAGAATCTGATATAAAAAGCAGAAAAACCTATAAAAACACATATGCTTCAGTTTTGAGTCTAACTCGAACTAAACAGTCGTTTCTGAGTGTTTCAGACGCTAAACAGGTGTAAATAAGCAAAAACAAGTTTTTCATTACACACACTTGTCTTTTTGCCTGTTTTGATCATAACTCGCTTGGAAATGGCTATTCTCAACATTTTATGATAGAATCTGATATAAAAAGCAGAAAAACCTATAAAAACACATATGCTTCAGTTTTGAGTCTCACTTGCCCTGAACAGTCGTTTCTGAGTGTTTCAGACGCTAAACAGGTGTAAATAAGCAAAAACAAGCTTTTCATTACACACACTTGTTTTTGCCTGTTTTGATCATAACTCGCTTGGAAATGGCTATTCTCAACGTTTTATGTGAGAGTCTAATAGAAAAAGAAGAAAAACTTATACAAACACATATATTGCAGTTTTGAGTCTAACTCGCTCTGAACAGTCGTTTCTGAATGTTTCAGAGGACAAACATATGAAAATAAGCAAAAACAAGCTTTTAATTACACACATTTGTCTTTTTGCCTGTTTTGATCATAACTCGCTTGGAAATGGCTATTCTCAACGTTTCATAAGAATTTCTGATTTAGAAAAAGAAGAAAATGTTATGAAAAAAATACACATACTTCAAGATTTTATGTGATCCTCCAATGATATCCATTCAAATAGCATATCATTATATACATAATGGATCAATTCAGAAGTTGAAATTTTGGGGCCTTTATGTCACAACGTCATACAAAGAAGTGTATATCTCTGCTTCTGAATATACTATTTTCCTATAACTTCTTTCACATACGATCATCAGATATGACTTGTTCTGAATGTATATGTGCATTTTGGGGGCACTCTTATGCCAAAATGACCTTTTTTTGTAATCCATTATCATTTGATTTCCTGCATATTCAAATTATATATAATGAAAAGCATGCATATCAGCACAGATTGCAGTGTTTCCCCTAGGTTGACTGACTTGGCCCTGGCTGGGGAGGTCTATTAGCACATTTCTCTGTTCTCTGTTTAGCATCTTCAGGCTCAATGCCTAGCAAGAGCAGTTGCTAGACATTACTTTTCTTGGTCTTGACAAGCTGCAGCATTTATTAACTGACACTGTACATTTACTACCAGATTGTTACAGCTTACTGCTAACCTTTTCTTCTGCTCCGCTTGCATTCACCATCACTTTTCTGATGCTCGCTCTATCGCTTATCGCCATGGATGTATAAAGAGAACTGGATATTCACTCATTCGTGTAATGTAAAGTCATTTTAGGGATCAAACAGATTTTGCGGCTCCAGGTGGTTTTAAATGGTGAGAAATGGGCTAAAATGGCTTAAGCTTGCTGACCCCTTGTCTAGCAGAACCTAGAAAATGAAGCAAGACAGGATTGAGCTGAGAGCTTGTTGAAAGCATTTTCCCACACCTGCACTGAGCTTGAGTTGAGCTTAATATTACCACACCAATCTGATCATCCACATCCACAGACATTAAGTAAAATACAAAATAGACTACTACACTACATCCTGGAAAACATGTTAGATCAGATCATTTATTTTTGTTGACATAGTTAATTAATTCAAAGTTAATCTATTTAAAACAACAACAATAAACAAGGTATGAGCCAAACCATAGATTTGGAGAATTGTTATACCCCTAATAAATAGTAGTATTTATAAATCCTAACCATAGCGCCATTTTCTCATAACATGGCTTGAGACAACGAGTGTTAGAGTTTAAAGCGCTTCTTTCATGGTGACTTGACTTGACTTAATTGGCTTGTCTTGTTTGATGTTTAGCAGTGAATTGACTTTGCTTACTTGAGTCTTGCTTGAGACTAGCTTGTGACTTGCACATGTGTACCTCTCACATCTGTTATTTGTGAACATGAACTACTTCCTCCCAAAGCCACAAACCAGAGGCATGAGACCCCAGAATGAAGTGGAGCTGCTTCATAGACAATGAATGTGAAACTAATTTCATAGTCATTTTTAAAATACCCAAGTAAGCTTTATTCTTGTCTTGCCTTTCATATCTGAAAAACAAGTTGTACCTGTACATAACTGGTATATGACAATGTCCACAGTGAAACATTATAATGGACAATGATATTGAATGGCATAAATTACTGCATTTTACTGTCATTTTGTTGAGTTTCTCTCCTCTCTTCTTTTTCACCACAGACGGGGCTGAGCGATCCTTGGAGGAGAGACTTCAGTGAAGCATGTGAAATACGTGAGTTGATGACAACTACAGTCATTGCATTACTGCAATTAAATCTCTGTGAGTAAAAGGCCAATAAGAGTAATTTAATTCATGCAAAAGATGGGTAGACAATATTTGGGGCTTTTAAAACCATACGGTAGAGATTCATTTGTCTCCATAGCTGCATTCTTACTGAGAGAACGCCACTCTGACAGTTTCAGAACAGGAGCTGGAGTAAAGTCCAGGACCGGGGAACCCAAGCACACACACTTGTCTCTCTGAAGCTAACTAACTTAAAGAAAGAACGCAGTTCTAAATGTTTCAGAACATGAGCTGGTATGAATAGCAAGAGTTGTGAACCAAACACATGCGCTTGTCTCTCTGAGCCTCACTAAGTCACAGAGAGGACACTCTTTTGACAGTTTCAATACCAGAGCCAGTGTAAAAAGCATGAGCAGCCGACCAAACACATACGCTTATCTCTCTGTGCCTAACTAACTTGTAGAAAGAACACATTTCTAAGTGTTTCAGAACTGAGCGGGTGTAAAAAGCAAGGGTTGTGACCCAAACACATACGCTTGTCTCTCTGATCCTTAGAAATTCACAGAGAGGACGCGTTCTAACACTTTCAGAACATGAGCTGGTGTAAAAATCATGAGCAGGCGACCAAAAAAAATACGCTTGTCTCTCTGAGCCTAACTAACTTGCAGAAAGAACGCAGTTCTAACTGTTTCAGAACATGAGGCGGTGTGAAAAGCAAGAATTGTGACCCAAACACATGCGCTTGTCTCTCTGAGCCTCACTAATTCACAGAGAGGACGCTCTTTTGAAAGTTTCAATACTGGAGCCACTATAAAAAGCATGAGCAGGCGACCAAACACATACGCTTATTTCTTGTTGCCTAAATAACTGGCCAAGAGAATGCCTTTCTGATACTTTCAGAACAGGAGCCGGTGTAAAACGCAGGTGCGGACAGCCATACACATATGCTTGTCTCTCTGCGCCTAACTAACTTGCAGAAAGAACGCAGTTCTAACTGTTTCAGAACATGAGCCGGTGTGAAAAGCTAGAGTTGTGACCCAAACACATACGCTTGACTCTCTGAGCCTTACTAATTCACAGAGAGGACGCTCTTTTGACAGTTTCAATACCGGAGCCAGTGTAAAAAGCAGGAGCAGGGGACATAGCACTTATGCTTGTCTCTCTGAGCCTGGCTAACTAACTGGCCAATAGAATGTCTTTCTGACAGTTTCAGAACAGGAGGCGGTGTAAAATGCAGGTGCGGACAACCAAAAACATACGCTTTTCTCTCTGAGCCTAACTAACTTGCAGAAAAAAACGTAGTTCTAACTGTTTCAGAACACGAGCCGGTGTGAAAAGCAAGAGTTATGACCCAAACACATGCACTTGTCTCTCTGAGCCTTACTAATTCACAGAGAAGACACTCTTTTGAAAGTTTCAATACAGGAGCCAGTGTAAAACACATGAGCAGGCGACAAAACACAGACGCTTATCTCTCTGTGCCTAAGTAACTGACCAAGACAATGCCTTTCTGATACTTTCAGAACAGTAGCTGGTGTAAAATGCAGGTGCAAACAACCAAACACACACGCTTGTCTCTCTGAGCCTAACTAACTTGCAGAAATAACGCAGTTCTAACTGTTTCAGAACTGAGCCGGTGTGAAAAGCAAGAGTTGTGACCCAAACACATGCGCTTGTCTCTCTGAGCCTAACTAATTTGTAGAAAGAACGCAGTTCTAACTGTTTCAGAACTGAGCGGGTGCAAAAAGCAAGGGTTGTGACCCAAACACATACGCCTGTCTCTCTGATCCTTACTAATTCACAGAGAAGACGCGTTCTCACACTTTCAGAACATGAGCTGGGTTAAAATCATGAGCAGGTGAACAAAAAAATACACTTGTCTCTCTGAGCCAGACTAACTTGCAGAAAGAACGCAGTTCTAACTGTTTCAGAACATGAGGCGGTGTGAAAAGCAAGAGTTGTGACCCAAACATATGCGCTTGTCTCTCTGAGCCTCACTAATTCACAGAGAGGACGCTCTTTTGAAAGTTTCAATACCGGAGCCAGTGTAAAAATCATGAGCAGGCGACCAAACACATACGCTTGTCTCTCTGTGCCTAAATAACTGGACAAGAGAATGCTTTTCTCATACTTTCGGGACAGCAGGCGGTGTATAATGCAGGTGCGGATAACCAAACACACACGCTTGTCTCTCTGAGCCTAACTAATTTGCAGAAAGGACGCAGTTCTAACTGTTTCAGAACTGAGCGGGTGTAAAAAGCAAGGGTTGTGACCCAAACACATACGCTTGTCTCTCTGAGCCTTACTATTTCACAGAGAGGATGCTTTTTTGACAGTTTCAATACCGGAGCCAGTGTGAAAAGTATGAGCATGGGACAAAACACATACGTTTATTTCTCTGTGCCTACCTAACTTGCAGAAAGAATGCAGTTCTAACTGTTTCAGAACATGAACCAGTGTTAAAAGCAAGAGTTCTGACCCAAACACATGCGCCTGTCTCTCTGAGCCTTACTAATTCACAGGGAGGATGCACTTTTGGCAGTCTCAATACCAGAGCCGGTGTTAAAATCATGAGCAGGCGACCAAACACATACGCTTATCTCTCTTTGCCTAAATAACTGGCCAAGAGAATGCCTTTCTGACACTTTCAGAATAGGAGCCGGTGTAAAATGCAGGTGCGGATAACCAAAAACATACGCTTTTCTCTCTGAGCCTAATTAAATTGCAGAAAGAACGCAGTTCTAACTGTTTCAGAACATGAGCCGGTGTGAAAAGCAAGAGTTATGACCCAAACACATACGCTTGTCTCTCTGAGCCTTAGTAATTCACAGAGAGGATGCTCTTTTGAAAATTTCAATACTGGAGCCAGTGTAAAAGGCATGAGCAGGCGACAAAACACAGACGCTTATCTCTCTGTGCCTAAGTAACTGACCAAGACAATGCCTTTCTGATACTTTCAGAACAGTAGCTGGTGTAAAATGCAGGTGCAAACAACCAAACACACACGCTTGTCTCTCTGAGCCTAACTAACTTGCAGAAATAACGCAGTTCTAACTGTTTCAGAACTGAGCCGGTGTGAAAAGCAAGAGTTGTGACCCAAACACATGCGCTTGTCTCTCTGAGCCTAACTAATTTGTAGAAAGAACGCAGTTCTAACTGTTTCAGAACTGAGCGGGTGCAAAAAGCAAGGGTTGTGACCCAAACACATACGCCTGTCTCTCTGATCCTTACTAATTCACAGAGAAGACGCGTTCTCACACTTTCAGAACATGAGCTGGGTTAAAATCATGAGCAGGTGAACAAAAAAATACACTTGTCTCTCTGAGCCAGACTAACTTGCAGAAAGAACGCAGTTCTAACTGTTTCAGAACATGAGGCGGTGTGAAAAGCAAGAGTTGTGACCCAAACATATGCGCTTGTCTCTCTGAGCCTCACTAATTCACAGAGAGGACGCTCTTTTGAAAGTTTCAATACCGGAGCCAGTGTAAAAATCATGAGCAGGCGACCAAACACATACGCTTGTCTCTCTGTGCCTAAATAACTGGACAAGAGAATGCTTTTCTCATACTTTCGGGACAGCAGGCGGTGTATAATGCAGGTGCGGATAACCAAACACACACGCTTGTCTCTCTGAGCCTAACTAATTTGCAGAAAGGACGCAGTTCTAACTGTTTCAGAACTGAGCGGGTGTAAAAAGCAAGGGTTGTGACCCAAACACATACGCTTGTCTCTCTGAGCCTTACTATTTCACAGAGAGGATGCTTTTTTGACAGTTTTAATACCGGAGCCAGTGTGAAAAGTATGAGCATGGGACAAAACACATACGTTTATTTCTCTGTGCCTACCTAACTTGCAGAAAGAATGCAGTTCTAACTGTTTCAGAACATGAACCAGTGTTAAAAGCAAGAGTTCTGACCCAAACACATGCGCCTGTCTCTCTGAGCCTTACTAATTCACAGGGAGGATGCACTTTTGGCAGTCTCAATACCAGAGCCGGTGTTAAAATCATGAGCAGGCGACCAAACACATACGCTTATCTCTCTTTGCCTAAATAACTGGCCAAGAGAATGCCTTTCTGACACTTTCAGAATAGGAGCCGGTGTAAAATGCAGGTGCGGATAACCAAAAACATACGCTTTTCTCTCTGAGCCTAATTAAATTGCAGAAAGAACGCAGTTCTAACTGTTTCAGAACATGAGCCGGTGTGAAAAGCAAGAGTTATGACCCAAACACATACGCTTGTCTCTCTGAGCCTTAGTAATTCACAGAGAGGATGCTCTTTTGAAAATTTCAATACTGGAGCCAGTGTAAAAGGCATGAACAGGCGACCAAATACATACACTTGTCTCTCAGAGCCTACTTAATGTTAGAAAAAGACTTTCCATTCTGTGCGTTTCAGACGCTTAACAGGTGAAAATAAGCAAAGACAAGCTTTTCATTACCCACACTTGTCTTTTTGCCTGTTTTGATCATAATTCGCTTGGAAATGGCTATTCTCAACTTTTTATGTGAGATTCTAATAGAAGAAGCAGAAAAACTTATAAAAACACATATGCTTCAGTTTTGAGTCTCACTTGCCCTGAACAGTCGTTTCTGAGTGTTTCAGATGCTAAACAGGTGTAAATAAGCAAAAACAAGCTTTTCATTACACACACTTGTCTTTTTGCCTGTTTTGATCATAACTCGCTTGGAAATGGCTATTCTCAACGTTCTATAATAGAATCTGATATAAAAAGAAGAAAAACTTATAAAATCACATATGCTTCAGTTTTGAGTCTCACTTGCCCTGAACAGTAGTTTCTGAGTGTTTCAGACGCTAAACAGGTGTAAATAAGCAAAAACAAGCTTTTCATTACACACACTTGTTTTTTGCCTGTTTTGATCATAACTCGCTTGGAAATGGCTATTCTCAACGTTGTATGTGAGATTCTAATAGAAAAAGAAGAAAAACTTATACAAACACATATATTGCATTTTTGAGTCTAACTTGCCCTGAACAGTCGTTTCTATGCGTTTCAGACGCTAAACAGTTGAAAATAAGCAAAAACAAGCTTTTCATTACACACACTTGTCTTTTTGCCTGTTTTGATCATAACTCGCTTGGAAATGGCTATTCTGAACGTTGTATGTGAGATTGTAATAGAAAATGAAGAAAAACCTATAAAAACACATATGCTTCAGTATTGAGTCTAACTTGCCCTGAACAGTCGTTTCTGAGTGTTTCAGACGCTAAACAGGTGTAAATAAGCAAAAACAAGCTTTTCATTACACACACTTGTCTTTTTGCCTGTTTTGATCATAACTCGCTTGGAAATGGCTATTCTCAACGTTTTATGATAGAATCTGATATAAAAAGCAGAAAAACCTATAAAAACACATATGCTTCAGTTTTGAGTCTCACTTGCCCTGAACAGTCGTTTCTGAGTGTTTCAGATGCTAAACAGGTGTAAATAAGCAAAAACAAGCTTTTCATTACACACACTTGTCTTTTTGCCTGTTTTGATCATAACTCGCTTGGAAATGGCTATTCTCAACGTTCTATAATAGAATCTGATATAAAAAGAAGAAAAACCTATAAAAACACATATGCTTCAGTTTTGAGTCTCACTTGCCCTGAACAGTCGTTTCTGTGCGTTTGAGATGCTAAACAGTTGAAAATAAGCAAAAACAAGCTTTTCATCATACACACTTGTCTTTTTGCCTGTTTTGATCATAACTCGCTTGGAAATGGCTATTCTCAACATTTTATGTGAGAGTCTAATAGAAAAAGAAGAAAAACTTATACAAACACATATATTGCAGTTTTGAGTCTAACTCGCTCTGAACAGTCGTTTCTGAATGTTTCATAGGACAAACATATGAAAATTAGCAAAACAAGCTTTTAATTACACACATTTGTCTTTTTGCCTGTTTTGATCATAACTCACTTGGAAATGGCTATTCTCAACGTCTCATAAGAATTTCTGATTTAAAAAAAGAAGAAAATGTTATGAAAAAAATACACATACTTCAAGATTTTATGTGATCCTCCAATGATATCCATTCAAATAGCATATCATTATATACATAATAGATCAATTCAGAAGTTGAAATTTTGGGGCCTTTATGTCACAACGTCACACAAAGAAGTGTATATCTCTGCTTCTGAATATACTATTTTCCTATAACTTCTTTCACATACAATCATCAGATATGACTTGTTCTGAATGTATATGTGCATTTTGGGGGCACTCTTATGCCAAAATGACCTTTTTTTGTAATCCATTATCATTTGATTTCCTGCATATTCAAATTATATATAATGAAAAGCATGCATATCAGCACAGATTGCAGTGTTTCCCCTAGGTTGACTGACTTGGCCCTGGCTGGGGAGGTCTATTAGCACATTTCTCTGTTCTCTGTTTAGCATCTTCAGGCTCAATGCCTAGCAAGAGCAGTTGCTAGACATTACTTTTCTTGGTCTTGACAAGCTGCAGCATTTATTAACTGACACTGTACATTTACTACCAGATTGTTACAGCTTACTGCTAACCTTTTCTTCTGCTCCGCTTGCATTCACCATCACTTTTCTGATGCTCGCTCTATCGCTTATCGCCATGGATGTATAAAGAGAACTGGATATTCACTCATTCGTGTAATGTAAAGTCATTTTAGGGATCAAACAGATTTTGCGGCTCCAGGTGGTTTTAAATGGTGAGAAATGGGCTAAAATGGCTTAAGCTTGCTGACCCCTTGTCTAGCAGAACCTAGAAAATGAAGCAAGACAGGATTGAGCTGAGAGCTTGTTGAAAGCATTTTCCCACACCTGCACTGAGCTTGAGTTGAGCTTAATATTACCACACCAATCTGATCATCCACATCCACAGACATTAAGTAAAATACAAAATAGACTACTACACTACATCCTGGAAAACATGTTAGATCAGATCATTTATTTTTGTTGACATAGTTAATTAATTCAAAGTTAATCTATTTAAAACAACAACAATAAACAAGGTATGAGCCAAACCATAGATTTGGAGAATTGTTATACCCCTAATAAATAGTAGTATTTATAAATCCTAACCATAGCGCCATTTTCTCATAACATGGCTTGAGACAACGAGTGTTAGAGTTTAAAGCGCTTCTTTCATGGTGACTTGACTTGACTTAATTGGCCTGTCTTGTTTGATGTTTAGCAGTGAATTGACTTTGCTTACTTGAGTCTTGCTTGAGACTAGCTTGTGACTTGCACATGTGTACCTCTCACATCTGTTATTTGTGAACATGAACTACTTCCTCCCAAAGCCACAAACCAGAGGCATGAGACCCCAGAATGAAGTGGAGCTGCTTCATAGACAATGAATGTGAAACTAATTTCATAGTCATTTTTAAAATACCCAAGTAAGCTTTATTCTTGTCTTGCCTTTCATATCTGAAAAACAAGTTGTACCTGTACATAACTGGTATATGACAATGTCCACAGTGAAACATTATAATGGACAATGATATTGAATGGCATAAATTACTGCATTTTACTGTCATTTTTACTGTCATGTTCCTCTCTTCTTTTTCACCACAGACGGGGCTGAGCGATCCTTGGAGGAGAGACTTCAGTGAAGCATGTGAAATACGTGAGTTGATGACAACTACAGTCATTGCATTACTGCAATTAAATCTCTGTGAGTAAAAGGCCAATAAGAGTAATTTAATTCATGCAAAAGATGGGTAGACAATATTTGGGGCTTTTAAAACCATACGGTAGAGATTCATTTGTCTCCATAGCTGCATTCTTACTGAGAGAACGCCACTCTGACAGTTTCAGAACAGGAGCTGGAGTAAAGTCCAGGACCGGGGAACCCAAGCACACACACTTGTCTCTCTGAAGCTAACTAACTTAAAGAAAGAACGCAGTTCTAAATGTTTCAGAACATGAGCTGGTATGAATAGCAAGAGTTGTGAACCAAACACATGCGCTTGTCTCTCTGAGCCTCACTAAGTCACAGAGAGGACACTCTTTTGACAGTTTCAATACCAGAGCCAGTGTAAAAAGCATGAGCAGCCGACCAAACACATACGCTTATCTCTCTGTGCCTAACTAACTTGTAGAAAGAACACATTTCTAAGTGTTTCAGAACTGAGCGGGTGTAAAAAGCAAGGGTTGTGACCCAAACACATACGCTTGTCTCTCTGATCCTTAGAAATTCACAGAGAGGACGCGTTCTAACACTTTCAGAACATGAGCTGGTGTAAAAATCATGAGCAGGCGACCAAAAGAAATACGCTTGTCTCTCTGAGCCTAACTAACTTGCAGAAAGAACGCAGTTCTAACTGTTTCAGAACATGAGGCGGTGTGAAAAGCAAGAATTGTGACCCAAACACATGCGCTTGTCTCTCTGAGCCTCACTAATTCACAGAGAGGACGCTCTTTTGAAAGTTTCAATACTGGAGCCACTATAAAAAGCATGAGCAGGCGACCAAACACATACGCTTATTTCTTGTTGCCTAAATAACTGGCCAAGAGAATGCCTTTCTGATACTTTCAGAACAGGAGCCGGTGTAAAACGCAGGTGCGGACAGCCATACACATATGCTTGTCTCTCTGCGCCTAACTAACTTGCAGAAAGAACGCAGTTCTAACTGTTTCAGAACATGAGCCGGTGTGAAAAGCTAGAGTTGTGACCCAAACACATACGCTTGACTCTCTGAGCCTTACTAATTCACAGAGAGGACGCTCTTTTGACAGTTTCAATACCGGAGCCAGTGTAAAAAGCAGGAGCAGGGGACATAGCACTTATGCTTGTCTCTCTGAGCCTGGCTAACTAACTGGCCAATAGAATGTCTTTCTGACAGTTTCAGAACAGGAGGCGGTGTAAAATGCAGGTGCGGACAACCAAAAACATACGCTTTTCTCTCTGAGCCTAACTAACTTGCAGAAAAAACGTAGTTCTAACTGTTTCAGAACACGAGCCGGTGTGAAAAGCAAGAGTTATGACCCAAACACATGCACTTGTCTCTCTGAGCCTTACTAATTCACAGAGAAGACACTCTTTTGAAAGTTTCAATACAGGAGCCAGTGTAAAACACATGAGCAGGCGACAAAACACAGACGCTTATCTCTCTGTGCCTAAGTAACTGACCAAGACCATACCTTTCTGATACTTTCAGAACAGTAGCTGGTGTAAAATGCAGGTGCAGACAACCAAACACACACGCTTGTCTCTCTGAGCCTAACTAACTTGCAGAAAAAACGCAGTTCTAAATGTTTCAGAACTGAGCCAGTGTGAAAAGCAAGTGTTGTGACCCAAACACATGCCCTTGTCTCTCTGAGCCTAACTAATTTGTAGAAAGAACGCAGTTCTAACTGTTTCAGAACTGAGCGGGTGTAAAAAGCAAGGGTTGTGACCCAAACACATACGCCTGTCTCTCTGATCCTTACTAATTCACAGAGAAGACGCGTTCTCACACTTTCAGAACATGAGCTGGTGTAAAAATCATGAGCAGGCGACCAAAAAAATGCTCTTGTCTCTCTGAGCCAGAATAATTTGCAGAATGAACGCAGTTCTAAATGTTTCAGAACATGAGCTGGTATGAATAGCAAGAGTTGTGAACCAAACACATGCGCTTGTCTCTCTGAGCCTCACTAATTCACAGAGAGGACGCTCTTTTGAAAGTTTAAATACCGGAGCCAGTGTAAAAAGTATGAGCAGGCGACCAAACACATACGCTTATGTCTCGTTGCCTAAATAACTGGCCGAGAGAATGCCTTTCTGATACTTTCAGGACAGGAGCCGGTGTAAAATGCAGGTGCGGACAACCAAAAACATACGCTTGTCTCTCTGAGCCTAACTAACTTGCAGAAAAAACGCAGTTCTAACTGTTTCAGAACTGAGCCGGTGTGAAAAGCAAGAGTTGTGACCCAAAGACATGCGCTTGTCTCTCTGAGCCTAACTAATTTGTAGAAAGAACGCAGTTCTAACTGTTTCAGAACTGAGCGGGTGCAAAAAGCAAGGGTTGTGACCCAAACACATACGCCTGTCTCTCTGATCCTTACTAATTCACAGAGAAGACGCGTTCTCACACTTTCAGAACATGAGCTGGGTTAAAATCATGAGCAGGCGAACAAAAAAATACACTTGTCTCTCTGAGCCAGACTAACTTGCAGAAAGAACGCAGTTCTAACTGTTTCAGAACATGAGACGGTGTGAAAAGCAAGAGTTGTGACCCAAACACATGCGCTTGTCTCTCTGAGCATCACTAATTCACAGAGAGGACGCTCTTTTGAAAGTTACAATACCGGAGCCAATCTAAAATGCATGAGCAGGTGACCAAACACATACGCTTATCTCTCTGTACCTAAATAACTGGCCAAGAGAATTTCAGAACAGGAGCGGTTGTAAAATGCAGGTGCGGACAAACAAACATATTCGCTTGTCTCTCTGAGCCTAACTAAATTGCAGAAAGAACGCAGTTTCACAACATGAGCCGGTGTGAAAATCAAGAGTTGTGACCCAAACACATGCACTTGTCTCTCTGAGCCTTACTAATTCACAGAGAAGACGCTCTTTTGACAATTTCAATACCGGAACCAGTGTAAAAAGCAGGAGCAGACGACATAGCACATACGCTTGTCTCTCTGAGCCTTACTAACTAACTGGCCAAGAGAATGTCTTTCTGACAGTTTCAGAACAGGAGGCGGTGTAAAATGCAGGTGTGGGCAACCAAACACATACGCTTATCTCTCTGTGCCTAAATAACCAGCCAAGACAATTTCAGAACAGGAGCGGGTGAAAGATGCAGGTGCGGACAACCAAACACACACGCTTGTCTCTCTGAGCCTAACTAACTTGCAGAACGAACGTAGTTCTAAGTGTTTCAGAAATGAGCGGGTGTAAAAAGCAAGGGTTGTGACCCAAACACATATGCCTGTCTCTCTGATCCTTACTAATTCACAGAGAAGATGCGTTCGAACACTTTCAGAACATGAGCTGGTGAAAAAATCATGAGCAGGCGACCAAAGAAATACGCTTGTCTCTCTGAGCCTAACTTACTTGCAGAAAGAACGTAGTTCTAACTGTTTCAGAACATGAGTCGGTGTGTAAAGCAAGAGTTGTGACCCAAACACATGCGCTTGTCTCTCTGAGCCTCACTAATTCACAGAGAGGACGCTCTTTGAAAGTTTCAATACCGGAGCCAGTGTAAAACACATGAGCAGGCGACAAAACACATACGCTTATCTCTCTGTGCCTAAGTAACTGACCAAGACAATGCCTTTCTGATACTTTCAGAACAGTAGCTGGTGTAAAATGCAGGTGCAGACAACCAAACACACACGCTTGTCTCTCTGAGCCTAACTAACTTGCAGAAAAAACGCAGTTCTAACTGTTTCAGAACTGAGCCGGTGTGAAAAGCAAGAGTTGTGACCCAAACACATGCGCTTGTCTCTCTGAGCCTAACTAATTTGTAGAAAGAACGCAGTTCTAACTGTTTCAGAACTGAGCCGGTGCAAAAAGCAAGGGTTGTGACCCAAACACATAGGCCTGTCTCTCTGATCCTTACTAATTCACAGAGAAGACGCGTTCTCACACTTTCAGAACATGAGCTGGGTTAAAATCATGAGCAGGCGAACAAAAAAATACACTTGTCTCTCTGACCCTAACTAACTTGCAGAAAGAACGCAGTTCTAACTGTTTCAGAACATGAGTCGGTGTGAAAAGCAAGAGTTGTGACCCAAACACATGCGCTTGTCTCTCTGAGCCTAACTAATTTGTAGAAAGAACGCAGTTCTAACTGTTTCAGAACTGAGCGGGTGCAAAAACCAAGGGTTGTGACGTAAACACATACGCTTGTCTCTCTGATCCTTACTAATTCACAGAGAAGACGCTCTTTTGACAATTTCAATACCGGAACCAGTGTAAAAAGCAGGAGCAGGCGATAAAACACATACACTTATCTCTCTGTGCCTAAATATCTGGCCAAGAGAATGCCTTTCTGATACTTTCAGAACAGGAGCCGGTGTAAAATACAGGTGCAGACAACCAAACACAAACGCTTTTCTCTCTGAGCCTAACTAATTTGCAGAAAAAACGAAGTCCTAACTGTTTCACAAATGAGCGGGTGTCAAAAGCAAGGGTTGTGACCCAAACACATGCGCTTGTCTCTCTGAGCCTCACTAATTCACAGAGAACACGCTCTTTTGAAAGTTTCAATACCGGAGCCAGTGTAAAAAGCATGAGCAGGCGACAAAACACATACGCTTATCTCTCTGTGCCTAAATAACTGACCAAGACAATGCCTTTCTGATACTTTCAGAACAGGAGCTGGTGTAAAATGCAGGTGCGGATAACCAAAAACATACGCTTGTCTCTCTGAGCCTAACTAACTTGCAGAAAGAACGCAGTTCTAAATGTTTCAGAACATGAGCCATGTGAAAAGCAAGAGTTGTGACTCAAACACATGCGCTTGTCTGAGCCTCACTAATTCACAGAGAGGACGAGTTTTTACAGTTCCAGAACATGAGCCGGTGTAAAAGGCATGAGCAGGCGACCAAGTACATACACTTGTCTCTCAGAGCCTACTTAATGTTAGAAAAAGACTTTCGTTTCTGTGCGTTTCAGATGCCAAATAGGTGAAAATAAGAAAAAACAAGCTTTTCATTACACACACTTATCTTTTTGCCTGTTTTGATCATAACTCGCTTGGAAATGGCTATTCTCAACGTTTTATGTCAGATTTTAATAGAAAATGAAGAAAAACTTATAAAAACACATATGCTTCAGTATTGAGTCTAACTTGCCCTGAACAGTCGTTTCTGAGTGTTTCAGACGCTAAACAGTTGAAATTAAGCCAAAACAAGCTTTTCATGACACACACTTGTCTTTTTGCCTGTTTTGATCATAACTCGCTTGGAAATGGCTATTCTCAACGTTTTATGTGAGATTCTAATAGAAAATGAAGAAAAACTTATACAAACACATATATTGCATTTTTGAGTCTAACTTGCCCTGAACAGTCGTTTCTGAGCGTTTCAGACGCTAAACAGGTGTAAATAAGCCAAAACAAGCTTTTCATGACACACACTTGTCTTTTTGCCTGTTTTGATCATAACTCGCTTGGAAATGGCTATTCTCAACGTTTTATAATAGAATCTGATATAAAAAGAAGAAAAACTTATACAAACACATATATTGCATTTTTCAGTCTAACTCGCACTAAACAGTCGTTTCTGAGTGTTTCAGACGCTAAACAGGTGTAAATAAGCCAAAACAAGCTTTTCATGACACACACTTGTCTTTTTGCCTTTTTTGATCATAACTCGCTTGGAAATGGCTATTCTCAACGTTTTGTGATAGAATCTGATATAAAAAGCAGAAAAACTTATAAAAACACATATGTTTCAATTTTGAGTCTAACTTGCCCTGAACAGTCGTTTCTGAGCGTTTCAGACGCCAAACAGGTGTAAATAAGCCAAAACAAGCTTTTCATGACACACACTTGTCTTTTTGCCTGTTTTGATCATAACTCGCTTGGAAATGGCTATTCTCAACGTTTTATGTGAGATTCTAATAGAAAATGAAGAAAAACTTATGAAAACACATATCCTTCAGTACTGAGTCTAACTTGCCCTGACCAGTCGTTTCTGAGCGTTTCAGACGCTAAACAGGTGTAAATAAGCCAAAACAAGCTTTTCATGACACACACTTGTCTTTTTGCCTGTTTTGATCATAACTCGCTTGGAAATGGCTATTCTCAATGTTTTATGTGTGATTCTTATAGAAAAAGAAGAAAAACTTATACAAACACATATATTGCATTTTTGAGTCTAACTCGCACTAAACCGTCGTTTCTGAGTGTTTCAGACGCTAAACAGGTGTAAATAAGCCAAAACAAGCTTTTCATGACACACACTTGTCTTTTTGCCTGTTTTGATCATAACTCGCTTGGAAATGGCTATTCTCAATGTTTTATGTGAGATTCTAATAGAAAAAGAAGAAAAACTTATACAAACACATATATTGCTTTTTTGAGTCTAACTTGCCCTGCACAGTCGTTTCTGAGTGTTTCAGACGCTAAACAGGTGTAAATAAGCCAAAACAAGCTTTTCATGACACACACTTGTCTTTTTGCCTGTTTTGATCATAACTCGCTTGGAAATGGCTATTCTCAATGTTTTATGTGAGATTCTAATAGAAAAAGAAGAAAAACTTATACAAACACATATATTGCATTTTTGAGTCTAACTTGCCCTGAACAGTCGTTTCTGAGTGTTTCAGACGCTAAACAGGTGTAAATAAGCCAAAACAAGCTTTTCATGACACACACTTGTCTTTTTGCCTGTTTTGATCATAACTCGCTTGGAAATGGCTATTCTCAATGTTTTATGTGAGATTCTTATAGAAAAAGAAGAAAAACTTATACAAACACATATATTGCATTTTTGAGTCTAACTTGCCCTGAACAGTCGTTTCTGAGCGTTTCAGACGCTAAACAGGTGTAAATAAGCCAAAACAAGCTTTTCATGACACACACTTGTCTTTTTGCCTTTTTTGATCATAACTCGCTTGGAAATGGCTATTCTCAATGTTTTATGTGAGATTCTAATAGAAAAAGAAGAAAAACTTATACAAACACATATATTGCATTTTTGAGTCTAACTCGCACTAAACAGTCGTTTCTGAGCGTTTTCAGACGCTTAACAGTTGAAATTAAGCCAAAACAAGATTTTCATGACACACACTTGTCTTTTTGCCTGTTTTGATCATAACTCGCTTGGAAATGGCTATTCTCAATGTTTTATGTGAGATTCTAATAGAAAAAGAAGAAAAACTTATGAAAACACAAATGTTTCAATTTTGAGTCTAACTTGCCCTGAACAGTCGTTTCTGAGCGTTTCAGACGCTAAACAGGTGTAAATAAGCCAAAACAAGCTTTTCATGACACACACTTGTCTTTTTGCCTGTTTTGATCATAACTCGCTTGGAAATGGCTATTCTCAATGTTTTATGTGAGATTCTAATAGAAAAAGAAGAAAAACTTATACAAACACATATATTGCATTTTTGAGTCTAACTTGCCCTGAACAGTCGTTTCTGAGCGTTTCAGACGCTAAACAGGTGTAAATAAGCCAAAACAAGCTTTTCATGACACACACTTGTCTTTTTGCCTGTTTTGATCATAACTCGCTTGGAAATGGCTATTCTCAATGTTTTAAGTGAGATTCTTATAGAAAAAGAAGAAAAACTTATACAAACACATATATTGCATTTTTGAGTCTAACTTGCCCTGAACAGTCGTTTCTGAGCGTTTCAGACGCTAAACAGGTGTAAATAAGCCAAAACAAGCTTTTCATGACACACACTTGTCTTTTTGCCTGTTTTGATCATAACTCGCTTGGAAATGGCTATTCTCAATGTTTTATGTGAGATTCTAATAGAAAAAGAAGAAAAACTTATAAAAAACACATATGTTTCAGTATTGAGTCTAACTTGCCCTGAACAGTCGTTTCTGAGCGTTTCAGACGCTAAACAGTTGAAATTAAGCCAAAACAAGCTTTTCATGACACACACTTGTCTTTATGCCTGTTTTGATCATAACTCGCTTGGAAATGGCTATTCTCAACGTTATATAATAGAATCTGATATAAAAAGAAGAATAACTTATAAAAACACATATATTGCATTTTTGAGTCTAACTTGCCCTGAACAGTCGTTTCTGAGTGTTTCAGACGCTAAACAGGTGAAAATAAGCCAAAACAAGCTTTTCATGACACACACTTGTCTTTTTGCCTTTTTTGATCATAACTCACTTGGAAATGGCTATTCTCAATGTTTTATGTGAGATTCTAATAGAAAAAGAAGAATAACTTATAAAAACAAATATATTGCATTTTTGAGTCTAACTCGCACTAAACAGTCGTTTCTGAGCGTTTCAGACGCTAAACAGTTGAAATTAAGCCAAAACAAGCTTTTCATGACACACACTTGTCTTTTTGCCTGTTTTGATCATAACTCGCTTGGAAATGGCTATTCTCAATGTTTTATGTGAGATTCTAATAGAAAAAGAAGAAAAACTTATAAAAACACAAATGTTTGAATTTTGAGTCTAACTTGCCCTGAACAGTCGTTTCTGAGCGTTTCAGACGCTAAACAGGTGTAAATAAGCCAAAACAAGCTTTTCATGACACACACTTGTCTTTTTGCCTGTTTTGATCATAACTCGCTTGGAAATGGCTATTCTCAATGTTTTAAATGAGATTCTTATAGAAAAAGAAGAAAAACTTATACAAACACATATATTGCATTTTTGAGTCTAACTTGCCCTGAACAGTCGTTTCTGAGCGTTTCAGACGCTAAACAGGTGTAAATAAGCCAAAACAAGCTTTTCATGACACACACTTGTCTTTTTGCCTTTTTTGATCATAACTCGCTTGGAAATGGCTATTCTCAACGTTATATAATAGAATCTGATATAAAAAGAAGAATAACTTATAAAAACACATATATTGCATTTTTGAGTCTAACTTGCCCTGAACAGTCGTTTCTGAGTGTTTCAGACGCTAAACAGGTGAAAATAAGCCAAAACAAGCTTTTCATGACAGAGACTTGTCTTTTTGCCTGTTTTGATCATAACTCGCTTGGAAATGGCTATTCTCAATGTTTTATGTGAGATTCTAATAGAAAAAGAAGAAAAACTTATACAAACACATATATTGCATTTTTGAGTCTAACTCGCACTAAGCAGTCGTTTCTGAGCGTTTCAGACGCTAAACAGTTGAAATTAAGCCAAAACAAGCTTTTCATGACACACACTTGTCTTTTTGCCTTTTTTGATCATAACTCACTTGGAAATGGCTATTCTCAATGTTTTATGTGAGATTCTAATAGAAAAAGAAGAATAACTTATAAAAACAAATATATTGCATTTTTGAGTCTAACTCGCACTAAACAGTCGTTTCTGAGCGTTTCAGACGCTAAACAGTTGAAATTAAGCCAAAACAAGCTTTTCATGACACACACTTGTCTTTATGCCTGTTTTGATCATAACTCGCTTGGAAATGGCTATTCTCAATGTTTTATGTGAGATTCTAATAGAAAAAGAAGAAAAACTTATAAAAACACAAATGTTTGAATTTTGAGTCTAACTTGCCCTGAACAGTCGTTTCTGAGCGTTTCAGACGCTAAACAGGTGTAAATAAGCCAAAACAAGCTTTTCATGACACACACTTGTCTTTTTGCCTGTTTTGATCATAACTCGCTTGGAAATGGCTATTCTCAATGTTTTAAATGAGATTCTTATAGAAAAAGAAGAAAAACTTATACAAACACATATATTGCATTTTTGAGTCTAACTTGCCCTGAACAGTCGTTTCTGAGCGTTTCAGACGCTAAACAGGTGTAAATAAGCCAAAACAAGCTTTTCATGACACACACTTGTCTTTATGCCTGTTTTGATCATAACTCGCTTGGAAATGGCTATTCTCAACGTTATATAATAGAATCTGATATAAAAAGAAGAATAACTTATAAAAACACATATATTGCATTTTTGAGTCTAACTTGCCCTGAACAGTCGTTTCTGAGTGTTTCAGACGCTAAACAGGTGAAAATAAGCCAAAACAAGCTTTTCATGACAGAGACTTGTCTTTTTGCCTGTTTTGATCATAACTCGCTTGGAAATGGCTATTCTCAATGTTTTATGTGAGATTCTAATAGAAAAAGAAGAAAAACTTATACAAACACATATATTGCATTTTTGAGTCTAACTCGCACTAAGCAGTCGTTTCTGAGCGTTTTCAGACGCTAAACAGTTGAAATTAAGCCAAAACAAGATTTTCATGACACACACTTGTCTTTTTGCCTGTTTTGATCATAACTCGCTTGGAAATGGCTATTCTCAATGTTTTATGTGAGATTCTAATAGAAAAAGAAGAAAAACTTATAAAAACACAAATGTTTGAATTTTGAGTCTAACTTGCCCTGAACAGTCGTTTCTGAGCGTTTCAGACGCTAAACAGGTGTAAATAAGCCAAAACAAGCTTTTCATGACACACACTTGTCTTTTTGCCTTTTTTGATCATAACTCACTTGGAAATGGCTATTCTCAATGTTTTATGTGAGATTCTAATAGAAAAAGAAGAATAACTTATAAAAACAAATATATTGCATTTTTGAGTCTAACTCGCACTAAACAGTCGTTTCTGAGCGTTTCAGACGCTAAACAGTTGAAATTAAGCCAAAACAAGCTTTTCATGACACACACTTGTCTTTTTGCCTTTTTTGATCATAACTCACTTGGAAATGGCTATTCTCAATGTTTTATGTGAGATTCTAATAGAAAAAGAAGAAAAACTTATAAAAACACAAATGTTTGAATTTTGAGTCTAACTTGCCCTGAACAGTCGTTTCTGAGCGTTTCAGACGCTAAACAGGTGTAAATAAGCCAAAACAAGCTTTTCATGACACACACTTGTCTTTTTGCCTGTTTTGATCATAACTCGCTTGGAAATGGCTATTCTCAATGTTTTAAATGAGATTCTTATAGAAAAAGAAGAAAAACTTATACAAACACATATATTGCATTTTTGAGTCTAACTTGCCCTGAACAGTCGTTTCTGAGCGTTTCAGACGCTAAACAGGTGTAAATAAGCCAAAACAAGCTTTTCATGACACACACTTGTCTTTATGCCTGTTTTGATCATAACTCGCTTGGAAATGGCTATTCTCAACGTTATATAATAGAATCTGATATAAAAAGAAGAATAACTTATAAAAACACATATATTGCATTTTTGAGTCTAACTTGCCCTGAACAGTCGTTTCTGAGTGTTTCAGACGCTAAACAGGTGAAAATAAGCCAAAACAAGCTTTTCATGACAGAGACTTGTCTTTTTGCCTGTTTTGATCATAACTCGCTTGGAAATGGCTATTCTCAATGTTTTATGTGAGATTCTAATAGAAAAAGAAGAAAAACTTATACAAACACATATATTGCATTTTTGAGTCTAACTCGCACTAAGCAGTCGTTTCTGAGCGTTTTCAGACGCTAAACAGTTGAAATTAAGCCAAAACAAGATTTTCATGACACACACTTGTCTTTTTGCCTGTTTTGATCATAACTCGCTTGGAAATGGCTATTCTCAATGTTTTATGTGAGATTCTAATAGAAAAAGAAGAAAAACTTATAAAAACACAAATGTTTGAATTTTGAGTCTAACTTGCCCTGAACAGTCGTTTCTGAGCGTTTCAGACGCTAAACAGGTGTAAATAAGCCAAAACAAGCTTTTCATGACACACACTTGTCTTTTTGCCTTTTTTGATCATAACTCACTTGGAAATGGCTATTCTCAATGTTTTATGTGAGATTCTAATAGAAAAAGAAGAATAACTTATAAAAACAAATATATTGCATTTTTGAGTCTAACTCGCACTAAACAGTCGTTTCTGAGCGTTTCAGACGCTAAACAGTTGAAATTAAGCCAAAACAAGCTTTTCATGACACACACTTGTCTTTTTGCCTTTTTTGATCATAACTCACTTGGAAATGGCTATTCTCAATGTTTTATGTGAGATTCTAATAGAAAAAGAAGAATAACTTATAAAAACAAATATATTGCATTTTTGAGTCTAACTTGCCCTGAACAGTCGTTTCTGAGCGTTTCAGACGCTAAACAGGTGTAAATAAGCCAAAACAAGCTTTTCATGACACACACTTGTCTTTATGCCTGTTTTGATCATAACTCGCTTGGAAATGGCTATTCTCAATGTTTTATGTGAGATTCTAATAGAAAAAGAAGAAAAACTTATAAAAACACAAATGTTTGAATTTTGAGTCTAACTTGCCCTGAACAGTCGTTTCTGAGCGTTTCAGACGCTAAACAGGTGTAAATAAGCCAAAACAAGCTTTTCATGACACACACTTGTCTTTTTGCCTGTTTTGATCATAACTCGCTTGGAAATGGCTATTCTCAATGTTTTAAATGAGATTCTTATAGAAAAAGAAGAAAAACTTATACAAACACATATATTGCATTTTTGAGTCTAACTTGCCCTGAACAGTCGTTTCTGAGCGTTTCAGACGCTAAACAGGTGTAAATAAGCCAAAACAAGCTTTTCATGACACACACTTGTCTTTTTGCCTTTTTTGATCATAACTCGCTTGGAAATGGCTATTCTCAACGTTATATAATAGAATCTGATATAAAAAGAAGAATAACTTATAAAAACACATATATTGCATTTTTGAGTCTAACTTGCCCTGAACAGTCGTTTCTGAGTGTTTCAGACGCTAAACAGGTGAAAATAAGCCAAAACAAGCTTTTCATGACAGAGACTTGTCTTTTTGCCTGTTTTGATCATAACTCGCTTGGAAATGGCTATTCTCAATGTTTTATGTGAGATTCTAATAGAAAAAGAAGAAAAACTTATACAATCACATATATTGCATTTTTGAGTCTAACTCGCACTAAGCAGTCGTTTCTGAGCGTTTTCAGACGCTAAACAGTTGAAATTAAGCCAAAACAAGATCTTCATGGCACACACTTGTCTTTTTGCCTGTTTTGATCATAACTCGCTTGGAAATGGCTATTCTCAATGTTTTATGTGAGATTCTAATAGAAAAAGAAGAAAAACTTATAAAAACACAAATGTTTGAATTTTGAGTCTAACTTGCCCTGAACAGTCGTTTCTGAGCGTTTCAGACGCTAAACAGGTGTAAATAAGCCAAAACAAGCTTTTCATGACACACACTTGTCTTTTTGCCTTTTTTGATCATAACTCACTTGGAAATGGCTATTCTCAATGTTTTATGTGAGATTCTAATAGAAAAAGAAGAATAACTTATAAAAACAAATATATTGCATTTTTGAGTCTAACTTGCCCTGAACAGTCGTTTCTGAGCGTTTCAGACGCTAAACAGGTGTAAATAAGCCAAAACAAGCTTTTCATGACACACACTTGTCTTTATGCCTGTTTTGATCATAACTCGCTTGGAAATGGCTATTCTCAATGTTTTATGTGAGATTCTAATAGAAAAAGAAGAAAAACTTATAAAAACACAAATGTTTGAATTTTGAGTCTAACTTGCCCTGAACAGTCGTTTCTGAGCGTTTCAGACGCTAAACAGGTGTAAATAAGCCAAAACAAGCTTTTCATGACACACACTTGTCTTTTTGCCTGTTTTGATCATAACTCGCTTGGAAATGGCTATTCTCAACGTTATATAATAGAATCTGATATAAAAAGAAGAATAACCTATAAAAACACATATATTGCATTTTTGAGTCTAACTTGCCCTGAACAGTCGTTTCTGAGTGTTTCAGACGCTAAACAGGTGAAAATAAGCCAAAACAAGCTTTTCATGACAGAGACTTGTCTTTTTGCCTGTTTTGATCATAACTCGCTTGGAAATGGCTATTCTCAATGTTTTATGTGAGATTCTAATAGAAAAAGAAGAAAAACTTATACAATCACATATATTGCATTTTTGAGTCTAACTCGCACTAAGCAGTCGTTTCTGAGCGTTTTCAGACGCTAAACAGTTGAAATTAAGCCAAAACAAGATCTTCATGGCACACACTTGTCTTTTTGCCTGTTTTGATCATAACTCGCTTGGAAATGGCTATTCTCAATGTTTTATGTGAGATTCTAATAGAAAAAGAAGAAAAACTTATAAAAACACAAATGTTTGAATTTTGAGTCTAACTTGCCCTGAACAGTCGTTTCTGAGCGTTTCAGACGCTAAACAGGTGTAAATAAGCCAAAACAAGCTTTTCATGACACACACTTGTCTTTTTGCCTTTTTTGATCATAACTCACTTGGAAATGGCTATTCTCAATGTTTTATGTGAGATTCTAATAGAAAAAGAAGAATAACTTATAAAAACAAATATATTGCATTTTTGAGTCTAACTTGCCCTGAACAGTCGTTTCTGAGCGTTTCAGACGCTAAACAGGTGTAAATAAGCCAAAACAAGCTTTTCATGACACACACTTGTCTTTATGCCTGTTTTGATCATAACTCGCTTGGAAATGGCTATTCTCAATGTTTTATGTGAGATTCTAATAGAAAAAGAAGAAAAACTTATAAAAACACAAATGTTTGAATTTTGAGTCTAACTTGCCCTGAACAGTCGTTTCTGAGCGTTTCAGACGCTAAACAGGTGTAAATAAGCCAAAACAAGCTTTTCATGACACACACTTGTCTTTTTGCCTGTTTTGATCATAACTCGCTTGGAAATGGCTATTCTCAACGTTATATAATAGAATCTGATATAAAAAGAAGAATAACCTATAAAAACACATATATTGCATTTTTGAGTCTAACTTGCCCTGAACAGTCGTTTCTGAGTGTTTCAGACGCTAAACAGGTGAAAATAAGCCAAAACAAGCTTTTCATGACAGAGACTTGTCTTTTTGCCTGTTTTGATCATAACTCGCTTGGAAATGGCTATTCTCAATGTTTTATGTGAGATTCTAATAGAAAAAGAAGAAAAACTTATACAATCACATATATTGCATTTTTGAGTCTAACTCGCACTAAGCAGTCGTTTCTGAGCGTTTTCAGACGCTAAACAGTTGAAATTAAGCCAAAACAAGATCTTCATGACACACACTTGTCTTTTTGCCTGTTTTGATCATAACTCGCTTGGAAATGGCTATTCTCAATGTTTTATGTGAGATTCTAATAGAAAAAGAAGAAAAACTTATAAAAACACAAATGTTTGAATTTTGAGTCTAACTTGCCCTGAACAGTCGTTTCTGAGCGTTTCAGACGCTAAACAGGTGTAAATAAGCCAAAACAAGCTTTTCATGACACACACTTGTCTTTTTGCCTTTTTTGATCATAACTCACTTGGAAATGGCTATTCTCAACGTTTTATGTGAGATTCTAATAGAAGAAGCAGAATAACTTATAAAAACAAATATATTGCATTTTTGAGTCTAACTCGCACTAAACAGTCGTTTCTGAGCGTTTCAGACGCTAAACAGTTGAAATTAAGCCAAAACAAGCTTTTCATGACACACACTTGTCTTTTTGCCTGTTTTGATCATAACTCGCTTGGAAATGGCTATTCTCAATGTTTCATGTGAGATTCTAATAGAAAAAGAAGAAAAACTTATACAAACACATATATTGCATTTTTGAGTCAAACTTGCCCTGAACAGTCGTTTCTGAGCGTTTCAGATGCTAAACAGGTGTAAATAAGCCAAAACAAGCTTTTCATGACACACACTTGTCTTTTTGCCTTTTTTGATCATAACTCACTTGGAAATGGCTATTCTCAATGTTTTATGTGAGATTCTAATAGAAAAAGAAGAATAACTTATAAAAACAAATATATTGCATTTTTGAGTCTAACTCGCACTAAACCGTCGTTTCTGAGCGTTTCAGACGCTAAACAGTTGAAATTAAGCCAAAACAAGCTTTTCATGACACACACTTGTCTTTTTGCCTTTTCTGATCATAACTCACTTGGAAATGGCTATTCTCAATGTTTTATGTGAGATTCTAATAGAAAAAGAAGAATAACTTATAAAAACAAATATATTGCATTTTTGAGTCTAACTCGCACTAAACAGTCGTTTCTGAGCGTTTCAGACGCTAAACAGTTGAAATTAAGCCAAAACAAGCTTTTCATGACACACACTTGTCTTTATGCCTGTTTTGATCATAACTGGCTTGGAAATGCCTATTCTCAATGTTTTATGTGAGATTCTAATAGAAAAAGAAGAAAAACTTATAAAAACACAAATGTTTCAATTTTGAGTCTAACTTGCCCTGAACAGTCGTTTCTGAGCGTTTCAGACGCTAAACAGGTGTAAATAAGCCAAAACAAGCTTTTCATGACACACACTTGTCTTTTTGCCTGTTTTGATCATAACTCGCTTGGAAATGGCTATTCTCAATGTTTTATGTGAGATTCTTATATAAAAAGAAGAAAAACTTATACAAACACATATATTGCATTTTTGAGTCTAACTCGTACTAAACAGTCGTTTCTGAGCGTTTCAGACGCTAAACAGGTGTAAATAAGCCAAAACAAGCTTTTCATGACACACACTTGTCTTTTTGCCTGTTTTGATCATAACTCGCTTGGAAATGGCTATTCTGAACGTTGTATGTGAGATTCTAATAGAAAAAGAAGAAAAACTTATAAAAACACATATGTTTCAATTTTGAGTCTAACTTGCCCTGAACAGTCGTTTCTGAGCGTTTCAGACGCTAAACAGGTGTAAATAAGCCAAAACAAGCTTTTCATGACACACACTTGTCTTTTTGTCTGTTTTGATCATAACTCGCTTGGAAATGGCTATTCTCAATGTTTTATGTGAGATTCTAATAGAAAAAGAAGAATAACTTATAAAAACACAAATGTTTGAATTTTGAGTCTAACTTGCCCTGAACAGTCGTTTCTGAGCGTTTCAGACGCTAAACAGGTGTAAATAAGCCAAAACAAGCTTTTCATGACACACACTTGTCTTTTTGCCTGTTTTGATCATAACTCGCTTGGAAATGGCTATTCTCAATGTTTTATGTGAGATTCTTATAGAAAAAGAAGAAAAACTTATACAAACACATATATTGCATTTTTGAGTCTAACTCGTACTAAACAGTCGTTTCTGAGCGTTTCAGACGCTAAACAGGTGTAAATAAGCCAAAACAAGCTTTTCATGACACACACCTGTCTTTTTGCCTGTTTTGATCATAACTCGCTTGGAAATGGCTATTCTCAACGTTTTATGTGAGATTCTTATAGAAAAAGAAGAAAAACTTATACAAACACATATATTGCATTTTTGAGTCTAACTCGTACTAAACAGTCGTTTCTGAGCGTTTCAGACGCTAAACAGGTGTAAATAAGCCAAAACAAGCTTTTCATGACACACACTTGTCTTTTTGCCTGTTTTGATCATAACTCGCTTGGAAATGGCTATTCTGAACGTTGTGTGTGAGATTCTAATAGAAAAAGAAGAAAAACTTATAAAAACACATATGTTTCAATTTTGAGTCTAACTTGCCCTGAACAGTCGTTTCTGAGCGTTTCAGACGCTAAACAGTTGAAATTAAGCCAAAACAAGCTTTTCATGACAGACACTTGTCTTTTTGCCTGTTTTGATCATAACTCGCTTGGAAATGGCTATTCTCAATGTTTTATGTGAGATTCTTATAGAAAAAGAAGAAAAACTTATACAAACACATATATTGCATTTTTGAGTCTAACTCGTACTAAACAGTCGTTTCTGAGCGTTTCAGACGCTAAACAGGTGTAAATAAGCCAAAACAAGCTTTTCATGACAGACACTTGTCTTTTTGCCTGTTTTGATCATAACTCGCTTGGAAATGGCTATTCTCAATGTTTTATGTGAGATTCTAATAGAAAAAGAAGAAAAACTTATACATACACATATATTGCATTTTTGAGTCTAACTTGCCCTGAACAGTCGTTTCTGAGTGTTTCAGACGCTAAACAGGTGTAAATAAGCCAAAACAAGCTTTTAATGACACACACTTGTCTTTTTGCCTGTTTTGATCATAACTCGCTTGGAAATGGCTATTCTCAACGTTCTATAATAGAATCTGATATAAAAAGAAGAAAAACTTTTAAAAAAAACACATATGCTTCAGTTTTGAGTCTAACTTGCCCTGAACAGTCGTTTCTATGCGTTTCAGACGCTAAACAGATGAAAATAAGCAAGAACAAGCTTTTCATTACACACACTTGTCTTTTTGCCTGTCTTGATCATAATTCGCTTGGAAATGGCTATTCTCAACGTTTTATGTGAGATTCTAATAGAAAAAGAAGAAAAACTTATAAAAACACATATATTGAATTTTTGAGTCTAACTCGCACTGAACAGTCGTTTCTCAGTGTTTCAGACGACAAACAGGTGAAAATAAGCAAGAACAAGCTTTTCATTACACACACCTGTCTTTTTGCCTGTTTTGATCATAACTCGCTTGGAAATGGCTAGTTTCATAAGAATTTCTGATTTAAAAAAAGAAGAAAACGTTATGAAAAAAATACACATACTTCAAGATTTTATGTGATCCTCCAATGATATCCATCCAAATATCATACCATTATATACATAATGGATCAATTCAGAGGTTGAAATTTTGAGGCCTTTATGTCACAACGTCACACAAAGAAGTGTATATCTCTGCTTCTGAATATACTATTTTCCTATAACTTCTTTCACATACAATCATCAGATATGACTTGTTCTGAATGTGTATGTGCATTTTGGGGGCACCCTTATGCCAAAATCACCTCTTTTTGTAATCCATTATCATTTGATTTCCTGCATATTCAAATTATATATAATGAAAAGCATGCATATCAGCACAGATTGCAGTGTTTCCCCTAGGTTGACTGACCTGGCCCTGGCTGGGGAGGTCGATTAGCACATTTCTCTGTTCTCTGTTTAGCATCTTCAGGCTCAATGCCTAGCAAGAGCAGCTGGGGAAACAGACATTACTTTTCTTGGTCTTGACAAGCTGCAGCATTTATTAACTGACACTGTACATTTACTACCAGATTGTTACAGCTTACTGCTAACCTTTTCTTCTGCTCCGCTTGCATTCACCATCACTTTTCTGATGCTCGCTCTATCGCTTATCGCCATGGATGTATAAAGAGAAGTGGATACACGAAGAGTGCCAGGCTTTGAAGCAAATTTGACATAGTGGCCAAAGTGCGTAATCACATGATGCACACTGGCCCAAAAATTCTTTTTCTCAAAGACTTGTGAAAAAGACGTGGTACTTTTTTTTGAGAATCACAACCCCCGCGAGTCACTAACCCCCGCGAGTCACTATCAGGATTTGAGCCATTTGGTCGATCACATTTCAAAAGCCTAGAAGAACCACAACCATTGAATTGTTTCATCACCTTTAAAGTTAGCTAAACCATTCTCATGAGTATATTGGCTCAAAGCATTCAGAACAAAAATGTGTGAAACTATGGACTCTTGTTCCAAGTTCCTGCCATGCCTTTTTGCCTCCCAAATGCAAATTCATCTTTGACTCCTAGAATGAGGTCCAACAGCTCTAATTCAAACAGCTGCACACAACACTGGTTGATATCACTGTGGCTAGCTAGCAAACATTAGCTAACTGCAAGCTAACATAAAGAGTGACCTAAGCAGTAAAAATGGAGACTATATATAAACTATATAAATATAAATTATATTTTGTCATCATAGATACTACACATATGTCTCAGATGCGTCTTAGATGTCTTAGATATGTCTTAGATGCAAATACACCCACTTTGAGTGAAAAATTTGTCAAAAAAATTAGGTTTGTATGGGGCTATCGGAAATAAAATTTGGCATTGAAATCAAACTCTGCAATTAAAAAAAAAAGTGTATTATCATTGAAAAACGTTCCACTGAAAAATAAAACGCTCTAAAAATTTTAACTAAAATTACAATCTGTCAATCTTATTAGGGCTCGAGCACTGAACGGTACGAAGGCCCTGTATTTGTAGTGATTATTATTATTATTATCATTATCATTATTATTATTATCATCGTCATTATTATTATTATTATTCCGAAACAAACGCATTTTTGACAGCCGTTTTGACAACCTTTCGAAAACTCGTGAAATTTTGCACATTTGTCAGGACTGCTGAAAAATTTGATATTGAAAATGGCTGGACTGCGCCCCCTAGAAAATTAGGAAAATTGAGCACCTCAACCCAGATTGTCATAGAAGTAAGATGCGACACATCCTCCGCCATGACATACGATGCTGTTTTCCAGGGAGAGGGGATGGCTCTACAGCCACGAAACTTGACACACATGTCTAGAGTGATGTTAGCTAAAAATCCTTTGTAGTTCATTTGAATGGGTGTGGCAAAATGGCTCAACAGCGATCCCTTGAAAATTTCAAAGTTGAAGCCCCGCCTACCAGATTAACGTAGAAAAATGAAATTCACAAGGCACATGTCAAGGTGCACAAAAAAGCCTCTTGGAGCCATATCAAGCTCCTACAGTCCAAGTCCTACAGGAAGTCCGTCATCTTGAACAAACTGGTCAATTTTCGCCTTTTCTTGGCCATTTCGCATACCTTGTGTTTTAACAAACTCCTCCTACAGGATTCATCATAAGGACTCCAAAATCAGTGTGTGTCATCTAGACTAGTGTATGATCAAAAGTTATCAAAAGATTTAGTGTACATTGAAGCGCTTGGCCGTGGTGTGGCCTTTAGTTTTGATGTTTCGTCATTACAGAGGAAATTGCTATAACTTTAGTGTACATGGTGGGATCTGCCTGAAACTTTACAGGTTTGATAACAGTCCAGGCCTGAGCACATCTACATTACAATATTCAATCAGTGATGCAAACTGGCTCCATAGCGTCCCCATAAGTACAGTACAGGAAAGCAGCCCCAGCAGCAGGCAAATGAGTGGACAAAGGAAGTGATGTTTCTCTCCTTGCTCTGTCTGAAAGTAGCCCGACTGTGAAAACATCTACATGCCTGTGACAAAGGCTCTTCGACTGTGCCCGATGTTCACCGGGGTGCGAGGTCCCGATCATCGCTGCTTGCAGCTTTTATTCTATTTTGGTATTTTTTGCATTAAGATTAGTTTTTCAATGTCAATCATAAGATTTTTTTCTTCATGTCTTTACAATGTAAGTTTTTTTTCAATGCCACCGGTTCTCAGTTTCAACTTTGTCTTTTTCAGTTTCAACTTTTTCTGTTTCAGTTTCAACTTATTGTCACCGTTTTGATGTCAGTACCCAGCATGCCTTACGATGCGACGTGTGTGTTTACATGTGAGGTATTTATTCCGTTTGGTTTCTCAAATGCCGCGATCTCCACAAAGCATTAGCTGAAGTCAGTAGCAGCGTGCTAGGTTCGACCTACTTGCTGGAGTAGTAAACTAGGCTTCATTACATAGGATTACATAGGATTCTACTGGCGTGAGTGACTGTTTTCCAGTTATTAGTTTTACCCCAGTTTGCATCACAAGCAAAAAGTCTTTTATTTTTAGAGTGAACTGCCTCACAAATGTTGTGTAATTGCAATATTACACTTGACTATTGATTTGTCATGTTATGTTTTTTTTTGTTTATTTTTTCATTTATTTGGGAAGGTGGTCCTCAGAATTTTTTTAAAAATCAGATGTGAGCCTTAAGCTACTAAAGACCTTTGATTGTTTTATTGAATAATCAATACATTTGTATGTTTTTGTTTATGTGAAATATGTAATCCTAATTAGATATTCACTCATTCGTGTAACGTAAAGTCATTTTAGGGATCAGACTAGGGAGGGACTTTGCGGCTCCAGGTGGGTTTTATATGGTGAGAAATGGGCTAAAATGGCTGAAGCTTGCTGAACCCTTGTCTAGCAGAACCTAGAAAATGAAGCAAGACAGGATTGAGCTGAGAGCTTGTTGAAAGCATTTTCCCACACCTGCACTGAGCTTGAGTTGAGCTTAATATTACCACACCAATCTGATCATCCACATCCACAGACATTAAGTAAAATACAAAATTAGGAACACTAGATCCTGGAAAACATGTTAGATCAGATCATTTATTTTTGTTGACATAGTTAATTAATTCAAAGTTAATCTATTTAAAACAACAACAAAAAACAAGGTATGAGCCAAACCATGGATTTGGAGAATTGTTATACCCCTAATAAATAGTGGCATTTATGACTCCTAACCATAGCCTATAGAGTGCCATTTTCTCATGACATGGCTTGAGACAACGAGTGTTAGAGTTTAAAGCGCTTCTTTCATGGTGACTTGACTTGACTTAATTGGCCTGTCTTGTTTGATGTTTAGCAGTGAATTGACTTTGCTTACTTGAGTCTTAAACACAGTGACTTAGGATTTGCTTCAGCTTTTAAGGTTAAGACTTGAGACTAGCTTGTGACTTGCACATGTGTACCTCTCACATCTGTTATTTGTGAACATGAACTACTTCCTCCCAAAGCCACAAACCAGAGGCATGAGATCCCAGAATGTAGTGGAGCTGCTTCATAGACAATGAATGTGAAACTAATTTCATAGTCATTTTTAAAATACCCAAGTAAGCTTTATTCTTGTCTTGCCTTTCATATCTGAAAAACAAGTTGTACCTGTACATAACTGGTATATGACAATGTCCACAGTGAAACATTATAATGGACAATGATATTGAATGGGATAAATTACTGCATTTTACTGTCATTTTGTTGAGTTTCTCTCCTCTCTTCTTTTTCACCACAGACGGGGCTGAGCGATCCTTGGAGGAGAGACTTCAGTGAAGCATGTGAAATACGTGAGTTGATAACAACTACAGTCATTGCATTACTGCAATTAAATCTCTGTGAGTAAAAGGCCAATAAGAGTAATTTAATTCATGCAAAAGATGGGTAGACAATATTTGGGGCTTTTAAAACAATATGGTAGAGATTCAATTGTCTCCATAGCTGCGTTCTCACTGAGAGAACGCCACTCTGACGGTTTCAGAACAGGAGCTAGAGTAAAGTCCAGGACCGGGAACCCAAGCACACACACTTGTGTCTCTGAGCCTAACTAACTTACAGAAAGAACACAGTTCTAAATGTTTCAGAACATGAGCTGGTGTGAAAAGCAAGAGTTGTGACCCAAACACATGCGCTTGTCTCTCTGAGCCTCACTAATTCACAGAGAGGACGCTCTTTTGAAAGTTTAAATACCGGAGCCAGTGTAAAAAGTATGAGCAGGCGACCAAACACATACGCTTATGTCTTGTTGCCTAAATAACTGGCCAAGAGAATGCCTTTCTGATACTTTCAGGACAAGAGCCGGTGTAAAATGCAGGTGCAGACAAACGTAAACATACGCTTCTCTCTCTGAGCCTAACTAACTTGAAGAAAGAACGCAGTTCTAACTGTTTCAGAACATGAGCCGGTGTGAAAAGCAAGAGTTGTGACCCAAACACATGCGCTTGTCTCTCTGAGCCTTACTAATTCACAGAGAGGACGCTCTTTTGACAGTTTCAATACCGGAGCCAGTGTAAAAAGCAGGAGCAGACGACATAGCACATATGCTTGTCTCTCTGAGCCTGGCTAACTAACTGGCCAAGAGAGTGTCTTTGTGACAGTTTCAGAACAGGAGGCGGTGTAAAATGCAGGTGCGGACAACCAAAAACATACGCTTTTCTCTCTGAGCCTAACTAACTTGCAGAAAGAACGCAGTTCTAACTGTTTCAGAACACGAGCCGGTGTGAAAAGCAAGAGTTATGACCCAAACACTTGTCTCTCTGAGCCTTACTAATTCACAGAGAGGACACTCTTTTGAAAGTTTCAATACAGGTGCCAGTGTAAAACACATGAGCAGGCGACAAAACACAGACGCTTATCTCTCTGTGCCTAAGTAACTGACCAAGACAATGCCTTTCTGATACTTTCAGAACAGTAGCTGGTGTAAAATGCAGGTGCAGACAACCAAACACACACGCTTGTCTCTCTGAGCCTAACTAACTTGCAGAAAAAACGCAGTTCTAACTGTTTCAGAACTGAGCCGGTGTGAAAAGCAAGAGTTGTGACCCAAACACATGCGCTTGTCTCTCTGAGCCTAACTAACTTGCAGAAAAAACGCAGTTCTAACTGTTTCAGAACTGAGCCGGTGTAAAAAGCAAGAGTTGTGGCCCAAACACATGCGCTTGTCTCTCTGAGCCTAACTAATTTGTAGAAAGAACGCATTTCTAACTGTTTCAGAACTGAGCGGGTGTAAAAAGCAAGGGTTGTGACCCAAACACATACGCCTGTCTCTCTGATCCTTACTAATTCACAGAGAAGACGCATTCGAACACTTTCAGAACATGAGCTGGTGTAAAAATCATGAGCAGGCGACCAAAAAAATACGCTTGTCTCTCTGAGTCAGACTAACTTGCAGAAAGAACGCAGTTCTAACTGTTTCAGAACATGAGACGGTGTGAAAAGCAAGAGTTGTGACCCAAACACATGCGCTTGTCTCTCTGAGCATCACTAATTCACAGAGAGGACGCTCTTTTGAAAGTTTCAATACCGGAGCCAGTGTAAAATGCATGAGCAGGTGACCAAACACATACGCTTATCTCTCTGTACCTAAATAACTGGCCAAGAGAATTTCAGAACAGGAGCGGGTGTAAAATGCAGGTGCAAACAAACAAACATATACGCTTGTCTCTCTGAGCCTAACTAAATTGCAGAAAAAACGCATTTTCACAACATGAGCCGGTGTGAAAATCAAGAGTTGTGACCCAAACACATGCACTTGTCTCTCTGAGCCTTACTAATTCACAGAGAAGACGCTCTTTTGACAATTTCAATACCGGAGCCAGTGTAAAAAGCAGGAGCAGACGACATAGCACATACGCTTGTCTCTCTGAGCCTTACTAACTAACTGGCCAAGAGAATGTCTTTGTGACAGTTCCAGAACAGGAGGCGGTGTAAAATGCAGGTGTGGACAACCAAACACATACGCTTATCTCTCTGTGCCTAAATAACCAGCCAAGACAATTTCAGAACAGGAGCGGGTGAAAGATGCAGGTCCGGACAACCAAACACACACGCTTGTCTCTATGAGCCTAACTAACTTTCAGAAAGAACGCAGTTCTAAGTGTTTCAGAACTTGAGCCGGTGTGAAAAGCAAGAGTTGTGACTCAAACACATGCGCTTATCTCTCTGAGCCTTATTAATTCACAGGGAAGACGCTCTTTTGACAGTTTCAATACTGGAGCCAGTGTAAAAAGTATGAGCAGGCGACCAAACACATACTCTTGTCTCTCTGTGCCTAAATAACTGGCCAAGAGAATTTCAGAACAGGGGCCGGTGTAAAATGCAGGTGCGGACAAACAAACATATACGCTTGTCTCTCTGAGCCTAACTGAATTGCAGAAAGAACGCAGTTTCACAACATGAACCGGTGTGAAAAGCAAGAGTCATGACCCAAGCACATGCGCTTGTCTCTCTGAGCCTAACTAATTTGTAGAAAGAACGCAGTTCTAACTGTTTCAGAACATGAGACGGTGTGAAAAGCAAGAGTTGTGACCCAAACACATGCGCTTGTCTCTCTGAGCCTCACTAATTCACAGAGAGGACGCTCTTTTGAAAGTTTCAATACCGGAGCCAGTGTAAAAAGCATGAGCAGGCGACAAAACACAAACGCTTATCTCTCTGTGCCTAAGTAACTGACCAAGACAATGCCTTTCTGATACTTTCAGAACAGGAGCTGGTGTAAAATGCAGGTGCAGACAACCAAACACACACGCTTGTCTCTCTGAGCCTAACTAACTTGCAGAAAGAACGCAGTTCTAACTGTTTCAGAACATGAGACGGTGTGAAAAGCAAGAGTTGTGACCCAAACACATGCGCTTGTCTCTCTGAGCCTCACTAATTCACAGAGAGGACGCTCTTTTGAAAGTTTCAATACTGGAGCCAGTGTAATAAGCATGAGCAGGCGACAAAACACATACGCTTATCTCTCTGTGCCTGAGTAACTGACCAAGACAATGCCTTTCTGATACTTTCAGAACAGGAGCTGGTGTAAAATGCAGGTGCGGATAACCAAAAACATACGCTTGTCTCTCTGAGCCTAACTAACTTGCAGAAAGAACGCAGTTCTAAGTGTTTCAGAACATGACCGTGTGAAAAGCAAGAGTTGTGACTCAAACACATGCGCTTGTCTCTCTGAGCCTCACTAATTCACAGAGAGGACGCTCTTTTGAAAGTTTCAATACTGGAGCAAGTGTAAAAAGCATGAGAAGGCGACAAAACACATACGCTTATCTCTCTGTGCCTAAGTAACTGACCAAGACAATGCCTTTCTGATACTGTCAGAACAGGAGCCGGTGTAAAATGCAGGTGCAGACAACCAAAGATATATACGCTTGTCTCTCTGAGCCTCACTAATTCACAGAGAGGACGAGTTCTTACAGTTCCAGAACATGAGCCGGTGTAAAAGGCATGTGCAGGCGACCAAATACATACACTTGTCTCTCAGAGCCTACTTAATGTTAGAAAAAGACTTTCGTTTCTGTGCGTTTCAAATGCCAAACAGGTGAAAATAAGAAAAGACAATCTTTTAATTACTCACCCTTGTCTTTTTGCCTTTTTTGATTGTAACTATTTTGGAAATGGATATTCTCAACGTTTTATGTGAGATTCTAATAGAAAAAGAAGAAAGACTTATGATAATACATATGCTTCAGTTTTAAGACTAACTTGCCCTGAACAGTCGTTTCTGAGCGTTTCAGACGCTAAACAGTTGAAAATAAGCCAAAACAAGCTTATCATGACACACACTTGTCTTTTTGCCTGTTTTGATAATAATTGGTTTGGAAATGGCTATTCTCAACGTTTTATGTGAGATTCTAATAGGAAAAGCAGAAAAACTTATACAAACACATATATTGAATTTTTGAGTCTAACTTGCCCTGAACAGTCGTTTCTGAGCGTTTCAGACGCTAAACAGTTGAAAAAAAGCCAAAACAAGCTTTTCATGACACACACTTGTCTTTTTGCCTGTATTGATCATAATTCGCTTGGAAATGGCTATTCTCAACGTTTTATGTGAGATTCTAATAGGAAAAGCAGAAAAACTTATACAAACACATATATTGAATTTTTGAGTCTAACTTGCCCTGAACAGTCGTTTCTGAGCGTTTCAGACGCTAAACAGTTGAAAAAAAGCCAAAACAAGCTTATCATGACACACACTTGTCTTTTTGCCTGTTTTGATCATAATTCGCTTGGAAATGGCTATTCTCAACGTTTTATGTGAGATTCTAATAGAAAAAGCAGAAAAACTTATAAAAACACATATATTGATTTTTTGAGTCTAACTTGCCCTGAACAGTCGTTTCTGAGCGTTTCAGACGCTAAACAGGTCTAAATAAGCCAAAACAAGCTTATCATGACACACACTTGTCTTTTTGCCTGTTTTGATAAAAATTGGTTTGGAAATGGCTATTCTCAACGTTTTATGTGAGATTCTAATAGGAAAAGCAGAAAAACTTATACAAACACATATATTGAATTTTTGAGTCTAACTTGCCCTGAACAGTCGTTTCTGAGCGTTTCAGACGCTAAACAGGTCTAAATAAGCCAAAACAAGCTTATCATGACACACACTTGTCTTTTTGCCTGTTTTGATAATAATTGGTTTGGAAATGGCTATTCTCAACGTTTTATGTGAGATTCTAATAGGAAAAGCAGAAAAACTTATACAAACACATATATTGCATTTTTGAGTCTAACTTGCCCTGAACAGTCGTTTCTGAGTGTTTCAGACGCTAAACAGTTGAAAATAAGCCAAAACAAGCTTATCATGACACACACTTGTCTTTTTGCCTGCTTTGATCATAATTCGCTTGGAAATGGCTATTCTCAACGTTTTATGTGAGATTCTAATAGAAAAAGAAGAAAAACTTATAAAAACACATATATTGAATTTTTGAGTCTAACTCGCACTGAACAGTCGTTTCTCAGTGTTTCAGACGCTAAACAGGTGAAAATAAGCAAAAACAAGCTTTTCATTACACACACTTGTCTTTTTGCCTGTTTTGATCATAACTCGCTTGGAAATGGCTAGTTTCATAACAATTTCTGATTTAAAGAAAGAAGAAAACGTTATTAAAAAAATACACATACTTCAAGATTTTATGTGATCCTTCAATGATATCCATCCAAATATCATACCATTATATACATAATGGATCAATTCAGAGGATGAAATTTTGGGGCCTTTATGTCACAACGTCACACAAAGAAGTGTATATCTCTGCTTCTGAATATACTATTTTTCTATAACTTCTTTCACATACAATCATCAGATATGACTTGTTCTGAATGTATATGTGCATTTTGGGGGCACCCTTATGCCAAAATGACCTCTTTTTGTAATCCATTATCATTTGATTTCCTGCATATTCAAATTATATATAATGAAAAGCATGCATATCAGCACAGATTGCAGTGTTTCCCCTAGGTTGACTGACCTGGCCCTGGCTGGGGAGGTCGATTAGCACATTTCTCTGTTCTCTGTTTAGCATCTTCAGGCTCAATGCCTATAGCAAGAACAGTTGGGGAAACAGACATTACTTTTCTTGGTCTTGACAAGCTGCAGCATTTATTAACTTACACTGTACATTTACTACCAGATTGTTACAGCTTACTGCTAACCTTTTCTTCTGCTCCGCTTGCATTCACCATGACTTTTCTGATGCTCGCTCTATCGCTTATCGCCATGGATGTATAAAGAGAAGTGGATACAGGAAGAGTGCCAGGCTTTGAAGCAAATTTGACATAGTGGCCAAAGTGCGTAATCACATGATGCACACTGGCCCAAAAATTCTTTTTCTCAAAGACTTGTGAAAAAGACGTGGTACTTTTTTTTGAGAATCACAACCCCCGCGAGTCACTATCAGGATTTGAGCCATTTGGTCGATCGCATTTCAAAAGCCTAGAAGAACCACAACCATTGAATAGTTTCATCACCATTAAAGTTAGCTAAACCATTCTCATGAGTATATTGGCTCAAAGCATTCAGAACAAAAATGTGTGAAACTATGGACTCTTGTTCCAAGTTCCTGCCCATGCCTTTTTGCCTCCCAAATGCCACACACATTTGAATAGCAATTTCAGCATTTGGTTAGTATTAATTCTTTTACAATTTGATTCATCTTTGACTCCTGGAATGATGTCCAACAGCTCTAATTCAAACAGCTGCACACAACACTGGTTGATATCACTGTGGCTAGCTAGCAAACATTAGCTAACTGCAAGCTAACATAAAGAGTGACCTAAGCAGTAAAAATGGAGACTATATATAAACTATATGAATATAAATTATATTTTGTCATCATAGATACTACACATATGTCTCAGGGGCAATTTATACTCATTTTAGATGCAAATACACCCACTTTGAGTGAAAAATTGGTCAAAAAAATTAGGTTTGTATGGGGCTATCGGAAATAAAATTTGGCATTGAAATCAAACCCTGCAATTAAAAAAAAAAAAGTGTATTATCATTGAAAAAAGTTCCACTGAAAAATAAAACGCTCTAAAAATTTTAATTAAAATTACAATCTGTCAATCTTATTAGGGCTCGAGCACTGAACGGTGCAAAGGCCCTCTTGTATTTGTAGTGATTATTATTATTATTATCATTATCATTATTATTATCATCATCATTATTATTATTATTATTCCGAAACAAACGCATTTTTGACAGCCGTTTTGACGACCTTTCGAAAACTCGTGAAATTTTGCACATTTGTCAGGACTGCTGAAAAATTTGATATTGAAAATGGCTGGACTGCGCCCCCTAGAAAATTAGGAAAATTGAGCACCTCAACCCAGATTGTCATAGAAGTAAGATGCAACACATCCTTCGCCATGACATACGATGCTGTTTTCCAGGGAGAGGGGATGGCTCTACAGCCAAGAAACTTGACACACATGTCTAGAGTGATGTTAGCTAAAAATCCTTTGTAGTTCATTTGAATGGGTGTGGCAAAATGGCTCAACAGCGACCCCTTGAAAATTTCAAAGTTGAAGCCCCGCCTACCAGATTAACGTAGAAAAATGAAATTCACAAGGCACATGTCAAGATGCACAAAAAAGCCTCTTGGAGCCATATCAAGCTCCTACAGTCCAAGTCCTACAGGAAGTCCGTCATCTTGAACAAACTGGTCAATTTTCGCCTTTTCTTGGCCATTTCGCATACCTTGTGTTTTAACAAACTCCTCCTACAGGATTCATCATAAGGACTCCAAAATCAGTGTGTGTCATCTAGACTAGTGTATGATCAAAAGTTATCAAAAGATTTAGTGTACATTGAAGCGCTTGGCCGTGGTGTGGCCTTTAGTTTTGATGTTTCGTCATTACAGAGGAAATTGCTATAACTTTAGTGTACATGGTGGGATCTGCCTGAAACTTTACAGGTTTGATAACAGTCCAGGCCTGAGCACATCTACATTACAATATTCAATCAGTGATGCAAACTGGCTCCATAGCGCCCCCATAAGTACAGTACAGGAAAGCAGCCCCAGCAGCAGGCAAATGAGTGGACAAAGGAAGTGATGTTTCTCTCCTTGCTCTGTCTGAAAGTAGCCCGACTGTGAAAACATCTACATGCCTGTGACAAAGGCTCTTCGACTGTGCCCGATGTTCACCGGGGTGCGAGGTCCCGATCATCGCTGCTTGCAGCTTTTATTCTATTTTGGTATTTTTTGCATTAAGATTAGTTTTTCAATGTCAATCATAAGATTTTTTTCTTCATGTCTTTACAATGTAAGTTTTTTTTCAATGCCACCGGTTCTCAGTTTCAACTTTGTCTTTTTCAGTTTCAACTTTTTCTGTTTCAGTTTCAACTTATTGTCACCGTTTTGATGTCAGTACCCAGCATGCCTTACGATGCGACGTGTGTGTTTACATGTGAGGTATTTATTCCGTTTGGTTTCTCAAATGCCGCGATCTCCACAAAGCATTAGCTGAAGTCAGTAGCAGCGTGCTAGGTTCGACCTACTTGCTGGAGTAGTAAACTAGGCGTCATTACATAGGATTACATAGGATTCTACTGGCGTGAGTGACTGTTTTCCAGTTATTAGTTTTACCCCAGTTTGCATCACAAGCAAAAAGGAAGGTGGTCCTCAGAATTTTTTTAAAAATCAGATGTGAGCCTTAAGCTACTAAAGACCTTTGATTGTTTTATTGAATAATCAATACATTTGTATGTTTTTGTTTATGTGAAATATGTAATCCTAATTAGATATTCACTCATTTGTGTAAAGTAAAGTCATTTTAGGGATCAAACTAGGGAGGGATTTTGCGGCTCCAGGTGGGTTTTATATGGTGAGAAATGGGCTAAAATGGCTGAAGCTTGCTGAACCCTTGTCTAGCAGAACCTAGAAAATGAAGCAAGACAGGATTGAGCTGAGAGCTTGTTGAAAGCATTTTCCCACACCTGCACTGAGCTTGAGTTGAGCTTAATATTACCACACCAATCTGATCATCCACATCCACAGACATTAAGTAAAATACAAAATTAGGAACACTAGATCCTGGAAAACATGTTAGATCAGATCATTTATTTCTGTTGACATAGTTAATTAATTCAAAGTTAATCTATTTAAAACAACAACAAAAAACAAGGTATGAGCCAAACCATGGATTTGGAGAATTGTTATACCCCTAATAAATAGTGGTATTTATGACTCCTAACCATAGCCTATAGAGTGCCATTTTCTCATGACATGGCTTGAGACAACGAGTGTTAGAGTTTAAAGCGCTTCTTTCATGGTGACTTGACTTGACTTAATTGGCCTGTCTTGTTTGATGTTTAGCAGTGAATTGACTTTGCTTACTTGAGTCTTAAACACAGTGACTTAGGATTTGCTTCAGCTTTTAAGGTTAAGACTTGAGACTAGCTTGTGACTTGCACATGTGTACCTCTCACATCTGTTATTTGTGAACATGAACTACTTCCTCCCAAAGCAACAAACCAGAGACATGAGACCCCAGAATGAAGTGGAGCTGCTTCATAGACAATGAATGTGAAACTAATTTCATAGTCATTTTTAAAATACCCAAGTAAGCTTCATTCTTGTCTTGCCTTTCATATCTGAAAAACAAGTTGTACCTGTACATAACTGGTATATGACAATGTCCACAGTGAAACATTATAATGGACAATGAATGAATGGGATAAATTACTGCATTTTACTGTCATTTTGTTGAGTTTCTCTCCTCTCTTCTTTTTCACCACAGACGGGGCTGAGCGATCCTTGGAGGAGAGACTTCAGTGAAGCATGTGAAATACGTGAGTTGATAACAACTACAGTCATTGCATTACTGCAATTAAATCTCTGTGAGTAAAAGGCCAATAAGAGTAATTTAATTCATGCAAAAGATGGGTAGACAATATTTGGGGCTTTTAAAACAATATGGTAGAGATTCATTTGTCTCCATAGCTGCGTTCTCACTGAGAGAACGCCGCTCTGACGGTTTCAGAACAGGAGCTAGAGTAAAGTCCAGGACCGGGAACCCAAGCGCACACCCTTGTGTCTCTGAGCCTAACTAACTTACAGAAAGAACACAGTTCTAACTGTTTCAGAACTGAACGGGTGTGAAAAGCAAGAGTTGTGACCCAAACACATGCGCTTGTCTCTCTGATCCTTACTAATTCACAGAAAAGACGCGTTCTAACACTTTCAGAACATGAGCTGGTGAAAAAATCATGAGCAGGCGACCAAAAAAATACACTTGTCTCTCTGAGCCTAACTAACTTGCAGAAAGAATGCAGTTCTAACTGTTTCAGAACATGAGACGGTGTGAAAAGCAAGAGTTGTGACCCAAACACATGCGCTTGTCTCTCTGAGCCTCACTAATTCACAGAGAGGACGCTCTTTTGAAAATTTCAACACCGGAGCCAGTGTAAAAAGCATGAGCAGGCGACAAAACACATACACTTATCTCTCTGTGCCTAAATAACTGGCCAAGAGAATGCCTTTCTGATACTTTCAGAACTGGAGCCGGTGTAAAATGCAGGTGCAGACAACCAAACACACACGCTTGTCTCTCTGAGCCTTACTAATTTGCAGAAAAAACACAGTTCTAACTGTTTCAGAAATGAGCGGGTGTAAAAAGCAAGAGTTGTGACCCAAACAGATACGCCTGTCTCTCTGATCCTTACTAATTCACAGAGAAGACGCGTTCGAACACTTTCAGAACATGAGCTGGTGAAAAAATCATGAGCAGGCGACCAGAAAAATACACTTGTCTCTCTGAGCCTAACTAACTTGCAGAAAGAACGCAGTTCTAACTGTTTCAGAACATGAGCCGGTGTGAAAAGCAAGATTTGTGTCCCAAACACATACGCTTGTCTCTCTGAGCCTTACTAATTCACAGAGAGGACGCTCTTTTGACAGTTTCAATACCGGAGCCAGTGTAAAATGCAGGAGCAGGCGACATAGCACATATGCTTGTCTCTCTGAGCCTGGCTAACTAACTGGCCAAGAGAATGTCTTTCTGACAGTTTCAGAACAGGAAGCGGTGTAAAATGCAGGTGTGGACAACCAAAAACATACGCTTTTCTCTCTGAGCCTAACTAACTTGCAGAAAAAACGCAGTCCTAACTGTTTCAGAACTGAGCGGGTGTAAAAAGCAAGGGTTGTGACCCAAACACATACGCTTGTCTCTCTGATCCTTACTAATTCACAGAGAAGACGCGTTCTCACACTTTCAGAACATGAGCTGGTGTAAAAATCATGAGCAGGCGACCAAAAAAATACGCTTGTCTCTCTGAGCCAGACTAACTTGCAGAAAGAACGCAGTTCTAACTGTTTCAGAACATGAGCCTGTGTGAAAAGCAAGAGTTGTGACTCAAACACATGCGCTTATCTCTCTGAGCCTTATTAATTCACAGGGAGGACGCTCTTTAGACCGTTTAAATACCGGAGCCAGTGTAAAAAGCATGAGCAGGCGACCAAACACATACTCTTGTCTCTCTGTGACTAAATAACTGGCCAAGAGAATTTCAGAACAGGAGCCGGTGTAAAATGCAGGTGCGGAAAAAAACATATACGCTTGTCTCTCTGAGCCTAACTAAATTGCAGAAAGAACGCAGTTTCACAACATTATCCGGTGTGAAAAGCAAGAGTTGTGACCCAAACACATGCGCTTGTCTCTCTTAGCCTAACTAATTTGTAGAAAGAACGCAGTTCTAACTGTTTCAGAACTTAGCGGGTGTAAAAAGCAAGGGTTGTGACCCAAACACATACGCTTGTCTCTCTGTCCCTAAATAACTGGCCGAGAGAATGCCTTTCTGATAGTTTCAGAACAGTAGCTGGTGTAAAATGCAGGTGTAGACAACCAAACACACACGCTTGTCTCTCTGAGCCTAACTAACTTGCAGAAAAAACGCAGTTCTAACTGTTTCAGAACACGAGCCGGTGTGAAAAGCAAGAGTTATGACCCAAACACTTGTCTCTCTGAGCCTTACTAATTCACAGAGAGGACACTCTTTTGAAAGTTTCAATACAGGCGCCAGTGTGAAACACATGAGCAGGCGACAAAACACAGACGCTTATCTCTCTGTGCCTAAGTAACTGACCAAGACAATGCCTTTCTGATACTTTCAGAACAGTAGCTGGTGTAAAATGCAGGTGCAGACAACCAAACACACACGCTTGTCTCTCTGAGCCTAACTAACTTGCAGAAAAAACGCAGTTCTAACTGTTTCAGAACTGAGCCGGTGTGAAAAGCAAGAGTTGTGACCCAAACACATGCGCTTGTCTCTCTGAGCCTAACTAATTTGTAGAAAGAACGCATTTCTAACTGTTTCAGAACTGAGCGGGTGTAAAAAGCAAGGATTGTGACCCAAACACATACGCCTGTCTCTCTGATCCTTACTAATTCACAGAGAAGACGCGTTCTCACACTTTCAGAACATGAGCTGGTGTAAAAATCATGAGCAGGCGACCAAAAAAATACGCTTGTCTATCTGAGCCAGACTAACTTGCAGAAAGAACGCAGTTCTAACTGTTTCAGAACATGAGCCTGTGTGAAAAGCAAGAGTTGTGACCCAAACACATGCGCTTGTCTCTCTGAGCATCACTAATTCACAGAGAGGACGCTTTTTTGAAAGTTTCAATACCGGAGCCAGTGTAAAATGCATGAGCAGGTGACCAAACACATACGCTTATCTCTCTGTACCTAAATAACTGGCCAAGAGAATTTCAGAACAGGAGCGGGTGTAAAATGCAGGTGCAAACAAACAAACATATACGCTTGTCTCTCTGAGCCTAACTAAATTGCAGAAAAAACGCATTTTCACAACATGAGCCGGTGTGAAAATCAAGAGTTGTGACCCAAACACATGCACTTGTCTCTCTGAGCCTTACTAATTCACAGAGAAGACGCTCTTTTGACAATTTCAATACCGGAGCCAGTGTAAAAAGCAGGAGCAGACGACATAGCACATACGCTTGTCTCTCTGAGCCTTACTAACTAACTGGCCAAGAGAATGTCTTTGTGACAGTTCCAGAACAGGAGGCGGTGTAAAATGCAGGTGTGGACAACCAAACACATACGCTTATCTCTCTGTGCCTAAATAACCAGCCAAGACAATTTCAGAACAGGAGCGGGTGAAAGATGCAGGTCCGGACAACCAAACACACACGCTTGTCTCTATGAGCCTAACTAACTTTCAGAAAGAACGCAGTTCTAAGTGTTTCAGAACTTGAGCCGGTGTGAAAAGCAAGAGTTGTGACTCAAACACATGCGCTTATCTCTCTGAGCCTTATTAATTCACAGGGAAGACGCTCTTTTGACAGTTTCAATACTGGAGCCAGTGTAAAAAGTATGAGCAGGCGACCAAACACATACTCTTGTCTCTCTGTGCCTAAATAACTGGCCAAGAGAATTTCAGAACAGGGGCCGGTGTAAAATGCAGGTGCGGACAAACAAACATATACGCTTGTCTCTCTGAGCCTAACTGAATTGCAGAAAGAACGCAGTTTCACAACATGAACCGGTGTGAAAAGCAAGAGTCATGACCCAAGCACATGCGCTTGTCTCTCTGAGCCTAACTAATTTGTAGAAAGAACGCAGTTCTAACTGTTTCAGAACATGAGACGGTGTGAAAAGCAAGAGTTGTGACCCAAACACATGCGCTTGTCTCTCTGAGCCTCACTAATTCACAGAGAGGACGCTCTTTTGAAAGTTTCAATACCGGAGCCAGTGTAAAAAGCATGAGCAGGCGACAAAACACAAACGCTTATCTCTCTGTGCCTAAGTAACTGACCAAGACAATGCCTTTCTGATACTTTCAGAACAGGAGCTGGTGTAAAATGCAGGTGCAGACAACCAAACACACACGCTTGTCTCTCTGAGCCTAACTAACTTGCAGAAAGAACGCAGTTCTAACTGTTTCAGAACATGAGACGGTGTGAAAAGCAAGAGTTGTGACCCAAACACATGCGCTTGTCTCTCTGAGCCTCACTAATTCACAGAGAGGACGCTCTTTTGAAAGTTTCAATACTGGAGCCAGTGTAATAAGCATGAGCAGGCGACAAAACACATACGCTTATCTCTCTGTGCCTGAGTAACTGACCAAGACAATGCCTTTCTGATACTTTCAGAACAGGAGCTGGTGTAAAATGCAGGTGCGGATAACCAAAAACATACGCTTGTCTCTCTGAGCCTAACTAACTTGCAGAAAGAACGCAGTTCTAAGTGTTTCAGAACATGACCGTGTGAAAAGCAAGAGTTGTGACTCAAACACATGCGCTTGTCTCTCTGAGCCTCACTAATTCACAGAGAGGACGCTCTTTTGAAAGTTTCAATACTGGAGCAAGTGTAAAAAGCATGAGAAGGCGACAAAACACATACGCTTATCTCTCTGTGCCTAAGTAACTGACCAAGACAATGCCTTTCTGATACTGTCAGAACAGGAGCCGGTGTAAAATGCAGGTGCAGACAACCAAAGATATATACGCTTGTCTCTCTGAGCCTCACTAATTCACAGAGAGGACGAGTTCTTACAGTTCCAGAACATGAGCCGGTGTAAAAGGCATGTGCAGGCGACCAAATACATACACTTGTCTCTCAGAGCCTACTTAATGTTAGAAAAAGACTTTCGTTTCTGTGCGTTTCAAATGCCAAACAGGTGAAAATAAGAAAAGACAATCTTTTAATTACTCACCCTTGTCTTTTTGCCTTTTTTGATTGTAACTATTTTGGAAATGGATATTCTCAACGTTTTATGTGAGATTCTAATAGAAAAAGAAGAAAGACTTATGATAATACATATGCTTCAGTTTTAAGACTAACTTGCCCTGAACAGTCGTTTCTGAGCGTTTCAGACGCTAAACAGTTGAAAATAAGCCAAAACAAGCTTATCATGACACACACTTGTCTTTTTGCCTGTTTTGATAATAATTGGTTTGGAAATGGCTATTCTCAACGTTTTATGTGAGATTCTAATAGGAAAAGCAGAAAAACTTATACAAACACATATATTGAATTTTTGAGTCTAACTTGCCCTGAACAGTCGTTTCTGAGCGTTTCAGACGCTAAACAGTTGAAAAAAAGCCAAAACAAGCTTTTCATGACACACACTTGTCTTTTTGCCTGTATTGATCATAATTCGCTTGGAAATGGCTATTCTCAACGTTTTATGTGAGATTCTAATAGGAAAAGCAGAAAAACTTATACAAACACATATATTGAATTTTTGAGTCTAACTTGCCCTGAACAGTCGTTTCTGAGCGTTTCAGACGCTAAACAGTTGAAAAAAAGCCAAAACAAGCTTATCATGACACACACTTGTCTTTTTGCCTGTTTTGATCATAATTCGCTTGGAAATGGCTATTCTCAACGTTTTATGTGAGATTCTAATAGAAAAAGCAGAAAAACTTATAAAAACACATATATTGATTTTTTGAGTCTAACTTGCCCTGAACAGTCGTTTCTGAGCGTTTCAGACGCTAAACAGGTCTAAATAAGCCAAAACAAGCTTATCATGACACACACTTGTCTTTTTGCCTGTTTTGATAAAAATTGGTTTGGAAATGGCTATTCTCAACGTTTTATGTGAGATTCTAATAGGAAAAGCAGAAAAACTTATACAAACACATATATTGAATTTTTGAGTCTAACTTGCCCTGAACAGTCGTTTCTGAGCGTTTCAGACGCTAAACAGGTCTAAATAAGCCAAAACAAGCTTATCATGACACACACTTGTCTTTTTGCCTGTTTTGATAATAATTGGTTTGGAAATGGCTATTCTCAACGTTTTATGTGAGATTCTAATAGGAAAAGCAGAAAAACTTATACAAACACATATATTGCATTTTTGAGTCTAACTTGCCCTGAACAGTCGTTTCTGAGTGTTTCAGACGCTAAACAGTTGAAAATAAGCCAAAACAAGCTTATCATGACACACACTTGTCTTTTTGCCTGCTTTGATCATAATTCGCTTGGAAATGGCTATTCTCAACGTTTTATGTGAGATTCTAATAGAAAAAGAAGAAAAACTTATAAAAACACATATATTGAATTTTTGAGTCTAACTCGCACTGAACAGTCGTTTCTCAGTGTTTCAGACGCTAAACAGGTGAAAATAAGCAAAAACAAGCTTTTCATTACACACACTTGTCTTTTTGCCTGTTTTGATCATAACTCGCTTGGAAATGGCTAGTTTCATAACAATTTCTGATTTAAAGAAAGAAGAAAACGTTATTAAAAAAATACACATACTTCAAGATTTTATGTGATCCTTCAATGATATCCATCCAAATATCATACCATTATATACATAATGGATCAATTCAGAGGATGAAATTTTGGGGCCTTTATGTCACAACGTCACACAAAGAAGTGTATATCTCTGCTTCTGAATATACTATTTTTCTATAACTTCTTTCACATACAATCATCAGATATGACTTGTTCTGAATGTATATGTGCATTTTGGGGGCACCCTTATGCCAAAATGACCTCTTTTTGTAATCCATTATCATTTGATTTCCTGCATATTCAAATTATATATAATGAAAAGCATGCATATCAGCACAGATTGCAGTGTTTCCCCTAGGTTGACTGACCTGGCCCTGGCTGGGGAGGTCGATTAGCACATTTCTCTGTTCTCTGTTTAGCATCTTCAGGCTCAATGCCTATAGCAAGAACAGTTGGGGAAACAGACATTACTTTTCTTGGTCTTGACAAGCTGCAGCATTTATTAACTTACACTGTACATTTACTACCAGATTGTTACAGCTTACTGCTAACCTTTTCTTCTGCTCCGCTTGCATTCACCATGACTTTTCTGATGCTCGCTCTATCGCTTATCGCCATGGATGTATAAAGAGAAGTGGATACAGGAAGAGTGCCAGGCTTTGAAGCAAATTTGACATAGTGGCCAAAGTGCGTAATCACATGATGCACACTGGCCCAAAAATTCTTTTTCTCAAAGACTTGTGAAAAAGACGTGGTACTTTTTTTTGAGAATCACAACCCCCGCGAGTCACTATCAGGATTTGAGCCATTTGGTCGATCGCATTTCAAAAGCCTAGAAGAACCACAACCATTGAATAGTTTCATCACCATTAAAGTTAGCTAAACCATTCTCATGAGTATATTGGCTCAAAGCATTCAGAACAAAAATGTGTGAAACTATGGACTCTTGTTCCAAGTTCCTGCCCATGCCTTTTTGCCTCCCAAATGCCACACACATTTGAATAGCAATTTCAGCATTTGGTTAGTATTAATTCTTTTACAATTTGATTCATCTTTGACTCCTGGAATGATGTCCAACAGCTCTAATTCAAACAGCTGCACACAACACTGGTTGATATCACTGTGGCTAGCTAGCAAACATTAGCTAACTGCAAACTAACATAAAGAGTGACCTAAGCAGTAAAAATGGAGACTATATATAAACTATATGAATATAAATTATATTTTGTCATCATAGATACTACACATATGTCTCAGGGGCAATTTATACTCATTTTAGATGCAAATACACCCACTTTGAGTGAAAAATTGGTCAAAAAAATTAGGTTTGTATGGGGCTATCGGAAATAAAATTTGGCATTGAAATCAAACCCTGCAATTAAAAAAAAAAAAGTGTATTATCATTGAAAAAAGTTCCACTGAAAAATAAAACGCTCTAAAAATTTTAATTAAAATTACAATCTGTCAATCTTATTAGGGCTCGAGCACTGAACGGTGCAAAGGCCCTCTTGTATTTGTAGTGATTATTATTATTATTATCATTATCATTATTATTATCATCATCATTATTATTATTATTATTCCGAAACAAACGCATTTTTGACAGCCGTTTTGACGACCTTTCGAAAACTCGTGAAATTTTGCACATTTGTCAGGACTGCTGAAAAATTTGATATTGAAAATGGCTGGACTGCGCCCCCTAGAAAATTAGGAAAATTGAGCACCTCAACCCAGATTGTCATAGAAGTAAGATGCAACACATCCTTCGCCATGACATACGATGCTGTTTTCCAGGGAGAGGGGATGGCTCTACAGCCAAGAAACTTGACACACATGTCTAGAGTGATGTTAGCTAAAAATCCTTTGTAGTTCATTTGAATGGGTGTGGCAAAATGGCTCAACAGCGACCCCTTGAAAATTTCAAAGTTGAAGCCCCGCCTACCAGATTAACGTAGAAAAATGAAATTCACAAGGCACATGTCAAGATGCACAAAAAAGCCTCTTGGAGCCATATCAAGCTCCTACAGTCCAAGTCCTACAGGAAGTCCGTCATCTTGAACAAACTGGTCAATTTTCGCCTTTTCTTGGCCATTTCGCATACCTTGTGTTTTAACAAACTCCTCCTACAGGATTCATCATAAGGACTCCAAAATCAGTGTGTGTCATCTAGACTAGTGTATGATCAAAAGTTATCAAAAGATTTAGTGTACATTGAAGCGCTTGGCCGTGGTGTGGCCTTTAGTTTTGATGTTTCGTCATTACAGAGGAAATTGCTATAACTTTAGTGTACATGGTGGGATCTGCCTGAAACTTTACAGGTTTGATAACAGTCCAGGCCTGAGCACATCTACATTACAATATTCAATCAGTGATGCAAACTGGCTCCATAGCGCCCCCATAAGTACAGTACAGGAAAGCAGCCCCAGCAGCAGGCAAATGAGTGGACAAAGGAAGTGATGTTTCTCTCCTTGCTCTGTCTGAAAGTAGCCCGACTGTGAAAACATCTACATGCCTGTGACAAAGGCTCTTCGACTGTGCCCGATGTTCACCGGGGTGCGAGGTCCCGATCATCGCTGCTTGCAGCTTTTATTCTATTTTGGTATTTTTTGCATTAAGATTAGTTTTTCAATGTCAATCATAAGATTTTTTTCTTCATGTCTTTACAATGTAAGTTTTTTTTCAATGCCACCGGTTCTCAGTTTCAACTTTGTCTTTTTCAGTTTCAACTTTTTCTGTTTCAGTTTCAACTTATTGTCACCGTTTTGATGTCAGTACCCAGCATGCCTTACGATGCGACGTGTGTGTTTACATGTGAGGTATTTATTCCGTTTGGTTTCTCAAATGCCGCGATCTCCACAAAGCATTAGCTGAAGTCAGTAGCAGCGTGCTAGGTTCGACCTACTTGCTGGAGTAGTAAACTAGGCGTCATTACATAGGATTACATAGGATTCTACTGGCGTGAGTGACTGTTTTCCAGTTATTAGTTTTACCCCAGTTTGCATCACAAGCAAAAAGGAAGGTGGTCCTCAGAATTTTTTTAAAAATCAGATGTGAGCCTTAAGCTACTAAAGACCTTTGATTGTTTTATTGAATAATCAATACATTTGTATGTTTTTGTTTATGTGAAATATGTAATCCTAATTAGATATTCACTCATTTGTGTAAAGTAAAGTCATTTTAGGGATCAAACTAGGGAGGGATTTTGCGGCTCCAGGTGGGTTTTATATGGTGAGAAATGGGCTAAAATGGCTGAAGCTTGCTGAACCCTTGTCTAGCAGAACCTAGAAAATGAAGCAAGACAGGATTGAGCTGAGAGCTTGTTGAAAGCATTTTCCCACACCTGCACTGAGCTTGAGTTGAGCTTAATATTACCACACCAATCTGATCATCCACATCCACAGACATTAAGTAAAATACAAAATTAGGAACACTAGATCCTGGAAAACATGTTAGATCAGATCATTTATTTCTGTTGACATAGTTAATTAATTCAAAGTTAATCTATTTAAAACAACAACAAAAAACAAGGTATGAGCCAAACCATGGATTTGGAGAATTGTTATACCCCTAATAAATAGTGGTATTTATGACTCCTAACCATAGCCTATAGAGTGCCATTTTCTCATGACATGGCTTGAGACAACGAGTGTTAGAGTTTAAAGCGCTTCTTTCATGGTGACTTGACTTGACTTAATTGGCCTGTCTTGTTTGATGTTTAGCAGTGAATTGACTTTGCTTACTTGAGTCTTAAACACAGTGACTTAGGATTTGCTTCAGCTTTTAAGGTTAAGACTTGAGACTAGCTTGTGACTTGCACATGTGTACCTCTCACATCTGTTATTTGTGAACATGAACTACTTCCTCCCAAAGCAACAAACCAGAGACATGAGACCCCAGAATGAAGTGGAGCTGCTTCATAGACAATGAATGTGAAACTAATTTCATAGTCATTTTTAAAATACCCAAGTAAGCTTCATTCTTGTCTTGCCTTTCATATCTGAAAAACAAGTTGTACCTGTACATAACTGGTATATGACAATGTCCACAGTGAAACATTATAATGGACAATGAATGAATGGGATAAATTACTGCATTTTACTGTCATTTTGTTGAGTTTCTCTCCTCTCTTCTTTTTCACCACAGACGGGGCTGAGCGATCCTTGGAGGAGAGACTTCAGTGAAGCATGTGAAATACGTGAGTTGATAACAACTACAGTCATTGCATTACTGCAATTAAATCTCTGTGAGTAAAAGGCCAATAAGAGTAATTTAATTCATGCAAAAGATGGGTAGACAATATTTGGGGCTTTTAAAACAATATGGTAGAGATTCATTTGTCTCCATAGCTGCGTTCTCACTGAGAGAACGCCGCTCTGACGGTTTCAGAACAGGAGCTAGAGTAAAGTCCAGGACCGGGAACCCAAGCGCACACCCTTGTGTCTCTGAGCCTAACTAACTTACAGAAAGAACACAGTTCTAACTGTTTCAGAACTGAACGGGTGTGAAAAGCAAGAGTTGTGACCCAAACACATGCGCTTGTCTCTCTGATCCTTACTAATTCACAGAAAAGACGCGTTCTAACACTTTCAGAACATGAGCTGGTGAAAAAATCATGAGCAGGCGACCAAAAAAATACACTTGTCTCTCTGAGCCTAACTAACTTGCAGAAAGAATGCAGTTCTAACTGTTTCAGAACATGAGACGGTGTGAAAAGCAAGAGTTGTGACCCAAACACATGCGCTTGTCTCTCTGAGCCTCACTAATTCACAGAGAGGACGCTCTTTTGAAAATTTCAACACCGGAGCCAGTGTAAAAAGCATGAGCAGGCGACAAAACACATACACTTATCTCTCTGTGCCTAAATAACTGGCCAAGAGAATGCCTTTCTGATACTTTCAGAACTGGAGCCGGTGTAAAATGCAGGTGCAGACAACCAAACACACACGCTTGTCTCTCTGAGCCTTACTAATTTGCAGAAAAAACACAGTTCTAACTGTTTCAGAAATGAGCGGGTGTAAAAAGCAAGAGTTGTGACCCAAACAGATACGCCTGTCTCTCTGATCCTTACTAATTCACAGAGAAGACGCGTTCGAACACTTTCAGAACATGAGCTGGTGAAAAAATCATGAGCAGGCGACCAGAAAAATACACTTGTCTCTCTGAGCCTAACTAACTTGCAGAAAGAACGCAGTTCTAACTGTTTCAGAACATGAGCCGGTGTGAAAAGCAAGATTTGTGTCCCAAACACATACGCTTGTCTCTCTGAGCCTTACTAATTCACAGAGAGGACGCTCTTTTGACAGTTTCAATACCGGAGCCAGTGTAAAATGCAGGAGCAGGCGACATAGCACATATGCTTGTCTCTCTGAGCCTGGCTAACTAACTGGCCAAGAGAATGTCTTTCTGACAGTTTCAGAACAGGAAGCGGTGTAAAATGCAGGTGTGGACAACCAAAAACATACGCTTTTCTCTCTGAGCCTAACTAACTTGCAGAAAAAACGCAGTCCTAACTGTTTCAGAACTGAGCGGGTGTAAAAAGCAAGGGTTGTGACCCAAACACATACGCTTGTCTCTCTGATCCTTACTAATTCACAGAGAAGACGCGTTCTCACACTTTCAGAACATGAGCTGGTGTAAAAATCATGAGCAGGCGACCAAAAAAATACGCTTGTCTCTCTGAGCCAGACTAACTTGCAGAAAGAACGCAGTTCTAACTGTTTCAGAACATGAGCCTGTGTGAAAAGCAAGAGTTGTGACTCAAACACATGCGCTTATCTCTCTGAGCCTTATTAATTCACAGGGAGGACGCTCTTTAGACCGTTTAAATACCGGAGCCAGTGTAAAAAGCATGAGCAGGCGACCAAACACATACTCTTGTCTCTCTGTGACTAAATAACTGGCCAAGAGAATTTCAGAACAGGAGCCGGTGTAAAATGCAGGTGCGGAAAAAAACATATACGCTTGTCTCTCTGAGCCTAACTAAATTGCAGAAAGAACGCAGTTTCACAACATTATCCGGTGTGAAAAGCAAGAGTTGTGACCCAAACACATGCGCTTGTCTCTCTTAGCCTAACTAATTTGTAGAAAGAACGCAGTTCTAACTGTTTCAGAACTTAGCGGGTGTAAAAAGCAAGGGTTGTGACCCAAACACATACGCTTGTCTCTCTGTCCCTAAATAACTGGCCGAGAGAATGCCTTTCTGATAGTTTCAGAACAGTAGCTGGTGTAAAATGCAGGTGTAGACAACCAAACACACACGCTTGTCTCTCTGAGCCTAACTAACTTGCAGAAAAAACGCAGTTCTAACTGTTTCAGAACACGAGCCGGTGTGAAAAGCAAGAGTTATGACCCAAACACTTGTCTCTCTGAGCCTTACTAATTCACAGAGAGGACACTCTTTTGAAAGTTTCAATACAGGCGCCAGTGTGAAACACATGAGCAGGCGACAAAACACAGACGCTTATCTCTCTGTGCCTAAGTAACTGACCAAGACAATGCCTTTCTGATACTTTCAGAACAGTAGCTGGTGTAAAATGCAGGTGCAGACAACCAAACACACACGCTTGTCTCTCTGAGCCTAACTAACTTGCAGAAAAAACGCAGTTCTAACTGTTTCAGAACTGAGCCGGTGTGAAAAGCAAGAGTTGTGACCCAAACACATGCGCTTGTCTCTCTGAGCCTAACTAATTTGTAGAAAGAACGCATTTCTAACTGTTTCAGAACTGAGCGGGTGTAAAAAGCAAGGATTGTGACCCAAACACATACGCCTGTCTCTCTGATCCTTACTAATTCACAGAGAAGACGCGTTCTCACACTTTCAGAACATGAGCTGGTGTAAAAATCATGAGCAGGCGACCAAAAAAATACGCTTGTCTATCTGAGCCAGACTAACTTGCAGAAAGAACGCAGTTCTAACTGTTTCAGAACATGAGCCTGTGTGAAAAGCAAGAGTTGTGACCCAAACACATGCGCTTGTCTCTCTGAGCATCACTAATTCACAGAGAGGACGCTTTTTTGAAAGTTTCAATACCGGAGCCAGTGTAAAATGCATGAGCAGGTGACCAAACACATACTCGTATAAGCATACGCGTAAGCGTATGTGTTTTGGTCACCTGGTCTCTCTGTACCTAAATAACTGGCCAAGAGAATTTCAGAACAGGAGCGGGTGTAAAATGCAGGTGCGGACAAAAAAACATATACGCTTGTCTCTCTGAGCCTAACTAAATTGCAGAAAGAACGCAGTTTCACAACATGAGCCGGTGTGAAAATCAAGAGTTGTGACCCAAACACTCTTTTGAAAGTTTCGATACTGGAGCCAGTGTAAAAAGCATGAGCAGGCGACAAAACACATACGCTTATCTCTCTGTGCCTAAGTAACTGACCAAACAATGCCTTTCTGATACTTTAAGAACAGGAGCTGGTGTAAAATGCAGGTGCGGATAACCAAAAATGTACGCATGTCTCTGTGAGCCTAACTAACTTGCAGAAAGTGTAATGTTTGAGAACATGAGCCGTGTGAAAAGCAAGAGTTGTGACTCAAACACATGCGCTTGTCTCTCTGAGCCTTATTGATTCACAGGGAGGACGCTCTTTTGACAGTTTCAATACTGGAGCCAGTGTAAAAAGTATGAGCAGGCGACCAAGCACATACGCTTATCTCTCTGTGCCTAAATAACTGGCCAATAGAATGCCTTTCTGAAAGTTTCAGAACAGGAACCGGTGTAAAATGCAGGTGCAGACAACCAAACATAAACGCTTGTCTCTCTGAGCCTCACTAATTCACAGAGAGGACGAGTTCTTACAGTTCCAGAACATGAGCCCACCGGCATGAGCAGGCGACCAAATACATAAACTTGTCTCTCAGAGCATACTTAATATTAGAAAAAGACTTTCGTTTCTGTGCGTTTCAGATGCCAAACAGGTGAAAATAAGAAAAAACAATCTTTTAATTACACACACCTGTTTTTTTTGCCTGTTTTGATCATAACTCGCTTGGAAATGGCTATTCTCAACGTTTTATGTGAGATTCTAATAGAAAAAGAAGAAAGACTTATGATAATACATATGCTTCAGTTTTGAGTCTAACTTGCCCTGAACAGTCGTTTCTGAGCGTTTCAGACGCTAAACAGGTCTAAATAAGCCAAAACAAGCTTATCATGACACACACTTGTCTTTTTGCCTGTTTTGATAATAATTGGTTTGGAAATGGCTATTCTCAACGTTTCATGTGAGATTCTAATAGGAAAAGCAGAAAAACTTATAAAAACACATATATTGAATTTTTGAGTCTAACTTGCCCTGAACAGTCGTTTCTGAGCGTTTCAGACGCTAAACAGTTGAAAAAAAGCCAAAACAGGCTTTTCATGACACACACTTGTCTTTTTGCCTGTTTTGATCATAATTCGCTTGGAAATGGCTATTCTCAACGTTTTATGTGAGATTCTAATAGAAAAAGCAGAAAAACTTATACAAACACATATATTGATTTTTTGAGTCTAACTTGCCCTGAACAGTCGTTTCTGAGCGTTTCAGACGCTAAACAGGTCTAAATAAGCCAAAACAAGCTTATCATGACAGACACTTGTCTTTTTGCCTGTTTTGATAATAATTGGTTTGGAAATGGCTATTCTCAACGTTTTATGTGAGATTCTAATAGAAAAAGCAGAAAAACTTATAAAAACACATATATTGATTTTTTGAGTCTAACTTGCCCTGAACAGTCGTTTCTGAGCGTTTCAGACGCTAAACAGGTCTAAATAAGCCAAAACAAGCTTATCATGACACACACTTGTCTTTTTGCCTGTTTTGATCATAACTCGCTTGGAAATGGCTATTCTCAACGTTTTATGTGAGATTCTAATACAAAATGAAGAAAAACTTATAAAAACACATATATTGCATTTTTGAGTCTAACTTGCCCTGAACAGTCGTTTCTGAGTGTTTCAGACGCTAAACAGTTGAAAATAAGCCAAAACAAGCTTTTCATGACACACACTTGTCTTTTTGCCTGTTTTGATCATAATTCGCTTGGAAATGGCTATTCTCAACGTTTTATGTGAGATTCTAATAGAAAAAGCAGAAAAACTTATACAAACACATATATTGATTTTTTGAGTCTAACTTGCCCTGAATAGTCGTTTCTGAGCGTTTCAGACGCTAAACAGGTCTAAATAAGCCAAAACAAGCTTTTCATGACACACACTTGTCTTTTTGCCTGTTTTGATCATAACTCGCTTGGAAATGGCTATTCTCAACGTTTTACGTGAGATTCTAATAGAAAAAGAAGAAAAACTTATACAAACACATATATTGATTTTTTGAGTCTAACTTGCCCTGAACAGTCGTTTCTGAGCGTTTCAGACGCTAAACAGGTCTAAATAAGCCAAAACAAGCTTATCATGACACACACTTGTCTTTTTGCCTGTTTTGATAATAATTGGTTTGGAAATGGCTATTCTCAACGTTTTATGTGAGATTCTAATAGGAAAAGCAGAAAAACTTATACAAACACATATATTGCATTTTTGAGTCTAACTTGCCCTGAACAGTCGTTTCTGAGTGTTTCAGACGCTAAACAGTTGAAAATAAGCCAAAACAAGCTTATCATGACACACACTTGTCTTTTTGCCTGCTTTGATCATAATTCGCTTGGAAATGGCTATTCTCAACGTTTTATGTGAGATTCTAATAGAAAAAGAAGAAAAACTTATAAAAACACATATATTGAATTTTTGAGTCTAACTCGCACTGAACAGTCGTTTCTCAGTGTTTCAGACGCTAAACAGGTGAAAATAATCAAAAACAAGCTTTTCATTACACACACTTGTCTTTTTGCCTGTTTTGATCATAACTCGCTTGGAAATGGCTAGTTTCATAACAATTTCTGATTTAAAGAAAGAAGAAAACGTTATTAAAAAAATACACATACTTCAAGATTTTATGTGATCCTTCAATGATATCCATCCAAATATCATACCATTATATACATAATGGATCAATTCAGAGGATGAAATTTTGGGGCCTTTATGTCACAACGTCACACAAAGAAGTGTATATCTCTGCTTCTGAATATACTATTTTTCTATAACTTCTTTCACATACAATCATTAGATATGACTTGTTCTGAATGTATATGTGCATTTTGGGGGCACCCTTATGCCAAAATGACCTCTTTTTGTAATCCATTATCATTTGATTTCCTGCATATTCAAATTATATATAATGAAAAGCATGCATATCAGCACAGATTGCAGTGTTTCCCCTAGGTTGACTGACCTGGCCCTGGCTGGGGAGGTCGATTAGCACATTTCTCTGTTCTCTGTTTAGCATCTTCAGGCTCAATGCCTATAGCAAGAACAGTTGGGGAAACAGACATTACTTTTCTTGGTCTTGACAAGCTGCAGCATTTATTAACTTACACTGTACATTTACTACCAGATTGTTACAGCTTACTGCTAACCTTTTCTTCTGCTCCGCTTGCATTCACCATGACTTTTCTGATGCTCGCTCTATCGCTTATCGCCATGGATGTATAAAGAGAAGTGGATACAGGAAGAGTGCCAGGCTTTGAAGCAAATTTGACATAGTGGCCAAAGTGCGTAATCACATGATGCACACTGGCCCAAAAATTCTTTTTCTCAAAGACTTGTGAAAAAGACGTGGTACTTTTTTTTTAGAATCACAACCCCCGCGAGTCACTATCAGGATTTGAGCCATTTGGTCGATCGCATTTCAAAAGCCTAGAAGAACCACAACCATTGAATTGTTTCATCACCATTAAAGTTAGCTAAACCATTCTCATGAGTATATTGGCTCAAAGCATTCAGAACAAAAATGTGTGAAACTATGGACTCTTGTTCCAAGTTCCTGCCCATGCCTTTTTGCCTCCCAAATGCCACACACATTTGAATAGCAATTTCAGCATTTGGTTAGTATTAATTCTTTTACAATTTGATTCATCTTTGACTCCTGGAATGATGTCCAACAGCTCTAATTCAAACAGCTGCACACAACACTGGTTGATATCACTGTGGCTAGCTAGCAAACATTAGCTAACTGCAAGCTAACATAAAGAGTGACCTAAGCAGTAAAAATGGAGACTATATATAAACTATATGAATATAAATTATATTTTGTCATCATAGATACTACACATATGTCTCAGGGGCAATTTATACTCATTTTAGATGCAAATACACCCACTTTGAGTGAAAAATTGGTCAAAAAAATTAGGTTTGTATGGGGCTATCGGAAATAAAATTTGGCATTGAAATCAAACCCTGCAATTAAAAAAAAAAAAGTGTATTATCATTGAAAAAAGTTCCACTGAAAAATAAAACGCTCTAAAAATTTTAATTAAAATTACAATCTGTCAATCTTATTAGGGCTCGAGCACTGAACGGTGCAAAGGCCCTCTTGTATTTGTAGTGATTATTATTATTATTATCATTATCATTATTATTATCATCATCATTATTATTATTATTATTCCGAAACAAACGCATTTTTGACAGCCGTTTTGACGACCTTTCGAAAACTCGTGAAATTTTGCACATTTGTCAGGACTGCTGAAAAATTTGATATTGAAAATGGCTGGACTGCGCCCCCTAGAAAATTAGGAAAATTGAGCACCTCAACCCAGATTGTCATAGAAGTAAGATGCAACACATCCTTCGCCATGACATACGATGCTGTTTTCCAGGGAGAGGGGATGGCTCTACAGCCAAGAAACTTGACACACATGTCTAGAGTGATGTTAGCTAAAAATCCTTTGTAGTTCATTTGAATGGGTGTGGCAAAATGGCTCAACAGCGACCCCTTGAAAATTTCAAAGTTGAAGCCCCGCCTACCAGATTAACGTAGAAAAATGAAATTCACAAGGCACATGTCAAGATGCACAAAAAAGCCTCTTGGAGCCATATCAAGCTCCTACAGTCCAAGTCCTACAGGAAGTCCGTCATCTTGAACAAACTGGTCAATTTTCGCCTTTTCTTGGCCATTTCGCATACCTTGTGTTTTAACAAACTCCTCCTACAGGATTCATCATAAGGACTCCAAAATCAGTGTGTGTCATCTAGACTAGTGTATGATCAAAAGTTATCAAAAGATTTAGTGTACATTGAAGCGCTTGGCCGTGGTGTGGCCTTTAGTTTTGATGTTTCGTCATTACAGAGGAAATTGCTATAACTTTAGTGTACATGGTGGGATCTGCCTGAAACTTTACAGGTTTGATAACAGTCCAGGCCTGAGCACATCTACATTACAATATTCAATCAGTGATGCAAACTGGCTCCATAGCGCCCCCATAAGTACAGTACAGGAAAGCAGCCCCAGCAGCAGGCAAATGAGTGGACAAAGGAAGTGATGTTTCTCTCCTTGCTCTGTCTGAAAGTAGCCCGACTGTGAAAACATCTACATGCCTGTGACAAAGGCTCTTCGACTGTGCCCGATGTTCACCGGGGTGCGAGGTCCCGATCATCGCTGCTTGCAGCTTTTATTCTATTTTGGTATTTTTTGCATTAAGATTAGTTTTTCAATGTCAATCATAAGATTTTTTTCTTCATGTCTTTACAATGTAAGTTTTTTTTCAATGCCACCGGTTCTCAGTTTCAACTTTGTCTTTTTCAGTTTCAACTTTTTCTGTTTCAGTTTCAACTTATTGTCACCGTTTTGATGTCAGTACCCAGCATGCCTTACGATGCGACGTGTGCGTTCACATGTGAGGTATTTATTCCGTTTGGTTTCTCAAATGCCGCGATCTCCACAAAGCATTAGCTGAAGTCAGTAGCAGCGTGCTAGGTTCGACCTACTTGCTGGAGTAGTAAACTAGGCTTCATTACATAGGATTACATAGGATTCTACTGGCGTGAGTGACTGTTTTCCAGTTATTAGTTTTACCCCAGTTTGCATCACAAGCAAAAAGTCTTTTATTTTTAGAGTGAACTGCCTCACAAATGTTGTGTAATTGCAATATTACACTTGACTATTGATTTGTCATGTTATGTTTTTTTTTGTTTATTTTTTCATTTATTTGGGAAGGTGGTCCTCAGAATTTTTTTAAAAATCAGATGTGAGCCTTAAGCTACTAAAGACCTTTGATTGTTTTATTGAATAATCAATACATTTGTATGTTTTTGTTTATGTGAAATATGTAATCCTAATTAGATATTCACTCATTCGTGTAACGTAAAGTCATTTTAGGGATCAGACTAGGGAGGGACTTTGCGGCTCCAGGTGGGTTTTATATGGTGAGAAATGGGCTAAAATGGCTGAAGCTTGCTGAACCCTTGTCTAGCAGAACCTAGAAAATGAAGCAAGACAGGATTGAGCTGAGAGCTTGTTGAAAGCATTTTCCCACACCTGCACTGAGCTTGAGTTGAGCTTAATATTACCACACCAATCTGATCATCCACATCCACAGACATTAAGTAAAATACAAAATTAGGAACACTAGATCCTGGAAAACATGTTAGATCAGATCATTTATTTTTGTTGACATAGTTAATTAATTCAAAGTTAATCTATTTAAAACAACAACAAAAAACAAGGTATGAGCCAAACCATGGATTTGGAGAATTGTTATACCCCTAATAAATAGTGGTATTTATGACTCCTAACCATAGCCTATAGAGTGCCATTTTCTCATGACATGGCTTGAGACAACGAGTGTTAGAGTTTAAAGCGCTTCTTTCATGGTGACTTGACTTGACTTAATTGGCCTGTCTTGTTTGATGTTTAGCAGTGAATTGACTTTGCTTACTTGAGTCTTAAACACAGTGACTTAGGATTTGCTTCAGCTTTTAAGGTTAAGACTTGAGACTAGCTTGTGACTTGCACATGTGTACCTCTCACATCTGTTATTTGTGAACATGAACTACTTCCTCCCAAAGCCACAAACCAGAGGCATGAGATCCCAGAATGTAGTGGAGCTGCTTCATAGACAATGAATGTGAAACTAATTTCATAGTCATTTTTAAAATACCCAAGTAAGCTTTATTCTTGTCTTGCCTTTCATATCTGAAAAACAAGTTGTACCTGTACATAACTGGTATATGACAATGTCCACAGTGAAACATTATAATGGACAATGATATTGAATGGGATAAATTACTGCATTTTACTGTCATTTTGTTGAGTTTCTCTCCTCTCTTCTTTTTCACCACAGACGGGGCTGAGCGATCCTTGGAGGAGAGACTTCAGTGAAGCATGTGAAATACGTGAGTTGATAACAACTACAGTCATTGCATTACTGCAATTAAATCTCTGTGAGTAAAAGGCCAATAAGAGTAATTTAATTCATGCAAAAGATGGGTAGACAATATTTGGGGCTTTTAAAACAATATGGTAGAGATTCAATTGTCTCCATAGCTGCGTTCTCACTGAGAGAACGCCACTCTGACGGTTTCAGAACAGGAGCTAGAGTAAAGTCCAGGACCGGGAACCCAAGCACACACACTTGTGTCTCTGAGCCTAACTAACTTACAGAAAGAACACAGTTCTAAATGTTTCAGAACATGAGCTGGTGTGAAAAGCAAGAGTTGTGACCCAAACACATGCGCTTGTCTCTCTGAGCCTTATTAATTCACAGAGAGGACGCTCTTTTGAAAGTTTAAATACCGGAGCCAGTGTAAAAAGTATGAGCAGGCGACCAAACACATACGCTTATGTCTTGTTGCCTAAATAACTGGCCAAGAGAATGCCTTTCTGATACTTTCAGGACAAGAGCCGGTGTAAAATGCAGGTGCAGACAAACGTAAACATACGCTTCTCTCTCTGAGCCTAACTAACTTGAAGAAAGAACGCAGTTCTAACTGTTTCAGAACATGAGCCGGTGTGAAAAGCAAGAGTTGTGACCCAAACACATGCGCTTGTCTCTCTGAGCCTTACTAATTCACAGAGAGGACGCTCTTTTGACAGTTTCAATACCGGAGCCAGTGTAAAAAGCAGGAGCAGACGACATAGCACACATGCTTGTCTCTCTGAGCCTGGCTAACTAACTGGCCAAGAGAGTGTCTTTGTGACAGTTTCAGAACAGGAGGCGGTGTAAAATGCAGGTGCGGACAACCAAAAACATACGCTTTTCTCTCTGAGCCTAACTAACTTGCAGAAAGAACGCAGTTCTAACTGTTTCAGAACACGAGCCGGTGTGAAAAGCAAGAGTTATGACCCAAACACTTGTCTCTCTGAGCCTTACTAATTCACAGAGAGGACACTCTTTTGAAAGTTTCAATACAGGTGCCAGTGTAAAACACATGAGCAGGCGACAAAACACAGACGCTTATCTCTCTGTGCCTAAGTAACTGACCAAGACAATGCCTTTCTGATACTTTCAGAACAGTAGCTGGTGTAAAATGCAGGTGCAGACAACCAAACACACACGCTTGTCTCTCTGAGCCTAACTAACTTGCAGAAAAAACGCAGTTCTAACTGTTTCAGAACTGAGCCGGTGTGAAAAGCAAGAGTTGTGACCCAAACACATGCGCTTGTCTCTCTGAGCCTAACTAACTTGCAGAAAAAACGCAGTTCTAACTGTTTCAGAACTGAGCCGGTGTAAAAAGCAAGAGTTGTGGCCCAAACACATGCGCTTGTCTCTCTGAGCCTAACTAATTTGTAGAAAGAACGCATTTCTAACTGTTTCAGAACTGAGCGGGTGTAAAAAGCAAGGGTTGTGACCCAAGCACATACGCCTGTCTCTCTGATCCTTACTAATTCACAAAGAAGACGCATTCGAACACTTTCAGAACATGAGCTGGTGTAAAAATCATGAGCAGGCGACCAAAAAAATACGCTTGTCTCTCTGAGTCAGACTAACTTGCAGAAAGAACGCAGTTCTAACTGTTTCAGAACATGAGACGGTGTGAAAAGCAAGAGTTGTGACCCAAACACATGCGCTTGTCTCTCTGAGCATCACTAATTCACAGAGAGGACGCTCTTTTGAAAGTTTCAATACCGGAGCCAGTGTAAAATGCATGAGCAGGTGACCAAACACATACGCTTATCTCTCTGTACCTAAATAACTGGCCAAGAGAATTTCAGAACAGGAGCGGGTGTAAAATGCAGGTGCAAACAAACAAACATATACGCTTGTCTCTCTGAGCCTAACTAAATTGCAGAAAAAACGCATTTTCACAACATGAGCCGGTGTGAAAATCAAGAGTTGTGACCCAAACACATGCACTTGTCTCTCTGAGCCTTACTAATTCACAGAGAAGACGCTCTTTTGACAATTTCAATACCGGAGCCAGTGTAAAAAGCAGGAGCAGACGACATAGCACATACGCTTGTCTCTCTGAGCCTTACTAACTAACTGGCCAAGAGAATGTCTTTGTGACAGTTCCAGAACAGGAGGCGGTGTAAAATGCAGGTGTGGACAACCAAACACATACGCTTATCTCTCTGTGCCTAAATAACCAGCCAAGACAATTTCAGAACAGGAGCGGGTGAAAGATGCAGGTCCGGACAACCAAACACACACGCTTGTCTCTCTGAGCCTAACTAACTTTCAGAAAGAACGCAGTTCTAAGTGTTTCAGAACTTGAGCCGGTGTGAAAAGCAAGAGTTGTGACTCAAACACATGCGCTTATCTCTCTGAGCCTTATTAATTCACAGGGAAGACGCTCTTTTGACAGTTTCAATACTGGAGCCAGTGTAAAAAGTATGAGCAGGCGACCAAACACATACTCTTGTCTCTCTGTGCCTAAATAACTGGCCAAGAGAATTTCAGAACAGGGGCCGGTGTAAAATGCAGGTGCGGACAAACAAACATATACGCTTGTCTCTCTGAGCCTAACTGAATTGCAGAAAGAACGCAGTTTCACAACATGAACCGGTGTGAAAAGCAAGAGTCATGACCCAAGCACATGCGCTTGTCTCTCTGAGCCTAACTAATTTGTAGAAAGAACGCAGTTCTAACTGTTTCAGAACATGAGACGGTGTGAAAAGCAAGAGTTGTGACCCAAACACATGCGCTTGTCTCTCTGAGCCTCACTAATTCACAGAGAGGACGCTCTTTTGAAAGTTTCAATACCGGAGCCAGTGTAAAAAGCATGAGCAGGCGACAAAACACAAACGCTTATCTCTCTGTGCCTAAGTAACTGACCAAGACAATGCCTTTCTGATACTTTCAGAACAGGAGCTGGTGTAAAATGCAGGTGCAGACAACCAAACACACACGCTTGTCTCTCTGAGCCTAACTAACTTGCAGAAAGAACGCAGTTCTAACTGTTTCAGAACATGAGACGGTGTGAAAAGCAAGAGTTGTGACCCAAACACATGCGCTTGTCTCTCTGAGCCTCACTAATTCACAGAGAGGACGCTCTTTTGAAAGTTTCAATACTGGAGCCAGTGTAATAAGCATGAGCAGGCGACAAAACACATACGCTTATCTCTCTGTGCCTGAGTAACTGACCAAGACAATGCCTTTCTGATACTTTCAGAACAGGAGCTGGTGTAAAATGCAGGTGCGGATAACCAAAAACATACGCTTGTCTCTCTGAGCCTAACTAACTTGCAGAAAGAACGCAGTTCTAAGTGTTTCAGAACATGACCGTGTGAAAAGCAAGAGTTGTGACTCAAACACATGCGCTTGTCTCTCTGAGCCTCACTAATTCACAGAGAGGACGCTCTTTTGAAAGTTTCAATACTGGAGCAAGTGTAAAAAGCATAAGAAGGCGACAAAACACATACGCTTATCTCTCTGTGCCTAAGTAACTGACCAAGACAATGCCTTTCTGATACTGTCAGAACAGGAGCCGGTGTAAAATGCAGGTGCAGACAACCAAAGATATATACGCTTGTCTCTCTGAGCCTCACTAATTCACAGAGAGGACGAGTTCTTACAGTTCCAGAACATGAGCCGGTGTAAAAGGCATGTGCAGGCGACCAAATACATACACTTGTCTCTCAGAGCCTACTTAATGTTAGAAAAAGACTTTCGTTTCTGTGCGTTTCAAATGCCAAACAGGTGAAAATAAGAAAAGACAAGCTTTTAATTACTCACCCTTGTCTTTTTGCCTTTTTTGATTGTAACTATTTTGGAAATGGATATTCTCAACGTTTTATGTGAGATTCTAATAGAAAAAGAAGAAAGACTTATGATAATACATATGCTTCAGTTTTAAGACTAACTTGCCCTGAACAGTCGTTTCTGAGCGTTTCAGACGCTAAACAGTTGAAAATAAGCCAAAACAAGCTTATCATGACACACACTTGTCTTTTTGCCTGTTTTGATAATAATTGGTTTGGAAATGGCTATTCTCAACGTTTTATGTGAGATTCTAATAGGAAAAGCAGAAAAACTTATACAAACACATATATTGAATTTTTGAGTCTAACTTGCCCTGAACAGTCGTTTCTGAGCGTTTCAGACGCTAAACAGTTGAAAAAAAGCCAAAACAAGCTTTTCATGACACACACTTGTCTTTTTGCCTGTATTGATCATAATTCGCTTGGAAATGGCTATTCTCAACGTTTTATGTGAGATTCTAATAGGAAAAGCAGAAAAACTTATACAAACACATATATTGAATTTTTGAGTCTAACTTGCCCTGAACAGTCGTTTCTGAGCGTTTCAGACGCTAAACAGTTGAAAAAAAGCCAAAACAAGCTTTTCATGACACACACTTGTCTTTTTGCCCGTTTTGATCATAATTCGCTTGGAAATGGCTATTCTCAAGGTTTTATGTGAGATTCTAATAGAAAAAGCAGAAAAACTTATAAAAACACATATATTGAATTTTTGAGTCTAACTTGCCCTGAACAGTCGTTTCTGAGCGTTTCAGACGCTAAACAGGTCTAAATAAGCCAAAACAAGCTTATCATGACACACACTTGTCTTTTTGCCTGTTTTGATAATAATTGGTTTGGAAATGGCTATTCTCAACGTTTTATGTGAGATTCTAATAGGAAAAGCAGAAAAACTTATACAAACACATATATTGAATTTTTGAGTCTAACTTGCCCTGAACAGTCGTTTCTGAGCGTTTCAGACGCTAAACAGGTCTAAATAAGCCAAAACAAGCTTATCATGACACACACTTGTCTTTTTGCCTGTTTAGATAATAATTGGTTTGGAAATGGCTATTCTCAACGTTTTATGTGAGATTCTAATAGGAAAAGCAGAAAAACTTATACAAACACATATATTGAATTTTTGAGTCTAACTTGCCCTGAACAGTCGTTTCTGAGCGTTTCAGACGCTAAACAGTTGAAAAAAAGCCAAAACAAGCTTTTCATGACACACACTTGTCTTTTTGCCTGTTTTGATCATAATTCGCTTGGAAATGGCTATTCTCAACGTTTTATGTGAGATTCTAATAGAAAAAGCAGAAAAACTTATAAAAACACATATATTGATTTTTTGAGTCTAACTTGCCCTGAACAGTCGTTTCTGAGCGTTTCAGACGCTAAACAGGTCTAAATAAGCCAAAACAAGCTTATCATGACACACACTTGTCTTTTTGCCTGTTTTGATAATAATTGGTTTGGAAATGGCTATTCTCAACGTTTTATGTGAGATTCTAATAGGAAAAGCAGAAAAACTTATACAAACACATATATTGAATTTTTGAGTCTAACTTGCCCTGAACAGTCGTTTCTGAGCTTTTCAGACGCTAAACAGGTCTAAATAAGCCAAAACAAGCTTATCATGACACACACTTGTCTTTTTGCCTGTTTTGATAATAATTGGTTTGGAAATGGCTATTCTCAACGTTTTATGTGAGATTCTAATAGGAAAAGCAGAAAAACTTATACAAACACATATATTGAATTTTTGAGTCTAACTTGCCCTGAACAGTCGTTTCTGAGCGTTTCAGACGCTAAACAGTTGAAAAAAAGCCAAAACAAGCTTTTCATGACACACACTTGTCTTTTTGCCTGTTTTGATCATAATTCGCTTGGAAATGGCTATTCTCAACGTTTTATGTGAGATTCTAATAGAAAAAGCAGAAAAACTTATAAAAACACATATATTGATTTTTTGAGTCTAACTTGCCCTGAACAGTCGTTTCTGAGCGTTTCAGACGCTAAACAGGTCTAAATAAGCCAAAACAAGCTTATCATGACACACACTTGTCTTTTTGCCTGTTTTGATAATAATTGGTTTGGAAATGGCTATTCTCAACGTTTTATGTGAGATTCTAATAGGAAAAGCAGAAAAACTTATACAAACACATATATTGAATTTTTGAGTCTAACTTGCCCTGAACAGTCGTTTCTGAGTGTTTCAGACGCTAAACAGTTGAAAATAAGCCAAAACAAGCTTTTCATGACACACACTTGTCTTTTTGCCTGCTTTGATCATAATTCGCTTGGAAATGGCTATTCTCAACGTTTTATGTGAGATTCTAATAGAAAAAGAAGAAAAACTTATAAAAACACATATATTGAATTTTTGAGTCTAACTCGCACTGAACAGTCGTTTCTCAGTGTTTCAGACGACAAACAGGTGAAAATAAGCAAAAACAAGCTTTTCATTACACACACTTGTCTTTTTGCCTGTTTTGATCATAACTCGCTTGGAAATGGCTAGTTTCATAAGAATTTCTGATTTAAAGAAAGAAGAAAACGTTATTAAAAAAATACACATACTTCAAGATTTTATGTGATCCTTCAATGATATCCATCCAAATATCATACCATTATATACATAATGGATCAATTCAGAGGTTGAAATTTTGGGGCCTTTATGTCACAACGTCACACAAAGAAGTGTATATCTCTGCTTCTGAATATACTATTTTTCTATAACTTCTTTCACATACAATCATCAGATATGACTTGTTCTGAATGTATATGTGCATTTTGGGGGCACCCTTATGCCAAAATCACCTCTTTTTGTAATCCATTATCATTTGATTTCCTGCATATTCAAATTATATATAATGAAAAGCATGCATATCAGCACAGATTGCAGTGTTTCCCCTAGGTTGACTGACCTGGCCCTGGCTGGGGAGGTCGATTAGCACATTTCTCTGTTCTCTGTTTAGCATCTTCAGGCTCAATGCCTATAGCAAGAACAGTTGGGGAAACAGACATTATTTTTCTTGGTCTTGACAAGCTGCAGCATTTATTAACTTACACTGTACATTTACTACCAGATTGTTACAGCTTACTGCTAACCTTTTCTTCTGCTCCGCTTGCATTCACCATCACTTTTCTGATGCTCGCTCTATCGCTTATCGCCATGGATGTATAAAGAGAACTGGATACAGGAAGAGTGCCAGGCTTTGAAGCAAATTTGACATAGTGGCCAAAGTGCGTAATCACATGATGCACACTGGCCCAAAAATTCTTTTTCTCAAAGACTTGTGAAAAAGACGTGGTACTTTTTTTTTAGAATCACAACCCCCGCGAGTCACTATCAGGATTTGAGCCATTTGGTCGATCGCATTTCAAAAGCCTAGAAGAACCACAACCATTGAATTGTTTCATCACCATTAAAGTTAGCTAAACCATTCTCATGAGTATATTGGCTCAAAGCATTCAGAACAAAAATGTGTGAAACTATGGACTCTTGTTCCAAGTTCCTGCCCATGCCTTTTTGCCTCCCAAATGCCACACACATTTGAATAGCAATTTCAGCATTTGGTTAGTATTAATTCTTTTACAATTTGATTCATCTTTGACTCCTGGAATGATGTCCAACAGCTCTAATTCAAACAGCTGCACACAACACTGGTTGATATCACTGTGGCTAGCTAGCAAACATTAGCTAACTGCAAGCTAACATAAAGAGTGACCTAAGCAGTAAAAATGGAGACTATATATAAACTATATGAATATAAATTATATTTTGTCATCATAGATACTACACATATGTCTCAGGGGCAATTTATACTCATTTTAGATGCAAATACACCCACTTTGAGTGAAAAATTGGTCAAAAAAATTAGGTTTGTATGGGGCTATCGGAAATAAAATTTGGCATTGAAATCAAACCCTGCAATTAAAAAAAAAAAAGTGTATTATCATTGAAAAAAGTTCCACTGAAAAATAAAACGCTCTAAAAATTTTAATTAAAATTACAATCTGTCAATCTTATTAGGGCTCGAGCACTGAACGGTGCGAAGGCCCTCTTGTATTTGTAGTGATTATTATTATTATTATCATTATCATTATTATTATTATCATCATCATTATTATTATTATTATTATTATTCCGAAACAAACGCATTTTTGACAGCCGTTTTGACGACCTTTCAGAAACTCATGAAATTTTGCACATTTATCAGGACTGCTGAAAAATTTGATATTGAAAATGGCTGGACTGCGCCCCCTAGAAAATTAGGAAAATTGAGCACCTCAACCCAGATTGTCATAGAAGTAAGATGCGACACATCCTTCGCCATGACATACGATGCTGTTTTCCAGGGAGAGGGGGTGGCTCTACAGCCACGAAACTTGACACACATGTCTAGAGTGATGTTATCCTTTGTAGTTCATTTGAATGGGTGTGGCAAAATGGCTCAACAGCGACCCCTTGAAAATTTCAAAGTTGAAGCCCCGCCTACCAGATTAACGTAGAAAAATGAAATTCACAAGGCACATGTATAATGTCAAGATGCACAAAAAAGCCTCTTGGAGCCATATCAAGCTCCTACAGTCCAAGTCCTACAGGAAGTCCGCCATCTCTAAAAAACTGGTCAATTTTCGCCTTTTCTTGGCCATTTCGCATACCTTGTGTTTTAACAAACTCCTCCTACAATTCATCGTAGGGACTCCAAAATCAGTATGTGTCATCTAGACTAGTGTATGATCAAAAGTTATCAAAAGATTTAGTGTACATTGAAGCGCTTGGCCGTGGTGTGGCCTTTAGTTTTGATGTTTCGTCATTACAGAGGAAATTGCTATAACTTTAGTGTACATGGTGGGATCTGCCTGAAACTTTACAGGTTTGATAACAGTCCAGGCCTGAGCACATCTACATTACAATATTCAATCAGTGATGCAAACTGGCTCCATAGCGCCCCCATAACACAGTACAGGAAAGCAGCCCCAGCAGCAGGCAAATGAGTGGACAAAGGAAGTGATGTTTCTCTCCTTGCTCTGTCTGAAAGTAGCCCGACTGTGAAAACATCTACATGCCTGTGACAAAGGCTCTTCGACTGTGCCCGATGTTCACCGGGTTGCGAGGTCCCGATCATCGCTGCTTGCAGCTTTTATTCTATTTTGGTATTTTTTGCATTAAGATTAGTTTTTCAATGTCAATCATAAGATTTTTTTCTTCATGTCTTTACAATGTAAGTTTTTTTTCAATGCCACCGGTTCTCAGTTTCAACTTTGTCTTTTTCAGTTTCAACTTTTTCTGTTTCAGTTTCAACTTATTGTCACCGTTTTGATGTCAGTACCCAGCATGCCTTACGATGCGACGTGTGTGTTTACATGTGAGGTATTTATTCCGTTTGGTTTCTCAAATGCCGCGATCTCCACAAAGCATTAGCTGAAGTCAGTAGCAGCGTGCTAGGTTCGACCTACTTGCTGGAGTAGTAAACTAGGCGTCATTACATAGGATTACATAGGATTCTACTGGCGTGAGTGACTGTTTTCCAGTTATTAGTTTTACCCCAGTTTGCATCACAAGCAAAAAGGAAGGTGGTCCTCAGAATTTTTTTAAAAATCAGATGTGAGCCTTAAGCTACTAAAGACCTTTGATTGTTTTATTGAATAATCAATACATTTGTATGTTTTTGTTTATGTGAAATATGTAATCCTAATTAGATATTCACTCATTTGTGTAAAGTAAAGTCATTTTAGGGATCAAACTAGGGAGGGATTTTGCGGCTCCAGGTGGGTTTTATATGGTGAGAAATGGGCTAAAATGGCTGAAGCTTGCTGAACCCTTGTCTAGCAGAACCTAGAAAATGAAGCAAGACAGGATTGAGCTGAGAGCTTGTTGAAAGCATTTTCCCACACCTGCACTGAGCTTGAGTTGAGCTTAATATTACCACACCAATCTGATCATCCACATCCACAGACATTAAGTAAAATACAAAATTAGGAACACTAGATCCTGGAAAACATGTTAGATCAGATCATTTATTTCTGTTGACATAGTTAATTAATTCAAAGTTAATCTATTTAAAACAACAACAAAAAACAAGGTATGAGCCAAACCATGGATTTGGAGAATTGTTATACCCCTAATAAATAGTGGTATTTATGACTCCTAACCATAGCCTATAGAGTGCCATTTTCTCATGACATGGCTTGAGACAACGAGTGTTAGAGTTTAAAGCGCTTCTTTCATGGTGACTTGACTTGACTTAATTGGCCCGTCTTGTTTGATGTTTAGCAGTGAATTGACTTTGCTTACTTGAGTCTTAAACACAGTGACTTAGGATTTGCTTCAGCTTTTAAGGTTAAGACTTGAGACTAGCTTGTGACTTGCACATGTGTACCTCTCACATCTGTTATTTGTGAACATGAACTACTTCCTCCCAAAGCAACAAACCAGAGACATGAGACCCCAGAATGAAGTGGAGCTGCTTCATAGACAATGAATGTGAAACTAATTTCATAGTCATTTTTAAAATACCCAAGTAAGCTTCATTCTTGTCTTGCCTTTCATATCTGAAAAACAAGTTGTACCTGTACATAACTGGTATATGACAATGTCCACAGTGAAACATTATAATGGACAATGAATGAATGGGATAAATTACTGCATTTTACTGTCATTTTGTTGAGTTTCTCTCCTCTCTTCTTTTTCACCACAGACGGGGCTGAGCGATCCTTGGAGGAGAGACTTCAGTGAAGCATGTGAAATACGTGAGTTGATAACAACTACAGTCATTGCATTACTGCAATTAAATCTCTGTGAGTAAAAGGCCAATAAGAGTAATTTAATTCATGCAAAAGATGGGTAGACAATATTTGGGGCTTTTAAAACAATATGGTAGAGATTCATTTGTCTCCATAGCTGCGTTCTCACTGAGAGAACGCCGCTCTGACGGTTTCAGAACAGGAGCTAGAGTAAAGTCCAGGACCGGGAACCCAAGCGCACACCCTTGTGTCTCTGAGCCTAACTAACTTACAGAAAGAACACAGTTCTAACTGTTTCAGAACTGAACGGGTGTGAAAAGCAAGAGTTGTGACCCAAACACATGCGCTTGTCTCTCTGATCCTTACTAATTCACAGAAAAGACGCGTTCTAACACTTTCAGAACATGAGCTGGTGAAAAAATCATGAGCAGGCGACCAAAAAAATACACTTGTCTCTCTGAGCCTAACTAACTTGCAGAAAGAATGCAGTTCTAACTGTTTCAGAACATGAGACGGTGTGAAAAGCAAGAGTTGTGACCCAAACACATGCGCTTGTCTCTCTGAGCCTCACTAATTCACAGAGAGGACGCTCTTTTGAAAATTTCAACACCGGAGCCAGTGTAAAAAGCATGAGCAGGCGACAAAACACATACACTTATCTCTCTGTGCCTAAATAACTGGCCAAGAGAATGCCTTTCTGATACTTTCAGAACTGGAGCCGGTGTAAAATGCAGGTGCAGACAACCAAACACACACGCTTGTCTCTCTGAGCCTTACTAATTTGCAGAAAAAACACAGTTCTAACTGTTTCAGAAATGAGCGGGTGTAAAAAGCAAGAGTTGTGACCCAAACAGATACGCCTGTCTCTCTGATCCTTACTAATTCACAGAGAAGACGCGTTCGAACACTTTCAGAACATGAGCTGGTGAAAAAATCATGAGCAGGCGACCAGAAAAATACACTTGTCTCTCTGAGCCTAACTAACTTGCAGAAAGAACGCAGTTCTAACTGTTTCAGAACATGAGCCGGTGTGAAAAGCAAGATTTGTGTCCCAAACACATACGCTTGTCTCTCTGAGCCTTACTAATTCACAGAGAGGACGCTCTTTTGACAGTTTCAATACCGGAGCCAGTGTAAAATGCAGGAGCAGGCGACATAGCACATATGCTTGTCTCTCTGAGCCTGGCTAACTAACTGGCCAAGAGAATGTCTTTCTGACAGTTTCAGAACAGGAAGCGGTGTAAAATGCAGGTGTGGACAACCAAAAACATACGCTTTTCTCTCTGAGCCTAACTAACTTGCAGAAAAAACGCAGTCCTAACTGTTTCAGAACTGAGCGGGTGTAAAAAGCAAGGGTTGTGACCCAAACACATACGCTTGTCTCTCTGATCCTTACTAATTCACAGAGAAGACGCGTTCTCACACTTTCAGAACATGAGCTGGTGTAAAAATCATGAGCAGGCGACCAAAAAAATACGCTTGTCTCTCTGAGCCAGACTAACTTGCAGAAAGAACGCAGTTCTAACTGTTTCAGAACATGAGCCTGTGTGAAAAGCAAGAGTTGTGACTCAAACACATGCGCTTATCTCTCTGAGCCTTATTAATTCACAGGGAGGACGCTCTTTAGACCGTTTAAATACCGGAGCCAGTGTAAAAAGCATGAGCAGGCGACCAAACACATACTCTTGTCTCTCTGTGACTAAATAACTGGCCAAGAGAATTTCAGAACAGGAGCCGGTGTAAAATGCAGGTGCGGAAAAAAACATATACGCTTGTCTCTCTGAGCCTAACTAAATTGCAGAAAGAACGCAGTTTCACAACATTATCCGGTGTGAAAAGCAAGAGTTGTGACCCAAACACATGCGCTTGTCTCTCTTAGCCTAACTAATTTGTAGAAAGAACGCAGTTCTAACTGTTTCAGAACTTAGCGGGTGTAAAAAGCAAGGGTTGTGACCCAAACACATACGCTTGTCTCTCTGTCCCTAAATAACTGGCCGAGAGAATGCCTTTCTGATAGTTTCAGAACAGTAGCTGGTGTAAAATGCAGGTGTAGACAACCAAACACACACGCTTGTCTCTCTGAGCCTAACTAACTTGCAGAAAAAACGCAGTTCTAACTGTTTCAGAACACGAGCCGGTGTGAAAAGCAAGAGTTATGACCCAAACACTTGTCTCTCTGAGCCTTACTAATTCACAGAGAGGACACTCTTTTGAAAGTTTCAATACAGGCGCCAGTGTGAAACACATGAGCAGGCGACAAAACACAGACGCTTATCTCTCTGTGCCTAAGTAACTGACCAAGACAATGCCTTTCTGATACTTTCAGAACAGTAGCTGGTGTAAAATGCAGGTGCAGACAACCAAACACACACGCTTGTCTCTCTGAGCCTAACTAACTTGCAGAAAAAACGCAGTTCTAACTGTTTCAGAACTGAGCCGGTGTGAAAAGCAAGAGTTGTGACCCAAACACATGCGCTTGTCTCTCTGAGCCTAACTAATTTGTAGAAAGAACGCATTTCTAACTGTTTCAGAACTGAGCGGGTGTAAAAAGCAAGGATTGTGACCCAAACACATACGCCTGTCTCTCTGATCCTTACTAATTCACAGAGAAGACGCGTTCTCACACTTTCAGAACATGAGCTGGTGTAAAAATCATGAGCAGGCGACCAAAAAAATACGCTTGTCTATCTGAGCCAGACTAACTTGCAGAAAGAACGCAGTTCTAACTGTTTCAGAACATGAGCCTGTGTGAAAAGCAAGAGTTGTGACCCAAACACATGCGCTTGTCTCTCTGAGCATCACTAATTCACAGAGAGGACGCTTTTTTGAAAGTTTCAATACCGGAGCCAGTGTAAAATGCATGAGCAGGTGACCAAACACATACTCGTATAAGCATACGCGTAAGCGTATGTGTTTTGGTCACCTGGTCTCTCTGTACCTAAATAACTGGCCAAGAGAATTTCAGAACAGGAGCGGGTGTAAAATGCAGGTGCGGACAAAAAAACATATACGCTTGTCTCTCTGAGCCTAACTAAATTGCAGAAAGAACGCAGTTTCACAACATGAGCCGGTGTGAAAATCAAGAGTTGTGACCCAAACACTCTTTTGAAAGTTTCGATACTGGAGCCAGTGTAAAAAGCATGAGCAGGCGACAAAACACATACGCTTATCTCTCTGTGCCTAAGTAACTGACCAAACAATGCCTTTCTGATACTTTAAGAACAGGAGCTGGTGTAAAATGCAGGTGCGGATAACCAAAAATGTACGCATGTCTCTGTGAGCCTAACTAACTTGCAGAAAGTGTAATGTTTGAGAACATGAGCCGTGTGAAAAGCAAGAGTTGTGACTCAAACACATGCGCTTGTCTCTCTGAGCCTTATTGATTCACAGGGAGGACGCTCTTTTGACAGTTTCAATACTGGAGCCAGTGTAAAAAGTATGAGCAGGCGACCAAGCACATACGCTTATCTCTCTGTGCCTAAATAACTGGCCAATAGAATGCCTTTCTGAAAGTTTCAGAACAGGAACCGGTGTAAAATGCAGGTGCAGACAACCAAACATAAACGCTTGTCTCTCTGAGCCTCACTAATTCACAGAGAGGACGAGTTCTTACAGTTCCAGAACATGAGCCCACCGGCATGAGCAGGCGACCAAATACATAAACTTGTCTCTCAGAGCATACTTAATATTAGAAAAAGACTTTCGTTTCTGTGCGTTTCAGATGCCAAACAGGTGAAAATAAGAAAAAACAATCTTTTAATTACACACACCTGTTTTTTTTGCCTGTTTTGATCATAACTCGCTTGGAAATGGCTATTCTCAACGTTTTATGTGAGATTCTAATAGAAAAAGAAGAAAGACTTATGATAATACATATGCTTCAGTTTTGAGTCTAACTTGCCCTGAACAGTCGTTTCTGAGCGTTTCAGACGCTAAACAGGTCTAAATAAGCCAAAACAAGCTTATCATGACACACACTTGTCTTTTTGCCTGTTTTGATAATAATTGGTTTGGAAATGGCTATTCTCAACGTTTCATGTGAGATTCTAATAGGAAAAGCAGAAAAACTTATAAAAACACATATATTGAATTTTTGAGTCTAACTTGCCCTGAACAGTCGTTTCTGAGCGTTTCAGACGCTAAACAGTTGAAAAAAAGCCAAAACAGGCTTTTCATGACACACACTTGTCTTTTTGCCTGTTTTGATCATAATTCGCTTGGAAATGGCTATTCTCAACGTTTTACGTGAGATTCTAATAGAAAAAGCAGAAAAACTTATACAAACACATATATTGATTTTTTGAGTCTAACTTGCCCTGAACAGTCGTTTCTGAGCGTTTCAGACGCTAAACAGGTCTAAATAAGCCAAAACAAGCTTTTCATGACACACACTTGTCTTTTTGCCTGTTTTGATAATAATTGGTTTGGAAATGGCTATTCTCAACGTTTTATGTGAGATTCTAATAGGAAAAGCAGAAAAACTTATAAAAACACATATATTGATTTTTTGAGTCTAACTTGCCCTGAACAGTCGTTTCTGAGCGTTTCAGACGCTAAACAGGTCTAAATAAGCCAAAACAAGCTTATCATGACACACACTTGTCTTTTTGCCTGTTTTGATCATAATTCGCTTGGAAATAGCTATTCTCAACGTTTTATGTGAGATTCTAATACAAAATGAAGAAAAACTTATACAAACACATATATTGCATTTTTGAGTCTAACTTGCCCTGAACAGTCGTTTCTGAGTGTTTCAGACGCTAAACAGTTGAAAATAAGCCAAAACAAGCTTTTCATGACACACACTTGTCTTTTTGCCTGTTTTGATCATAATTGGCTTGGAAATGGCTATTCTCAAGGTTTTATGTGAGATTCTAATAGAAAAAGCAGAAAAACTTATAAAAACACATATATTGATTTTTTGAGTCTAACTTGCCCTGAATAGTCGTTTCTGAGCGTTTCAGACGCTAAACAGGTCTAAATAAGCCAAAACAAGCTTATCATGACACACACTTGTCTTTTTGCCTGTTTTGATAATAATTGGTTTGGAAATGGCTATTCTCAACGTTTTATGTGAGATTCTAATAGGAAAAGCAGAAAAACTTATACAAACACATATATTGATTTTTTGAGTCTAACTTGCCCTGAACAGTCGTTTCTGAGCGTTTCAGACGCTAAACAGGTCTAAATAAGCCAAAACAAGCTTATCATGACACACACTTGTCTTTTTGCCTGTTTTGATAATAATTGGTTTGGAAATGGCTATTCTCAATGTTTTATGTGAGATTCTAATACAAAATGAAGAAAAACTTATACAAACACATATATTGCATTTTTGAGTCTAACTTGCCCTGAACAGTCGTTTCTGAGTGTTTCAGACACTAAACAGTTGAAAATAAGCCAAAACAAGCTTTTCATGACACACACTTGTCTTTTTGCCTGTTTTGATCATAACTCGCTTGGAAATGGCTATTCTCAACGTTTTATGTGAGATTGTAATACAAAATGAAGAAAAACTTATACAAACACATATATTGCATTTTTGAGTCTAACTTGCCCTGAACAGTCGTTTCTGAGTGTTTCAGACGCTAAACAGTTGAAAATAAGCCAAAACAAGCTTTTCATGACACACACTTGTCTTTTTGCCTGCTTTGATCATAATTCGCTTGGAAATGGCTAGTTTCATAAGAATTTCTGATTTAAAGAAAGAAGAAAACGTTATTAAAAAAATACACATACTTCAAGATTTTATGTGATCCTTCAATGATATCCATCCAAATATCATACCATTATATACATAATGGATCAATTCAGAGGTTGAAATTTTGGGGCCTATATGTCACAACGTAACACAAAGAAGTGTATATCTCTGCTTCTGAATATACTATTTTTCTATAACTTCTTTCACATACAGATCATCATCAGATATGACTTGTTCTGAATGTATATGTGCATTTTGGGGGCACCCTTATGCCAAAATCACCTCTTTTTGTAATCCATTATCATTTGATTTCCTGCATATTCAAATTATATATAATGAAAAGCATGCATATCAGCACAGATTGCAGTGTTTCCCCTAGGTTGACTGACCTGGCCCTGGCTGGGGAGGTCGATTAGCACATTTCTCTGTTCTCTGTTTAGCATCTTCAGGCTCAATGCCTATAGCAAGAGCAGTTGGGGAAACAGACATTACTTTTCTTGGTCTTGACAAGCTGCAGCATTTATTAACTTACACTGTACATTTACTACCAGATTGTTACAGCTTACTGCTAACCTTTTCTTCTGCTCCGCTTGCATTCACCATGACTTTTCTGATGCTCGCTCTATCGCTTATCGCCATGGATGTATAAAGAGAAGTGGATACAGGAAGAGTGCCAGGCTTTGAAGCAAATTTGACATAGTGGCCAAAGTGCGTAATCACATGATGCACACTGGCCCAAAAATTCTTTTTCTCAAAGACTTGTGAAAAAGACGTGGTACTTTTTTTTTAGAATCACAACCCCCGCGAGTCACTATCAGGATTTGAGCCATTTGGTCGATCGCATTTCAAAAGCCTAGAAGAACCACAACCATTGAATTGTTTCATCACCATTAAAGTTAGCTAAACCATTCTCATGAGTATATTGGCTCAAAGCATTCAGAACAAAAATGTGTGAAACTATGGACTCTTGTTCCAAGTTCCTGCCCATGCCTTTTTGCCTCCCAAATGCCACACACATTTGAATAGCAATTTCAGCATTTGGTTAGTATTAATTCTTTTACAATTTGATTCATCTTTGACTCCTGGAATGATGTCCAACAGCTCTAATTCAAACAGCTGCACACAACACTGGTTGATATCACTGTGGCTAGCTAGCAAACATTAGCTAACTGCAAGCTAACATAAAGAGTGACCTAAGCAGTAAAAATGGAGACTATATATAAACTATATGAATATAAATTATATTTTGTCATCATAGATACTACACATATGTCTCAGGGGCAATTTATACTCATTTTAGATGCAAATACACCCACTTTGAGTGAAAAATTGGTCAAAAAAATTAGGTTTGTATGGGGCTATCGGAAATAAAATTTGGCATTGAAATCAAACCCTGCAATTAAAAAAAAAAAAGTGTATTATCATTGAAAAAAGTTCCACTGAAAAATAAAACGCTCTAAAAATTTTAATTAAAATTACAATCTGTCAATCTTATTAGGGCTCGAGCACTGAACGGTGCGAAGGCCCTCTTGTATTTGTAGTGATTATTATTATTATTATCATTATCATTATTATTATTATCATCATCATTATTATTATTATTATTATTATTCCGAAACAAACGCATTTTTGACAGCCGTTTTGACGACCTTTCAGAAACTCATGAAATTTTGCACATTTATCAGGACTGCTGAAAAATTTGATATTGAAAATGGCTGGACTGCGCCCCCTAGAAAATTAGGAAAATTGAGCACCTCAACCCAGATTGTCATAGAAGTAAGATGCGACACATCCTTCGCCATGACATACGATGCTGTTTTCCAGGGAGAGGGGGTGGCTCTACAGCCACGAAACTTGACACACATGTCTAGAGTGATGTTATCCTTTGTAGTTCATTTGAATGGGTGTGGCAAAATGGCTCAACAGCGACCCCTTGAAAATTTCAAAGTTGAAGCCCCGCCTACCAGATTAACATAGAAAAATGAAATTCACAAGGCACATGTATAATGTCAAGATGCACAAAAAAGCCTCTTGGAGCCATATCAAGCTCCTACAGTCCAAGTCCTACAGGAAGTCCGCCATCTCTAAAAAACTGGTCAATTTTCGCCTTTTCTTGGCCATTTCGCATACCTTGTGTTTTAACAAACTCCTCCTACGATTCATCGTAGGGACTCCAAAATCAGTATGTGTCATCCAGACTAGTGTATGATCAAAAGTTATCAAAAGATTTAGTGTACATTGAAGCGCTTGGCCGTGGTGTGGCCTTTAGTTTTGATGTTTCGTCATTACAGAGGAAATTGCTATAACTTTAGTGTACATGGTGGGATCTGCCTGAAACTTTACAGGTTTGATAACAGTCCAGGCCTGAGCACATCTACATTACAATATTCAATCAGTGATGCAAACTGGCTCCATAGCGCCCCCATAACACAGTACAGGAAAGCAGCCCCAGCAGCAGGCAAATGAGTGGACAAAGGAAGTGATGTTTCTCTCCTTGCTCTGTCTGAAAGTAGCCCGACTGTGAAAACATCTACATGCCTGTGACAAAGGCTCTTCGACTGTGCCCGATGTTCACCGGGTTGCGAGGTCCCGATCATCGCTGCTTGCAGCTTTTATTCTATTTTGGTATTTTTTGCATTAAGATTAGTTTTTCAATGTCAATCATAAGATTTTTTTCTTCATGTCTTTACAATGTAAGTTTTTTTTCAATGCCACCGGTTCTCAGTTTCAACTTTGTCTTTTTCAGTTTCAACTTTTTCTGTTTCAGTTTCAACTTATTGTCACCGTTTTGATGTCAGTACCCAGCATGCCTTACGATGCGACGTGTGTGTTTACATGTGAGGTATTTATTCCGTTTGGTTTCTCAAATGCCGCGATCTCCACAAAGCATTAGCTGAAGTCAGTAGCAGCGTGCTAGGTTCGACCTACTTGCTGGAGTAGTAAACTAGGCGTCATTACATAGGATTACATAGGATTCTACTGGCGTGAGTGACTGTTTTCCAGTTATTAGTTTTACCCCAGTTTGCATCACAAGCAAAAAGGAAGGTGGTCCTCAGAATTTTTTTAAAAATCAGATGTGAGCCTTAAGCTACTAAAGACCTTTGATTGTTTTATTGAATAATCAATACATTTGTATGTTTTTGTTTATGTGAAATATGTAATCCTAATTAGATATTCACTCATTTGTGTAAAGTAAAGTCATTTTAGGGATCAAACTAGGGAGGGATTTTGCGGCTCCAGGTGGGTTTTATATGGTGAGAAATGGGCTAAAATGGCTGAAGCTTGCTGAACCCTTGTCTAGCAGAACCTAGAAAATGAAGCAAGACAGGATTGAGCTGAGAGCTTGTTGAAAGCATTTTCCCACACCTGCACTGAGCTTGAGTTGAGCTTAATATTACCACACCAATCTGATCATCCACATCCACAGACATTAAGTAAAATACAAAATTAGGAACACTAGATCCTGGAAAACATGTTAGATCAGATCATTTATTTCTGTTGACATAGTTAATTAATTCAAAGTTAATCTATTTAAAACAACAACAAAAAACAAGGTATGAGCCAAACCATGGATTTGGAGAATTGTTATACCCCTAATAAATAGTGGTATTTATGACTCCTAACCATAGCCTATAGAGTGCCATTTTCTCATGACATGGCTTGAGACAACGAGTGTTAGAGTTTAAAGCGCTTCTTTCATGGTGACTTGACTTGACTTAATTGGCCTGTCTTGTTTGATGTTTAGCAGTGAATTGACTTTGCTTACTTGAGTCTTAAACACAGTGACTTAGGATTTGCTTCAGCTTTTAAGGTTAAGACTTGAGACTAGCTTGTGACTTGCACATGTGTACCTCTCACATCTGTTATTTGTGAACATGAACTACTTCCTCCCAAAGCAACAAACCAGAGACATGAGACCCCAGAATGAAGTGGAGCTGCTTCATAGACAATGAATGTGAAACTAATTTCATAGTCATTTTTAAAATACCCAAGTAAGCTTCATTCTTGTCTTGCCTTTCATATCTGAAAAACAAGTTGTACCTGTACATAACTGGTATATGACAATGTCCACAGTGAAACATTATAATGGACAATGAATGAATGGGATAAATTACTGCATTTTACTGTCATTTTGTTGAGTTTCTCTCCTCTCTTCTTTTTCACCACAGACGGGGCTGAGCGATCCTTGGAGGAGAGACTTCAGTGAAGCATGTGAAATACGTGAGTTGATAACAACTACAGTCATTGCATTACTGCAATTAAATCTCTGTGAGTAAAAGGCCAATAAGAGTAATTTAATTCATGCAAAAGATGGGTAGACAATATTTGGGGCTTTTAAAACAATATGGTAGAGATTCATTTGTCTCCATAGCTGCGTTCTCACTGAGAGAACGCCGCTCTGACGGTTTCAGAACAGGAGCTATAGTAAAGTCCAGGACCGGGAACCCAAGCGCACACCCTTGTGTCTCTGAGCCTAACTAACTTACAGAAAGAACACAGTTCTAACTGTTTCAGAACTGAACGGGTGTGAAAAGCAAGAGTTGTGACCCAAACACATGCGCTTGTCTCTCTGATCCTTACTAATTCACAGAAAAGACGCGTTCTAACACTTTCAGAACATGAGCTGGTGAAAAAATCATGAGCAGGCGACCAAAAAAATACACTTGTCTCTCTGAGCCTAACTAACTTGCAGAAAGAATGCAGTTCTAACTGTTTCAGAACATGAGACGGTGTGAAAAGCAAGAGTTGTGACCCAAACACATGCGCTTGTCTCTCTGAGCCTCACTAATTCACAGAGAGGACGCTCTTTTGACAGTTTCAACACCGGAGCCAGTGTAAAAAGCATGAGCAGGCGACAAAACACATACACTTATCTCTCTGTGCCTAAATAACTGGCCAAGAGAATGCCTTTCTGATACTTTCAGAACTGGAGCCGGTGTAAAATGCAGGTGCAGACAACCAAACACACACGCTTGTCTCTCTGAGCCTTACTAATTTGCAGAAAAAACGCAGTTCTAACTGTTTCAGAAATGAGCGGGTGTAAAAAGCAAGGGTTCTCAGACTTTCAGAACATGAGCTGGTGTAAAAATGAATGAATGGTGAAAAGCAAGAGTTGTGACTCAAACGCATGCGCTTATCTCTCTGAGCCTTATTAATTCACAGGGAGGACGCTCTTTTGACCGTTTAAATACCGGAGCCAGTGTAAAAAGCATGAGCAGGCGACCAAACACATACTCTTGTCTCTCTGTGACTAAATAACTGGCCAAGAGAATTTCAGAACAGGAGCCGGTGTAAAATGCAGGTGCGGAAAAAAACATATACGCTTGTCTCTCTGAGCCTAACTAAATTGCAGAAAGAACGCAGTTTCACAACATTATCCGGTGTGAAAAGCAAGAGTTGTGACCCAAACACATGCGCTTGTCTCTCTTAGCCTAACTAATTTGTAGAAAGAACGCAGTTCTAACTGTTTCAAAACTTAGCGGGTGTAAAAAGCAAGGGTTGTGACCCAAACACATACGCTTGTCTCTCTGTCCCTAAATAACTGGCCAAGAGAATGCCTTTCTGATAGTTTCAGAACAGTAGCTGGTGTAAAATGCAGGTGTAGACAACCAAACACACACGCTTGTCTCTCTGAGCCTAACTAACTTGCAGAAAAAACGCAGTTCTAACTGTTTCAGAACACGAGCCGGTGTGAAAAGCAAGAGTTATGACCCAAACACTTGTCTCTCTGAGCCTTACTAATTCACAGAGAGGACACTCTTTTGAAAGTTTCAATACAGGCGCCAGTGTGAAACACATGAGCAGGCGACAAAACACAGACGCTTATCTCTCTGTGCCTAAGTAACTGACCAAGACAATGCCTTTCTGATACTTTCAGAACAGTAGCTGGTGTAAAATGCAGGTGCAGACAACCAAACACACACGCTTGTCTCTCTGAGCCTAACTAACTTGCAGAAAAAACGCAGTTCTAACTGTTTCAGAACTGAGCCGGTGTGAAAAGCAAGAGTTGTGACCCAAACACATGCGCTTGTCTCTCTGAGCCTAACTAATTTGTAGAAAGAACGCATTTCTAACTGTTTCAGAACTGAGCGGGTGTAAAAAGCAAGGATTGTGACCCAAACACATACGCCTGTCTCTCTGATCCTTACTAATTCACAGAGAAGACGCGTTCTCACACTTTCAGAACATGAGCTGGTGTAAAAATCATGAGCAGGCGACCAAAAAAATACGCTTGTCTATCTGAGCCAGACTAACTTGCAGAAAGAACGCAGTTCTAACTGTTTCAGAACACGAGCCGGTGTGAAAAGCAAGAGTTATGACCCAAACACTTGTCTCTCTGAGCCTTACTAATTCACAGAGAGGACACTCTTTTGAAAGTTTCAATACAGGCGCCAGTGTGAAACACATGAGCAGGCGACAAAACACAGACGCTTATCTCTCTGTGCCTAAGTAACTGACCAAGACAATGCCTTTCTGATACTTTCAGAACAGTAGCTGGTGTAAAATGCAGGTGCAGACAACCAAACACACACGCTTGTCTCTCTGAGCCTAACTAACTTGCAGAAAAAACGCAGTTCTAACTGTTTCAGAACTGAGCCGGTGTGAAAAGCAAGAGTTGTGACCCAAACACATGCGCTTGTCTCTCTGAGCCTAACTAATTTGTAGAAAGAACGCATTTCTAACTGTTTCAGAACTGAGCGGGTGTAAAAAGCAAGGATTGTGACCCAAACACATACGCCTGTCTCTCTGATCCTTACTAATTCACAGAGAAGACGCGTTCTCACACTTTCAGAACATGAGCTGGTGTAAAAATCATGAGCAGGCGACCAAAAAAATACGCTTGTCTATCTGAGCCAGACTAACTTGCAGAAAGAACGCAGTTCTAACTGTTTCAGAACATGAGCCTGTGTGAAAAGCAAGAGTTGTGACCCAAACACATGCGCTTGTCTCTCTGAGCATCACTAATTCACAGAGAGGACGCTTTTTTGAAAGTTTCAATACCGGAGCCAGTGTAAAATGCATGAGCAGGTGACCAAACACATACAAGCGTATGTGTTTTGGTCACCTGGTCTCTCTGTACCTAAATAACTGGCCAAGAGAATTTCAGAACAGGAGCGGGTGTAAAATGCAGGTGCGGACAAAAAAACATATGCGCTTGTCTCTCTGAGCCTAACTAAATTGCAGAAAGAACGCAGTTTCACAACATGAGCCGGTGTGAAAATCAAGAGTTGTGACCCAAACACTCTTTTGAAAGTTTCAATACTGGAGCCAGTGTAAAAAGCAGGAGCAGGCGACAAAACACATACGCTTATCTCTCTGTGCCTAAGTAACTGACCAAACAATGCCTTTCTGATACTTTAAGAACAGGAGCTGGTGTAAAATGCAGGTGCGGATAACCAAAAACGTACGCATGTCTCTGTGAGCCTAACTAACTTGCAGAAAGTGTAATGTTTGAGAACATGAGCCGTGTGAAAAGCAAGAGTTGTGACTCAAACACATGCGCTTGTCTCTCTGAGCCTTATTGATTCACAGGGAGGACGCTCTTTTGACAGTTTCAATACTGGAGCCAGTGTAAAAAGTATGAGCAGGCGACCAAGCACATACGCTTATCTCTCTGTGCCTAAATAACTGGCCAATAGAATGCCTTTCTGAAAGTTTCAGAACAGGAACCGGTGTAAAATGCAGGTGCAGACAACCAAACATATACGCTTGTCTCTCTGAGCCTCACTAATTCACAGAGAGGACGAGTTCTTACAATTCCAGAACATGAGCCCACCGGCATGAGCAGGCGACCAAATACATACACTTGTCTCTCAGAGCCTACTTAATATTAGAAAAAGACTTTCGTTTCTGTGCGTTTCAGATGCCAAACAGGTGAAAATAAGAAAAAACAATCTTTTAATTACACACACCTGTTTTTTTGCCTGTTTTGATCATAACTCGCTTGGAAATGGCTATTCTCAACGTTTTATGTGAGATTCTAATAGAAAAAGAAGAAAGACTTATGATAATACATATGCTTCAGTTTTGAGTCTAACTTGCCCTGAACAGTCGTTTCTGAGCGTTTCAGACGCTAAACAGGTCTAAATAAGCCAAAACAAGCTTATCATGACACACACTTGTCTTTTTGCCTGTTTTGATAATAATTGGTTTGGAAATGGCTATTCTCAACGTTTCATGTGAGATTCTAATAGGAAAAGCAGAAAAACTTATAAAAACACATATATTGAATTTTTGAGTCTAACTTGCCCTGAACAGTCGTTTCTGAGCGTTTCAGACGCTAAACAGTTGAAAAAAAGCCAAAACAAACTTTTCATGACACACACTTGTCTTTTTGCCTGTTTTGATCATAATTCGCTTGGAAATGGCTATTCTCAACGTTTTATGTGAGATTCTAATAGAAAAAGCAGAAAAACTTATACAAACACATATATTGAATTTTTGAGTCTAACTTGCCCTGAACAGTCGTTTCTGAGCGTTTCAGACGCTAAACAGTTGAAAATAAGCCAAAACAAGCTTTTCATGACACACACTTGTCTTTTTGCCTGTTTTGATCATAACTCGCTTGGAAATGGCTATTCTCAACGTTTTATGTGAGATTCTAATAGGAAAAGCAGAAAAACTTATAAAAACACATATATTGAATTTTTGAGTCTAACTTGCCCTGGACAGTCGTTTCTGAGCGTTTCAGACGCTAAACAGTTGAAAAAAAGCCAAAACAAACTTTTCATGACACACACTTGTCTTTTTGCCTGTTTTGATCATAATTCGCTTGGAAATGGCTATTCTCAACGTTTTATGTGAGATTCTAATAGGAAAAGCAGAAAAACTTATAAAAACACATATATTGAATTTTTGAGTCTAACTTGCCCTGAACAGTCGTTTCTGAGCGTTTCAGACGCTAAACAGGTCTACATAAGCCAAAACAAGCTTATCATGACACACACTTGTCTTTTTGCCTGTTTTGATAATAATTGGTTTGGAAATGGCTATTCTCAACGTTTTATGTGAGATTCTAATAGGAAAAGCAGAAAAACTTATACAAACACATATATTGAATTTTTGAGTCTAACTTGCCCTGAACAGTCGTTTCAGACGCTAAACAGGTCTAAATAAGCCAAAACAAGCTTATCATGACACACACTTGTCTTTTTGCCTGTTTTGATAATAATTGGTTTGGAAATGGCTATTCTCAACGTTTTATGTGAGATTCTAATAGAAAAAGCAGAAAAACTTATAAAAACACATATATTGATTTTTTGAGTCTAACTTGCCCTGAACAGTCGTTTCTGAGCGTTTCAGACGCTAAACAGGTCTAAATAAGCCAAAACAAGCTTATCATGACACACACTTGTCTTTTTGCCTGTTTTGATCATAATTGGTTTGGAAATGGCTATTCTCAACGTTTTATGTGAGATTCTAATAGAAAAAGCAGAAAAACTTATAAAAACACATATATTGATTTTTTGAGTCTAACTTGCCCTGAACAGTCGTTTCTGAGCGTTTCAGACGCTAAACAGGTGTAAATAAGCCAAAACAAGCTTATCATGACACACACTTGTCTTTTTGCCTGTTTTGATCATAATTGGTTTGGAAATGGCTATTCTCAACGTTTTATGTGAGATTCTAATAGAAAAAGCAGAAAAACTTATAAAAACACATATATTGATTTTTTGAGTCTAACTTGCCCTGAACAGTCGTTTCTGAGCGTTTCAGACGCTAAACAGGTGTAAATAAGCCAAAACAAGCTTATCATGACACACACTTGTCTTTTTGCCTGTTTTGATCATAACTCGCTTGGAAATGGCTATTCTCAACGTTTTATGTGAGATTCTAATACAAAATGAAGAAAAACTTATACAAACACATATATTGAATTTTTGAGTCTAACTTGCCCTGAACAGTCGTTTCTGAGTGTTTCAGACTCGAAACAGGTGTAAATAAGCAAAAACAAGCTTTTCATTACACACACTTGTCTTTTTGCCTGTTTTGATCATAACTCGCTTGGAAATGGCTATTCTCAACGTTTTATGTGAGATTCTAATAGAAAAAGAAGAAAAACTTATACAAACACATATATTGCATTTTTGAGTCTAACTTGCCCTGAACAGTCGTTTCTGAGTGTTTCAGACGCTAAACAGTTGAAAATAAGCCAAAACAAGCTTTTCATGACACACACTTGTCTTTTTGCCTGTTTTGATCATAATTGGCTTGGAAATGGCTATTCTCAAGGTTTTATGTGAGATTCTAATAGAAAAAGCAGAAAAACTTATACAAACACATATATTGAATTTTTGAGTCTAACTTGCCCTGAACAGTCGTTTCTGAGTGTTTCAGACGCTAAACAGTTGAAAATAAGCCAAAACAAGCTTTTCATGACACACACTTGTCTTTTTGCCTGCTTTGATCATAATTCGCTTGGAAATGGCTAGTTTCATAAGAATTTCTGATTTAAAGAAAGAAGAAAACGTTATTAAAAAAATACACATACTTCAAGATTTTATGTGATCCTTCAATGATATCCATCCAAATATCATACCATTATATACATAATGGATCAATTCAGAGGTTGAAATTTTGGGGCCTATATGTCACAACGTAACACAAAGAAGTGTATATCTCTGCTTCTGAATATACTATTTTTCTATAACTTCTTTCACATACAGATCATCATCAGATATGACTTGTTCTGAATGTATATGTGCATTTTGGGGGCACCCTTATGCCAAAATGACCTCTTTTTGTAATCCATTATCATTTGATTTCCTGCATATTCAAATTATATATAATGAAAAGCATGCATATCAGCACAGATTGCAGTGTTTCCCCTAGGTTGACTGACCTGGCCCTGGCTGGGGAGGTCGATTAGCACATTTCTCTGTTCTCTGTTTAGCATCTTCAGGCTCAATGCCTATAGCAAGAGCAGTTGGGGAAACAGACATTACTTTTCTTGGTCTTGACAAGCTGCAGCATTTATTAACTTACACTGTACATTTACTACCAGATTGTTACAGCTTACTGCTAACCTTTTCTTCTGCTCCGCTTGCATTCACCATGACTTTTCTGATGCTCGCTCTATCGCTTATCGCCATGGATGTATAAAGAGAACTGGATACAGGAAGAGTGCCAGGCTTTGAAGCAAATTTGACATAGTGGCCAAAGTGCGTAATCACATGATGCACACTGGCCCAAAAATTCTTTTTCTCAAAGACTTGTGAAAAAGACGTGGTACTTTTTTTTTAGAATCACAACCCCCGCGAGTCACTATCAGGATTTGAGCCATTTGGTCGATCACATTTCAAAAGCCTAGAAGAACCACAACCATTGAATTGTTTCATCACCATTAAAGTTAGCTAAACCATTCTCATGAGTATATTGGCTCAAAGCATTCAGAACAAAAATGTGTGAAACTATGGACTCTTGTTCCAAGTTCCTGCCCATGCCTTTTTGCCTCCCAAATGCCACACACATTTGAATAGCAATTTCAGCATTTGGTTAGTATTAATTCTTTTACAATTTGATTCATCTTTGACTCCTGGAATGATGTCCAACAGCTCTAATTCAAACAGCTGCACACAACACTGGTTGATATCACTGTGGCTAGCTAGCAAACATTAGCTAACTGCAAGCTAACATAAAGAGTGACCTAAGCAGTAAAAATGGAGACTATATATAAACTATATGAATATAAATTATATTTTGTCATCATAGATACTACACATATGTCTCAGGGGCAATTTATACTCATTTTAGATGCAAATACACCCACTTTGAGTGAAAAATTGGTCAAAAAAATTAGGTTTGTATGGGGCTATCGGAAATAAAATTTGGCATTGAAATCAAACCCTGCAATTAAAAAAAAAAAAGTGTATTATCATTGAAAAAAGTTCCACTGAAAAATAAAACGCTCTAAAAATTTTAATTAAAATTACAATCTGTCAATCTTATTAGGGCTCGAGCACTGAACGGTGCGAAGGCCCTCTTGTATTTGTAGTGATTATTATTATTATTATCATTATCATTATTATTATTATCATCATCATTATTATTATTATTATTATTATTCCGAAACAAACGCATTTTTGACAGCCGTTTTGACGACCTTTCAGAAACTCATGAAATTTTGCACATTTATCAGGACTGCTGAAAAATTTGATATTGAAAATGGCTGGACTGCGCCCCCTAGAAAATTAGGAAAATTGAGCACCTCAACCCAGATTGTCATAGAAGTAAGATGCGACACATCCTTCGCCATGACATACGATGCTGTTTTCCAGGGAGAGGGGGTGGCTCTACAGCCACGAAACTTGACACACATGTCTAGAGTGATGTTATCCTTTGTAGTTCATTTGAATGGGTGTGGCAAAATGGCTCAACAGCGACCCCTTGAAAATTTCAAAGTTGAAGCCCCGCCTACCAGATTAACGTAGAAAAATGAAATTCACAAGGCACATGTATAATGTCAAGATGCACAAAAAAGCCTCTTGGAGCCATATCAAGCTCCTACAGTCCAAGTCCTACAGGAAGTCCGCCATCTCTAAAAAACTGGTCAATTTTCGCCTTTTCTTGGCCATTTCGCATACCTTGTGTTTTAACAAACTCCTCCTACGATTCATCGTAGGGACTCCAAAATCAGTATGTGTCATCCAGACTAGTGTATGATCAAAAGTTATCAAAAGATTTAGTGTACATTGAAGCGCTTGGCCGTGGTGTGGCCTTTAGTTTTGATGTTTCGTCATTACAGAGGAAATTGCTATAACTTTAGTGTACATGGTGGGATCTGCCTGAAACTTTACAGGTTTGATAACAGTCCAGGCCTGAGCACATCTACATTACAATATTCAATCAGTGATGCAAACTGGCTCCATAGCGCCCCCATAACACAGTACAGGAAAGCAGCCCCAGCAGCAGGCAAATGAGTGGACAAAGGAAGTGATGTTTCTCTCCTTGCTCTGTCTGAAAGTAGCCCGACTGTGAAAACATCTACATGCCTGTGACAAAGGCTCTTCGACTGTGCCCGATGTTCACCGGGTTGCGAGGTCCCGATCATCGCTGCTTGCAGCTTTTATTCTATTTTGGTATTTTTTGCATTAAGATTAGTTTTTCAATGTCAATCATAAGATTTTTTTCTTCATGTCTTTACAATGTAAGTTTTTTTTCAATGCCACCGGTTCTCAGTTTCAACTTTGTCTTTTTCAGTTTCAACTTTTTCTGTTTCAGTTTCAACTTATTGTCACCGTTTTGATGTCAGTACCCAGCATGCCTTACGATGCGACGTGTGTGTTTACATGTGAGGTATTTATTCCGTTTGGTTTCTCAAATGCCGCGATCTCCACAAAGCATTAGCTGAAGTCAGTAGCAGCGTGCTAGGTTCGACCTACTTGCTGGAGTAGTAAACTAGGCGTCATTACATAGGATTACATAGGATTCTACTGGCGTGAGTGACTGTTTTCCAGTTATTAGTTTTACCCCAGTTTGCATCACAAGCAAAAAGGAAGGTGGTCCTCAGAATTTTTTTAAAAATCAGATGTGAGCCTTAAGCTACTAAAGACCTTTGATTGTTTTATTGAATAATCAATACATTTGTATGTTTTTGTTTATGTGAAATATGTAATCCTAATTAGATATTCACTCATTTGTGTAAAGTAAAGTCATTTTAGGGATCAAACTAGGGAGGGATTTTGCGGCTCCAGGTGGGTTTTATATGGTGAGAAATGGGCTAAAATGGCTGAAGCTTGCTGAACCCTTGTCTAGCAGAACCTAGAAAATGAAGCAAGACAGGATTGAGCTGAGAGCTTGTTGAAAGCATTTTCCCACACCTGCACTGAGCTTGAGTTGAGCTTAATATTACCACACCAATCTGATCATCCACATCCACAGACATTAAGTAAAATACAAAATTAGGAACACTAGATCCTGGAAAACATGTTAGATCAGATCATTTATTTCTGTTGACATAGTTAATTAATTCAAAGTTAATCTATTTAAAACAACAACAAAAAACAAGGTATGAGCCAAACCATGGATTTGGAGAATTGTTATACCCCTAATAAATAGTGGTATTTATGACTCCTAACCATAGCCTATAGAGTGCCATTTTCTCATGACATGGCTTGAGACAACGAGTGTTAGAGTTTAAAGCGCTTCTTTCATGGTGACTTGACTTGACTTAATTGGCCTGTCTTGTTTGATGTTTAGCAGTGAATTGACTTTGCTTACTTGAGTCTTAAACACAGTGACTTAGGATTTGCTTCAGCTTTTAAGGTTAAGACTTGAGACTAGCTTGTGACTTGCACATGTGTACCTCTCACATCTGTTATTTGTGAACATGAACTACTTCCTCCCAAAGCAACAAACCAGAGACATGAGACCCCAGAATGAAGTGGAGCTGCTTCATAGACAATGAATGTGAAACTAATTTCATAGTCATTTTTAAAATACCCAAGTAAGCTTCATTCTTGTCTTGCCTTTCATATCTGAAAAACAAGTTGTACCTGTACATAACTGGTATATGACAATGTCCACAGTGAAACATTATAATGGACAATGAATGAATGGGATAAATTACTGCATTTTACTGTCATTTTGTTGAGTTTCTCTCCTCTCTTCTTTTTCACCACAGACGGGGCTGAGCGATCCTTGGAGGAGAGACTTCAGTGAAGCATGTGAAATACGTGAGTTGATAACAACTACAGTCATTGCATTACTGCAATTAAATCTCTGTGAGTAAAAGGCCAATAAGAGTAATTTAATTCATGCAAAAGATGGGTAGACAATATTTGGGGCTTTTAAAACAATATGGTAGAGATTCATTTGTCTCCATAGCTGCGTTCTCACTGAGAGAACGCCGCTCTGACGGTTTCAGAACAGGAGCTATAGTAAAGTCCAGGACCGGGAACCCAAGCGCACACCCTTGTGTCTCTGAGCCTAACTAACTTACAGAAAGAACACAGTTCTAACTGTTTCAGAACTGAACGGGTGTGAAAAGCAAGAGTTGTGACCCAAACACATGCGCTTGTCTCTCTGATCCTTACTAATTCACAGAAAAGACGCGTTCTAACACTTTCAGAACATGAGCTGGTGAAAAAATCATGAGCAGGCGACCAAAAAAATACACTTGTCTCTCTGAGCCTAACTAACTTGCAGAAAGAATGCAGTTCTAACTGTTTCAGAACATGAGACGGTGTGAAAAGCAAGAGTTGTGACCCAAACACATGCGCTTGTCTCTCTGAGCCTCACTAATTCACAGAGAGGACGCTCTTTTGACAGTTTCAACACCGGAGCCAGTGTAAAAAGCATGAGCAGGCGACAAAACACATACACTTATCTCTCTGTGCCTAAATAACTGGCCAAGAGAATGCCTTTCTGATACTTTCAGAACTGGAGCCGGTGTAAAATGCAGGTGCAGACAACCAAACACACACGCTTGTCTCTCTGAGCCTTACTAATTTGCAGAAAAAACGCAGTTCTAACTGTTTCAGAAATGAGCGGGTGTAAAAAGCAAGGGTTCTCAGACTTTCAGAACATGAGCTGGTGTAAAAATGAATGAATGGTGAAAAGCAAGAGTTGTGACTCAAACGCATGCGCTTATCTCTCTGAGCCTTATTAATTCACAGGGAGGACGCTCTTTTGACCGTTTAAATACCGGAGCCAGTGTAAAAAGCATGAGCAGGCGACCAAACACATACTCTTGTCTCTCTGTGACTAAATAACTGGCCAAGAGAATTTCAGAACAGGAGCCGGTGTAAAATGCAGGTGCGGAAAAAAACATATACGCTTGTCTCTCTGAGCCTAACTAAATTGCAGAAAGAACGCAGTTTCACAACATTATCCGGTGTGAAAAGCAAGAGTTGTGACCCAAACACATGCGCTTGTCTCTCTTAGCCTAACTAATTTGTAGAAAGAACGCAGTTCTAACTGTTTCAAAACTTAGCGGGTGTAAAAAGCAAGGGTTGTGACCCAAACACATACGCTTGTCTCTCTGTCCCTAAATAACTGGCCAAGAGAATGCCTTTCTGATAGTTTCAGAACAGTAGCTGGTGTAAAATGCAGGTGTAGACAACCAAACACACACGCTTGTCTCTCTGAGCCTAACTAACTTGCAGAAAAAACGCAGTTCTAACTGTTTCAGAACACGAGCCGGTGTGAAAAGCAAGAGTTATGACCCAAACACTTGTCTCTCTGAGCCTTACTAATTCACAGAGAGGACACTCTTTTGAAAGTTTCAATACAGGCGCCAGTGTGAAACACATGAGCAGGCGACAAAACACAGACGCTTATCTCTCTGTGCCTAAGTAACTGACCAAGACAATGCCTTTCTGATACTTTCAGAACAGTAGCTGGTGTAAAATGCAGGTGCAGACAACCAAACACACACGCTTGTCTCTCTGAGCCTAACTAACTTGCAGAAAAAACGCAGTTCTAACTGTTTCAGAACTGAGCCGGTGTGAAAAGCAAGAGTTGTGACCCAAACACATGCGCTTGTCTCTCTGAGCCTAACTAATTTGTAGAAAGAACGCATTTCTAACTGTTTCAGAACTGAGCGGGTGTAAAAAGCAAGGATTGTGACCCAAACACATACGCCTGTCTCTCTGATCCTTACTAATTCACAGAGAAGACGCGTTCTCACACTTTCAGAACATGAGCTGGTGTAAAAATCATGAGCAGGCGACCAAAAAAATACGCTTGTCTATCTGAGCCAGACTAACTTGCAGAAAGAACGCAGTTCTAACTGTTTCAGAACACGAGCCGGTGTGAAAAGCAAGAGTTATGACCCAAACACTTGTCTCTCTGAGCCTTACTAATTCACAGAGAGGACACTCTTTTGAAAGTTTCAATACAGGCGCCAGTGTGAAACACATGAGCAGGCGACAAAACACAGACGCTTATCTCTCTGTGCCTAAGTAACTGACCAAGACAATGCCTTTCTGATACTTTCAGAACAGTAGCTGGTGTAAAATGCAGGTGCAGACAACCAAACACACACGCTTGTCTCTCTGAGCCTAACTAACTTGCAGAAAAAACGCAGTTCTAACTGTTTCAGAACTGAGCCGGTGTGAAAAGCAAGAGTTGTGACCCAAACACATGCGCTTGTCTCTCTGAGCCTAACTAATTTGTAGAAAGAACGCATTTCTAACTGTTTCAGAACTGAGCGGGTGTAAAAAGCAAGGATTGTGACCCAAACACATACGCCTGTCTCTCTGATCCTTACTAATTCACAGAGAAGACGCGTTCTCACACTTTCAGAACATGAGCTGGTGTAAAAATCATGAGCAGGCGACCAAAAAAATACGCTTGTCTATCTGAGCCAGACTAACTTGCAGAAAGAACGCAGTTCTAACTGTTTCAGAACATGAGCCTGTGTGAAAAGCAAGAGTTGTGACCCAAACACATGCGCTTGTCTCTCTGAGCATCACTAATTCACAGAGAGGACGCTTTTTTGAAAGTTTCAATACCGGAGCCAGTGTAAAATGCATGAGCAGGTGACCAAACACATACAAGCGTATGTGTTTTGGTCACCTGGTCTCTCTGTACCTAAATAACTGGCCAAGAGAATTTCAGAACAGGAGCGGGTGTAAAATGCAGGTGCGGACAAAAAAACATATGCGCTTGTCTCTCTGAGCCTAACTAAATTGCAGAAAGAACGCAGTTTCACAACATGAGCCGGTGTGAAAATCAAGAGTTGTGACCCAAACACTCTTTTGAAAGTTTCAATACTGGAGCCAGTGTAAAAAGCAGGAGCAGGCGACAAAACACATACGCTTATCTCTCTGTGCCTAAGTAACTGACCAAACAATGCCTTTCTGATACTTTAAGAACAGGAGCTGGTGTAAAATGCAGGTGCGGATAACCAAAAACGTACGCATGTCTCTGTGAGCCTAACTAACTTGCAGAAAGTGTAATGTTTGAGAACATGAGCCGTGTGAAAAGCAAGAGTTGTGACTCAAACACATGCGCTTGTCTCTCTGAGCCTTATTGATTCACAGGGAGGACGCTCTTTTGACAGTTTCAATACTGGAGCCAGTGTAAAAAGTATGAGCAGGCGACCAAGCACATACGCTTATCTCTCTGTGCCTAAATAACTGGCCAATAGAATGCCTTTCTGAAAGTTTCAGAACAGGAACCGGTGTAAAATGCAGGTGCAGACAACCAAACATATACGCTTGTCTCTCTGAGCCTCACTAATTCACAGAGAGGACGAGTTCTTACAATTCCAGAACATGAGCCCACCGGCATGAGCAGGCGACCAAATACATACACTTGTCTCTCAGAGCCTACTTAATATTAGAAAAAGACTTTCGTTTCTGTGCGTTTCAGATGCCAAACAGGTGAAAATAAGAAAAAACAATCTTTTAATTACACACACCTGTTTTTTTGCCTGTTTTGATCATAACTCGCTTGGAAATGGCTATTCTCAACGTTTTATGTGAGATTCTAATAGAAAAAGAAGAAAGACTTATGATAATACATATGCTTCAGTTTTGAGTCTAACTTGCCCTGAACAGTCGTTTCTGAGCGTTTCAGACGCTAAACAGGTCTAAATAAGCCAAAACAAGCTTATCATGACACACACTTGTCTTTTTGCCTGTTTTGATAATAATTGGTTTGGAAATGGCTATTCTCAACGTTTCATGTGAGATTCTAATAGGAAAAGCAGAAAAACTTATAAAAACACATATATTGAATTTTTGAGTCTAACTTGCCCTGAACAGTCGTTTCTGAGCGTTTCAGACGCTAAACAGTTGAAAAAAAGCCAAAACAAACTTTTCATGACACACACTTGTCTTTTTGCCTGTTTTGATCATAATTCGCTTGGAAATGGCTATTCTCAACGTTTTATGTGAGATTCTAATAGAAAAAGCAGAAAAACTTATACAAACACATATATTGAATTTTTGAGTCTAACTTGCCCTGAACAGTCGTTTCTGAGCGTTTCAGACGCTAAACAGTTGAAAATAAGCCAAAACAAGCTTTTCATGACACACACTTGTCTTTTTGCCTGTTTTGATCATAACTCGCTTGGAAATGGCTATTCTCAACGTTTTATGTGAGATTCTAATAGGAAAAGCAGAAAAACTTATAAAAACACATATATTGAATTTTTGAGTCTAACTTGCCCTGGACAGTCGTTTCTGAGCGTTTCAGACGCTAAACAGTTGAAAAAAAGCCAAAACAAACTTTTCATGACACACACTTGTCTTTTTGCCTGTTTTGATCATAATTCGCTTGGAAATGGCTATTCTCAACGTTTTATGTGAGATTCTAATAGGAAAAGCAGAAAAACTTATAAAAACACATATATTGAATTTTTGAGTCTAACTTGCCCTGAACAGTCGTTTCTGAGCGTTTCAGACGCTAAACAGGTCTACATAAGCCAAAACAAGCTTATCATGACACACACTTGTCTTTTTGCCTGTTTTGATAATAATTGGTTTGGAAATGGCTATTCTCAACGTTTTATGTGAGATTCTAATAGGAAAAGCAGAAAAACTTATACAAACACATATATTGAATTTTTGAGTCTAACTTGCCCTGAACAGTCGTTTCAGACGCTAAACAGGTCTAAATAAGCCAAAACAAGCTTATCATGACACACACTTGTCTTTTTGCCTGTTTTGATAATAATTGGTTTGGAAATGGCTATTCTCAACGTTTTATGTGAGATTCTAATAGAAAAAGCAGAAAAACTTATAAAAACACATATATTGATTTTTTGAGTCTAACTTGCCCTGAACAGTCGTTTCTGAGCGTTTCAGACGCTAAACAGGTCTAAATAAGCCAAAACAAGCTTATCATGACACACACTTGTCTTTTTGCCTGTTTTGATCATAATTGGTTTGGAAATGGCTATTCTCAACGTTTTATGTGAGATTCTAATAGAAAAAGCAGAAAAACTTATAAAAACACATATATTGATTTTTTGAGTCTAACTTGCCCTGAACAGTCGTTTCTGAGTGTTTCAGACGCTAAACATTTGAAAATAAGCCAAAACAAGCTTTTCATGACACACACTTGTCTTTTTGCCTGTTTTGATCATAATTGGCTTGGAAATGGCTATTCTCAAGGTTTTATGTGAGATTCTAATAGAAAAAGCAGAAAAACTTATAAAAACACATATATTGATTTTTTGAGTCTAACTTGCCCTGAACAGTCGTTTCTGAGCGTTTCAGACGCTAAACAGGTCTAAATAAGCCAAAACAAGCTTATCATGACACACACTTGTCTTTTTGCCTGTTTTGATCATAACTCGCTTGGAAATGGCTATTCTCAACGTTTTATGTGAGATTCTAATACAAAATGAAGAAAAACTTATACAAACACATATATTGCATTTTTGAGTCTAACTTGCCCTGAACAGTCGTTTCTGAGTGTTTCAGACGCTAAACATTTGAAAATAAGCCAAAACAAGCTTTTCATGACACACACTTGTCTTTTTGCCTGTTTTGATCATAATTGGCTTGGAAATGGCTATTCTCAAGGTTTTATGTGAGATTCTAATAGAAAAAGCAGAAAAACTTATAAAAACACATATATTGATTTTTTGAGTCTAACTTGCCCTGAACAGTCGTTTCTGAGCGTTTCAGACGCTAAACAGGTCTAAATAAGCCAAAACAAGCTTATCATGACACACACTTGTCTTTTTGCCTGTTTTGATCATAATTGGTTTGGAAATGGCTATTCTGAACGTTGTATGTGAGATTCTAATAGGAAAAGCAGAAAAACTTATACAAACACATATATTGAATTTTTGAGTCTAACTTGCCCTGAACAGTCGTTTCTGAGCGTTTCAGACGCTAAACAGGTCTAAATAAGCCAAAACAAGCTTATCATGACACACACTTGTCTTTTTGCCTGCTTTGATCATAATTCGCTTGGAAATGGCTATTCTCAACGTTTTATGTGAGATTCTAATAGAAAAAGAAGAAAAACTTATAAAAACACATATATTGAATTTTTGAGTCTAACTTGCCCTGAACAATCGTTTCAGACGCTAAACAGGTCTAAATAAGCCAAAACAAGCTTATCATGACACACACTTGTCTTTTTACCGGTTTTGATAATAATTGGTTTGGAAATGGCTATTCTCAACGTTTTATGTGAGATTCTAATACAAAATGAAGAAAAACTTATACAAACACATATATTGCATTTTTGAGTCTAACTTGCCCTGAACAGTCGTTTCTGAGTGTTTCAGACGCGAAACAGGTGTAAATAAGCCAAAACAAGCTTTTCATTACACACACTTGTCTTTTTGCCTGTTTTGATCATAATTGGTTTGGAAATGGCTATTCTCAACGTTTTATGTGAGATTCTAATAGAAAAAGCAGAAAAACTTATAAAAACACATATATTGATTTTTTGAGTCTACCTTGCCCTGAACAGTCGTTTCTGAGCGTTTCAGACGCTAAACAGGTCTAAATAAGCCAAAACAAGCTTATCATGACACACACTTGTCTTTTTGCCTGTTTTGATCATAACTCGCTTGGAAATGGCTATTCTCAACGTTTTATGTGAGATTCTAATACAAAATGAAGAAAAACTTATACAAACACATATATTGCATTTTTGAGTCTAACTTGCCCTGAACAGTCGTTTCTGAGTGTTTCAGACGCTAAACAGTTGAAAATAAGCCAAAACAAGCTTTTCATGACACACACTTGTCTTTTTGCCTGTTTTGATCATAATTGGCTTGGAAATGGCTATTCTCAAGGTTTTATGTGAGATTCTAATAGAAAAAGCAGAAAAACGTATACAAACACATATATTGAATTTTTGAGTCTAACTTGCCCTGAACAGTCGTTTCAGACGCTAAACAGGTCTAAATAAGCCAAAACAAGCTTATCATGACACACACTTGTCTTTTTACCTGTTTTGATAATAATTGGTTTGGAAATGGCTATTCTCAACGTTTTATGTGAGATTCTAATAAAAATGAAGAAAAACTTATACAAACACATATATTGCATTTTTGAGTCTAACTTGCCCTGAACAGTCGTTTCTGAGCGTTTCAGACGCTAAACAGGTGTAAATAAGCAAAAACAAGCTTTTCATTACACACACTTGTCTTTTTGCCTGTTTTGATCATAACTCGCTTGGAAATGGCTATTCTCAACGTTTTATGTGAGATTCTAATAGAAAAAGCAGAAAAACTTATAAAAACACATATATTGATTTTTTGAGTCTAACTTGCCCTGAACAGTCGTTTCTGAGCGTTTCAAACGCTAAACAGGTCTAAATAAGCCAAAACAAGCTTATCATGACACACACTTGTCTTTTTGCCTGTTTTGATAATAATTGGTTTGGAAATGGCTATTCTCAACGTTTTATGTGATATTCTAATAGGAAAAGCAGAAAAACTTATACAAACACATATATTGAATTTTTGAGTCTAACTTGCCCTGAACAGTCGTTTCTGAGCGTTTCAGACGCTAAACAGGTGTAAATAAGCAAAAACAAGCTTTTCATTACACACACTTGTCTTTTTGCCTGTTTTGATCATAACTCGCTTGGAAATGGCTATTCTCAACGTTTTATGTGAGATTCTAATAGAAAAAGCAGAAAAACTTATAAAAACACATATATTGATTTTTTGAGTCTAACTTGCCCTGAACAGTCGTTTCTGAGCGTTTCAGAAGCTTAACAGTTGAAAAAAAGCCAAAACAAGCTTTTCATGACACACACTTGTCTTTTTGCCTGTTTTGATCATAATTGGTTTGGAAATGGCTATTCTCAACGTTTTATGTGAGATTCTAATAGAAAAAGCAGAAAAACTTATAAAAACACATATATTGATTTTTTGAGTCTAACTTGCCCTGAACAGTCGTTTCTGAGCGTTTCAGACGCTAAACAGGTCTAAATAAGCCAAAACAAGCTTATCATGACACACACTTGTCTTTTTGCCTGTTTTGATCATAACTCGCTTGGAAATGGCTATTCTCAACGTTTTATGTGAGATTCTAATACAAAATGAAGAAAAACTTATAAAAACACATATATTGAATTTTTGAGTCTAACTCGCACTGAACAGTCGTTTCTCAGTGTTTCAGACGCTAAACAGGTGAAAATAAGCAAAAACAAGCTTTTCATTACACACACTTGTCTTTTTGCCTGCTTTGATCATAATTCGCTTGGAAATGGCTAGTTTCATAAGAATTTCTGATTTAAAGAAAGAAGAAAACGTTATTAAAAAAATACACATACTTCAAGATTTTATGTGATCCTTCAATGATATCCATCCAAATATCATACCATTATATACATAATGGATCAATTCAGAGGTTGAAATTTTGGGGCCTATATGTCACAACGTCACACAAAGAAGTGTATATCTCTGCTTCTGAATATACTATTTTTCTATAACTTCTTTCACATACAATCATCAGATATGACTTGTTCTGAATGTATATGTGCATTTTGGGGGCACCCTTATGCCAAAATGACCTCTTTTTGTAATCCATTATCATTTGATTTCCTGCATATTCAAATTATATATAATGAAAAGCATGCATATCAGCACAGATTGCAGTGTTTCCCCTAGGTTGACTGACCTGGCCCTGGCTGGGGAGGTCGATTAGCACATTTCTCTGTTCTCTGTTTAGCATCTTCAGGCTCAATGCCTATAGCAAGAGCAGTTGGGGAAACAGACATTACTTTTCTTGGTCTTGACAAGCTGCAGCATTTATTAACTTACACTGTACATTTACTACCAGATTGTTACAGCTTACTGCTAACCTTTTCTTCTGCTCCGCTTGCATTCACCATGACTTTTCTGATGCTCGCTCTATCGCTTATCGCCATGGATGTATAAAGAGAACTGGATACAGGAAGAGTGCCAGGCTTTGAAGCAAATTTGACATAGTGGCCAAAGTGCGTAATCACATGATGCACACTGGCCCAAAAATTCTTTTTCTCAAAGACTTGTGAAAAAGACGTGGTACTTTTTTTTTAGAATCACAACCCCCGCGAGTCACTATCAGGATTTGAGCCATTTGGTCGATCACATTTCAAAAGCCTAGAAGAACCACAACCATTGAATTGTTTCATCACCATTAAAGTTAGCTAAACCATTCTCATGAGTATATTGGCTCAAAGCATTCAGAACAAAAATGTGTGAAACTATGGACTCTTGTTCCAAGTTCCTGCCCATGCCTTTTTGCCTCCCAAATGCCACACACATTTGAATAGCAATTTCAGCATTTGGTTAGTATTAATTCTTTTACAATTTGATTCATCTTTGACTCCTGGAATGATGTCCAACAGCTCTAATTCAAACAGCTGCACACAACACTGGTTGATATCACTGTGGCTAGCTAGCAAACATTAGCTAACTGCAAGCTAACATAAAGAGTGACCTAAGCAGTAAAAATGGAGACTATATATAAACTATATGAATATAAATTATATTTTGTCATCATAGATACTACACATATGTCTCAGGGGCAATTTATACTCATTTTAGATGCAAATACACCCACTTTGAGTGAAAAATTGGTCAAAAAAATTAGGTTTGTATGGGGCTATCGGAAATAAAATTTGGCATTGAAATCAAACCCTGCAATTAAAAAAAAAAAAGTGTATTATCATTGAAAAAAGTTCCACTGAAAAATAAAACGCTCTAAAAATTTTAATTAAAATTACAATCTGTCAATCTTATTAGGGCTCGAGCACTGAACGGTGCTAAGGCCCTCTTGTATTTGTAGTGATTATTATTATTATTATCATTATCATTATTATTATTATCATCATCATTATTATTATTATTATTATTATTCCGAAACAAACGCATTTTTGACAGCCGTTTTGACGACCTTTCAGAAACTCATGAAATTTTGCACATTTATCAGGACTGCTGAAAAATTTGATATTGAAAATGGCTGGACTGCGCCCCCTAGAAAATTAGGAAAATTGAGCACCTCAACCCAGATTGTCATAGAAGTAAGATGCGACACATCCTTCGCCATGACATACGATGCTGTTTTCCAGGGAGAGGGGGTGGCTCTACAGCCACGAAACTTGACACACATGTCTAGAGTGATGTTATCCTTTGTAGTTCATTTGAATGGGTGTGGCAAAATGGCTCAACAGCGACCCCTTGAAAATTTCAAAGTTGAAGCCCCGCCTACCAGATTAACGTAGAAAAATGAAATTCACAAGGCACATGTATAATGTCAAGATGCACAAAAAAGCCTCTTGGAGCCATATCAAGCTCCTACAGTCCAAGTCCTACAGGAAGTCCGCCATCTCTAAAAAACTGGTCAATTTTCGCCTTTTCTTGGCCATTTCGCATACCTTGTGTTTTAACAAACTCCTCCTACAATTCATCGTAGGGACTCCAAAATCAGTATGTGTCATCTAGACTAGTGTATGATCAAAAGTTATCAAAAGATTTAGTGTACATTGAAGCGCTTGGCCGTGGTGTGGCCTTTAGTTTTGATGTTTCGTCATTACAGAGGAAATTGCTATAACTTTAGTGTACATGGTGGGATCTGCCTGAAACTTTACAGGTTTGATAACAGTCCAGGCCTGAGCACATCTACATTACAATATTCAATCAGTGATGCAAACTGGCTCCATAGCGCCCCCATAACACAGTACAGGAAAGCAGCCCCAGCAGCAGGCAAATGAGTGGACAAAGGAAGTGATGTTTCTCTCCTTGCTCTGTCTGAAAGTAGCCCGACTGTGAAAACATCTACATGCCTGTGACAAAGGCTCTTCGACTGTGCCCGATGTTCACCGGGTTGCGAGGTCCCGATCATCGCTGCTTGCAGCTTTTATTCTATTTTGGTATTTTTTGCATTAAGATTAGTTTTTCAATGTCAATCATAAGATTTTTTTCTTCATGTCTTTACAATGTAAGTTTTTTTTCAATGCCACCGGTTCTCAGTTTCAACTTTGTCTTTTTCAGTTTCAACTTTTTCTGTTTCAGTTTCAACTTATTGTCACCGTTTTGATGTCAGTACCCAGCATGCCTTACGATGCGACGTGTGTGTTTACATGTGAGGTATTTATTCCGTTTGGTTTCTCAAATGCCGCGATCTCCACAAAGCATTAGCTGAAGTCAGTAGCAGCGTGCTAGGTTCGACCTACTTGCTGGAGTAGTAAACTAGGCGTCATTACATAGGATTACATAGGATTCTACTGGCGTGAGTGACTGTTTTCCAGTTATTAGTTTTACCCCAGTTTGCATCACAAGCAAAAAGGAAGGTGGTCCTCAGAATTTTTTTAAAAATCAGATGTGAGCCTTAAGCTACTAAAGACCTTTGATTGTTTTATTGAATAATCAATACATTTGTATGTTTTTGTTTATGTGAAATATGTAATCCTAATTAGATATTCACTCATTTGTGTAAAGTAAAGTCATTTTAGGGATCAAACTAGGGAGGGATTTTGCGGCTCCAGGTGGGTTTTATATGGTGAGAAATGGGCTAAAATGGCTGAAGCTTGCTGAACCCTTGTCTAGCAGAACCTAGAAAATGAAGCAAGACAGGATTGAGCTGAGAGCTTGTTGAAAGCATTTTCCCACACCTGCACTGAGCTTGAGTTGAGCTTAATATTACCACACCAATCTGATCATCCACATCCACAGACATTAAGTAAAATACAAAATTAGGAACACTAGATCCTGGAAAACATGTTAGATCAGATCATTTATTTCTGTTGACATAGTTAATTAATTCAAAGTTAATCTATTTAAAACAACAACAAAAAACAAGGTATGAGCCAAACCATGGATTTGGAGAATTGTTATACCCCTAATAAATAGTGGTATTTATGACTCCTAACCATAGCCTATAGAGTGCCATTTTCTCATGACATGGCTTGAGACAACGAGTGTTAGAGTTTAAAGCGCTTCTTTCATGGTGACTTGACTTGACTTAATTGGCCTGTCTTGTTTGATGTTTAGCAGTGAATTGACTTTGCTTACTTGAGTCTTAAACACAGTGACTTAGGATTTGCTTCAGCTTTTAAGGTTAAGACTTGAGACTAGCTTGTGACTTGCACATGTGTACCTCTCACATCTGTTATTTGTGAACATGAACTACTTCCTCCCAAAGCAACAAACCAGAGACATGAGACCCCAGAATGAAGTGGAGCTGCTTCATAGACAATGAATGTGAAACTAATTTCATAGTCATTTTTAAAATACCCAAGTAAGCTTTATTCTTGTCTTGCCTTTCATATCTGAAAAACAAGTTGTACCTGTACATAACTGGTATATGACAATGTCCACAGTGAAACATTATAATGGACAATGAATGAATGGGATAAATTACTGCATTTTACTGTCATTTTGTTGAGTTTCTCTCCTCTCTTCTTTTTCACCACAGACGGGGCTGAGCGATCCTTGGAGGAGAGACTTCAGTGAAGCATGTGAAATACGTGAGTTGATAACAACTACAGTCATTGCATTACTGCAATTAAATCTCTGTGAGTAAAAGGCCAATAAGAGTAATTTAATTCATGCAAAAGATGGGTAGACAATATTTGGGGCTTTTAAAACAATATGGTAGAGATTCAATTGTCTCCATAGCTGCGTTCTCACTGAGAGAACGCCGCTCTGACGGTTTCAGAACAGGAGCTAGAGTAAAGTCCAGGACCGGGAACCCAAGCGCACACCCTTGTGTCTCTGAGCCTAACTAACTTACAGAAAGAACACAGTTCTAACTGTTTCAGAACTGAACGGGTGTGAAAAGCAAGAGTTGTGACCCAAACACATGCGCTTGTCTCTCTGATCCTTACTAATTCACAGAAAAGACGCATTCTAACACTTTCAGAACATGAGCTGGTGAAAAAATCATGAGCAGGCGACCAAAAAAATACACTTGTCTCTCTGAGCCTAACTAACTTGCAGAAAGAATGCAGTTCTAACTGTTTCAGAACATGAGACGGTGTGAAAAGCAAGAGTTGTGACCCAAACACATGCGCTTGTCTCTCTGAGCCTCACTAATTCACAGAGAGGACGCTCTTTTGAAAATTTCAACACCGGAGCCAGTGTAAAAAGCATGAGCAGACGACAAAACACATACACTTATCTCTCTGTGCCTAAATAACTGGCCAAGAGAATGCCTTTCTGATACTTTCAGAACTGGAGCCGGTGTAAAATGCAGGTGCAGACAATCAAACACACACGCTTGTCTCTCTGAGCCTTACTAATTTGCAGAAAAAACGCAGTTCTAACTGTTTCAGAAATGAGCGGGTGTAAAAAGCAAGGGTTGTGACCCAAACAGATACGCCTGTCTCTCTGATCCTTACTAATTCACAGAGAAGACGCGTTCGAACACTTTCAGAACATGAGCTGGTGAAAAAATCATGAGCAGGCGACCAGAAAAATACACTTGTCTCTCTGAGCCTAACTAACTTGCAGAAAGAACGCAGTTCTAACTGTTTCAGAACATGAGCCTGTGTGAAAAGCAAGAGTTGTGACTCAAACACATGCGCTTATCTCTCTGAGCCTTATTAATTCACAGGGAGGACGCTCTTTTGACCGTTTAAATACCGGAGCCAGTGTAAAAAGCATGAGCAGGCGACCAAACACATACTCTTGTCTCTCTGTGACTAAATAACTGGCCAAGAGAATTTCAGAACAGGAGCCGGTGTAAAATGCAGGTGCGGAAAAAAACATATACGCTTGTCTCTCTGAGCCTAACTAAATTGCAGAAAGAACGCAGTTTCACAACATTATCCGGTGTGAAAAGCAAGAGTTGTGACCCAAACACATGCGCTTGTCTCTCTTAGCCTAACCAATTTGTAGAAAGAACGCAGTTCTAACTGTTTCAGAACTTAGCGGGTGTAAAAAGCAAGGGTTGTGACCCAAACACATACGCTTGTCTCTCTGTCCCTAAATAACTGGCCGAGAGAATGCCTTTCTGATAGTTTCAGAACAGTAGCTGGTGTAAAATGCAGGTGTAGACAACCAAACACACACGCTTGTCTCTCTGAGCCTAACTAACTTGCAGAAAAAACGCAGTTCTAACTGTTTCAGAACACGAGCCGGTGTGAAAAGCAAGAGTTATGACCCAAACACTTGTCTCTCTGAGCCTTACTAATTCACAGAGAGGACACTCTTTTGAAAGTTTCAATACAGGCGCCAGTGTGAAACACATGAGCAGGCGACAAAACACAGACGCTTATCTCTCTGTGCCTAAGTAACTGACCAAGACAATGCCTTTCTGATACTTTCAGAACAGTAGCTGGTGTAAAATGCAGGTGCAGACAACCAAACACACACGCTTGTCTCTCTGAGCCTAACTAACTTGCAGAAAAAACGCAGTTCTAACTGTTTCAGAACTGAGCCGGTGTGAAAAGCAAGAGTTGTGACCCAAACATATACGCCTGTCTCTCTGATCCTTACTAATTAAAGTTAGCTAAGCCATTCTCATGAGTATATTGGCTCAAAGCATTCAGAACAAAAATGTGTGAAACTATGGACTCTTGTTCCAAGTTCCTGCCCATGCCTTTTTGCCTCCCAAATGCCACACACATTTGAATAGCAATTTCAGCATTTGGTTAGTATTAATTCTTTTACAATTTGATTCATCTTTGACTCCTGGAATGATGTCCAACAGCTCTAATTCAAACAGCTGCACACAACACTGGTTGATATCACTGTGGCTAGCTAGCAAACATTAGCTAACTGCAAGCTAACATAAAGAGTGACCTAAGCAGTAAAAATGGAGACTATATATAAACTATATGAATATAAATTATATTTTGTCATCATAGATACTACACATATGTCTCAGGGGCAATTTATACTCATTTTAGATGCAAATACACCCACTTTGAGTGAAAAATTGGTCAAAAAAATTAGGTTTGTATGGGGCTATCGGAAATAAAATTTGGCATTGAAATCAAACCCTGCAATTAAAAAAAAAAAAGTGTATTATCATTGAAAAAAGTTCCACTGAAAAATAAAACGCTCTAAAAATTTTAATTAAAATTACAATCTGTCAATCTTATTAGGGCTCGAGCACTGAACGGTGCGAAGGCCCTCTTGTATTTGTAGTGATTATTATTATTATTATCATTATCATTATTATTATTATCATCATCATTATTATTATTATTATTATTATTCCGAAACAAACGCATTTTTGACAGCCGTTTTGACGACCTTTCAGAAACTCATGAAATTTTGCACATTTATCAGGACTGCTGAAAAATTTGATATTGAAAATGGCTGGACTGCGCCCCCTAGAAAATTAGGAAAATTGAGCACCTCAACCCAGATTGTCATAGAAGTAAGATGCGACACATCCTTCGCCATGACATACGATGCTGTTTTCCAGGGAGAGGGGGTGGCTCTACAGCCACGAAACTTGACACACATGTCTAGAGTGATGTTATCCTTTGTAGTTCATTTGAATGGGTGTGGCAAAATGGCTCAACAGCGACCCCTTGAAAATTTCAAAGTTGAAGCCCCGCCTACCAGATTAACGTAGAAAAATGAAATTCACAAGGCACATGTATAATGTCAAGATGCACAAAAAAGCCTCTTGGAGCCATATCAAGCTCCTACAGTCCAAGTCCTACAGGAAGTCCGCCATCTCTAAAAAACTGGCCAATTTTCGCCTTTTCTTGGCCATTTCGCATACCTTGTGTTTTAACAAACTCCTCCTACAATTCATCGTAGGGACTCCAAAATCAGTATGTGTCATCCAGACTAGTGTATGATCTATCTGAGCCAGACTAACTTGCAGAAAGAACGCAGTTCTAACTGTTTCAGAACATGAGCCTGTGTGAAAAGCAAGAGTTGTGACCCAAACACATGCGCTTGTCTCTCTGAGCATCACTAATTCACAGAGAGGACGCTTTTTTGAAAGTTTCAATACCGGAGCCAGTGTAAAATGCATGAGCAGGTGACCAAACACATACAAGCGTATGTGTTTTGGTCACCTGGTCTCTCTGTACCTAAATAACTGGCCAAGAGAATTTCAGAACAGGAGCGGGTGTAAAATGCAGGTGCGGACAAAAAAACATATACGCTTGTCTCTCTGAGCCTAACTAAATTGCAGAAAGAACGCAGTTTCACAACATGAGCCGGTGTGAAAATCAAGAGTTGTGACCCAAACACTCTTTTGAAAGTTTCAATACTGGAGCCAGTGTAAAAAGCAGGAGCAGGCGACAAAACACATACGCTTATCTCTCTGTGCCTAAGTAACTGACCAAACAATGCCTTTCTGATACTTTAAGAACAGGAGCTGGTGTAAAATGCAGGTGCGGATAACCAAAAACGTACGCATGTCTCTGTGAGCCTAACTAACTTGCAGAAAGTGTAATGTTTCAGAACATGAGCCGTGTGAAAAGCAAGAGTTGTGACTCAAACACATGCGCTTGTCTCTCTGAGCCTTATTGATTCACAGGGAGGACGCTCTTTTGACAGTTTCAATACTGGAGCCAGTGTAAAAAGTATGAGCAGGCGACCAAGCACATACGCTTATCTCTCTGTGCCTAAATAACTGGCCAATAGAATGCCTTTCTGAAACTTTCAGAACAGGAGCCGGTGTAAAATGCAGGTGCAGACAACCAAACATATTCGCTTGTCTCTCTGAGCCTCACTAATTCACAGAGAGGACGAGTTCTTACAGTTCCAGAACATGAGCCCACCGGCATGAGCAGGCGACCAAATACATACACTTGTCTCTCAGAGCCTACTTAATGTTAGAAAAAGACTTTCGTTTCTGTGCGTTTCAGATGCCAAACAGGTGAAAATAAGAAAAAACAATCTTTTAATTACACACACCTGTTTTTTTGCCTGTTTTGATCATAACTCGCTTGGAAATGGCTATTCTCAACGTTTTATGTGAGATTCTAATAGAAAAAGAAGAAAGACTTATGATAATACATATGCTTCAGTTTTGAGTCTAACTTGCCCTGAACAGTCGTTTCTGAGCGTTTCAGACGCTAAACAGGTTCAAATAAGCCAAAACAAGCTTATCATGACACACACTTGTCTTTTTGCCTGTTTTGATCATAATTGGTTTGGAAATGGCTATTCTCAACGTTTTATGTGAGATTCTAATAGAAAAAGCAGAAAACCTTATAAAAATACATATATTGATTTTTTGAGTCTAACTTGCCCTGAACAGTCGTTTCTGAGCGTTTCAGACGCTAAACAGGTCTAAATAAGCCAAAACAAGCTTATCATGACACACACTTGTCTTTTTGCCTGTTTTGATCATAACTCGCTTGGAAATGGCTATTCTCAACGTTTTATGTGAGATTCTAATACAAAATGAAGAAAAACTTATATAAACACATATATTGCATTTTTGAGTCTAACTTGCCCTGAACAGTCGTTTCTGAGTGTTTCAGACGCTAAACAGTTGAAAATAAGCCAAAACAAGCTTTTCATGACACACACTTGTCTTTTTGCCTGTTTTGATCATAATTCGCTTGGAAATGGCTATTCTCAAGGTTTTATGTGAGATTCTAATAGAAAATGAAGAAAAACTTATAAAAACACATATATTGCATTTTTGAGTCTAACTTGCCTTGAACAGTCGTTTCTGAGCGTTTCAGACGCTAAACAGTTGAAAATAAGCCAAAACAAGCTTTTCATGACACACACTTGTCTTTTTGCCTGTTTTGATCATAATTCGCTTGGAAATGGCTATTCTCAACGTTTTATGTGAGATTCTAATAGAAAAAGCAGAAAAACTTATAAAAACACATATATTGATTTTTTGAGTCTAACTTGCCCTGAACAGTCGTTTCTGAGCGTTTCAGACGCTAAACAGGTCTAAATAAGCCAAAACAAGCTTATCATGACACACACTTGTCTTTTTGCCTGTTTTGATCATAATTCGCTTGGAAATGGCTATTCTCAACGTTTTATGTGAGATTCTAATAGAAAAAGCAGAAAAACTTATAAAAACACATATATTGATTTTTTGAGTCTAACTTGCCCTGAACAGTCGTTTCTGAGCGTTTCAGACGCTAAACAGGTCTAAATAAGCCAAAACAAGCTTATCATGACACACACTTGTCTTTTTGCCTGTTTTGATCATAATTCGCTTGGAAATTGCTATTCTCAACGTTTTATGTGAGATTCTAATAGAAAAAGCAGAAAAACTTATAAAAACACATATATTGATTTTTTGAGTCTAACTTGCCCTGAACAGTCGTTTCTGAGCGTTTCAGACGCTAAACAGGTCTAAATAAGCCAAAACAAGCTTATCATGACACACACTTGTCTTTTTGCCTGTTTTGATAATAATTGGTTTGGAAATGGCTATTCTCAATGTTTTATGTGAGATTCTAATACAAAATGAAGAAAAACTTATACAAACACATATATTGCATTTTTGAGTCTAACTTGCCCTGAACAGTCGTTTCTGAGTGTTTCAGACACTAAACAGTTGAAAATAAGCCAAAACAAGCTTTTCATTACACACACTTGTCTTTTTGCCTGCCTTGATCATAATTCGCTTGGAAATGGCTAGTTTCATAAGAATTTCTGATTTAAAGAAAGAAGAAAACGTTATTAAAAAAATACACATACTTCAAGATTTTATGTGATCCTTCAATGATATCCATCCAAATATCATACCATTATATACATAATGGATCAATTCAGAGGTTGAAATTTTGGGGCCTATATGTCACAACGTCACACAAAGAAGTGTATATCTCTGCTTCTGAATATACTATTTTTCTATAACTTCTTTCACATACAGATCATCATCAGATATGACTTGTTCTGAATATATATGTGCATTTTGGGGGCACCCTTATGCCAAAATGACCTCTTTTTGTAATCCATTATCATTTGATTTCCTGCATATTCAAATTATATATAATGAAAAGCATGCATATCAGCACAGATTGCAGTGTTTCCCCTAGGTTGACTGACCTGGCCCTGGCTGGGGAGGTCGATTAGCACATTTCTCTGTTCTCTGTTTAGCATCTTCAGGCTCAATGCCTATAGCAAGAGCAGTTGGGGAAACAGACATTACTTTTCTTGGTCTTGACAAGCTGCAGCATTTATTAACTTACACTGTACATTTACTACCAGATTGTTACAGCTTACTGCTAACCTTTTCTTCTGCTCCGCTTGCATTCACCATGACTTTTCTGATGCTCGCTCTATCGCTTATCGCCATGGATGTATAAAGAGAACTGGATACAGGAAGAGTGCCAGGCTTTGAAGCAAATTTGACATAGTGGCCAAAGTGCGTAATCACATGATGCACACTGGCCCAAAAATTCTTTTTCTCAAAGACTTGTGAAAAAGACGTGGTACTTTTTTTTTAGAATCACAACCCCCGCGAGTCACTATCAGGATTCGAGCCATTTGGTCGATCGCATTTCAAAAGCCTAGAAGAACCACAACCATTGAATTGTTTCATCACCATTAAAGTTAGCTAAGCCATTCTCATGAGTATATTGGCTCAAAGCATTCAGAACAAAAATGTGTGAAACTATGGACTCTTGTTCCAAGTTCCTGCCCATGCCTTTTTGCCTCCCAAATGCCACACACATTTGAATAGCAATTTCAGCATTTGGTTAGTATTAATTCTTTTACAATTTGATTCATCTTTGACTCCTGGAATGATGTCCAACAGCTCTAATTCAAACAGCTGCACACAACACTGGTTGATATCACTGTGGCTAGCTAGCAAACATTAGCTAACTGCAAGCTAACATAAAGAGTGACCTAAGCAGTAAAAATGGAGACTATATATAAACTATATGAATATAAATTATATTTTGTCATCATAGATACTACACATATGTCTCAGGGGCAATTTATACTCATTTTAGATGCAAATACACCCACTTTGAGTGAAAAATTGGTCAAAAAAATTAGGTTTGTATGGGGCTATCGGAAATAAAATTTGGCATTGAAATCAAACCCTGCAATTAAAAAAAAAAAAGTGTATTATCATTGAAAAAAGTTCCACTGAAAAATAAAACGCTCTAAAAATTTTAATTAAAATTACAATCTGTCAATCTTATTAGGGCTCGAGCACTGAACGGTGCGAAGGCCCTCTTGTATTTGTAGTGATTATTATTATTATTATCATTATCATTATTATTATTATCATCATCATTATTATTATTATTATTATTATTCCGAAACAAACGCATTTTTGACAGCCGTTTTGACGACCTTTCAGAAACTCATGAAATTTTGCACATTTATCAGGACTGCTGAAAAATTTGATATTGAAAATGGCTGGACTGCGCCCCCTAGAAAATTAGGAAAATTGAGCACCTCAACCCAGATTGTCATAGAAGTAAGATGCGACACATCCTTCGCCATGACATACGATGCTGTTTTCCAGGGAGAGGGGGTGGCTCTACAGCCACGAAACTTGACACACATGTCTAGAGTGATGTTATCCTTTGTAGTTCATTTGAATGGGTGTGGCAAAATGGCTCAACAGCGACCCCTTGAAAATTTCAAAGTTGAAGCCCCGCCTACCAGATTAACGTAGAAAAATGAAATTCACAAGGCACATGTATAATGTCAAGATGCACAAAAAAGCCTCTTGGAGCCATATCAAGCTCCTACAGTCCAAGTCCTACAGGAAGTCCGCCATCTCTAAAAAACTGGCCAATTTTCGCCTTTTCTTGGCCATTTCGCATACCTTGTGTTTTAACAAACTCCTCCTACAATTCATCGTAGGGACTCCAAAATCAGTATGTGTCATCCAGACTAGTGTATGATCTATCTGAGCCAGACTAACTTGCAGAAAGAACGCAGTTCTAACTGTTTCAGAACATGAGCCTGTGTGAAAAGCAAGAGTTGTGACCCAAACACATGCGCTTGTCTCTCTGAGCATCACTAATTCACAGAGAGGACGCTTTTTTGAAAGTTTCAATACCGGAGCCAGTGTAAAATGCATGAGCAGGTGACCAAACACATACAAGCGTATGTGTTTTGGTCACCTGGTCTCTCTGTACCTAAATAACTGGCCAAGAGAATTTCAGAACAGGAGCGGGTGTAAAATGCAGGTGCGGACAAAAAAACATATACGCTTGTCTCTCTGAGCCTAACTAAATTGCAGAAAGAACGCAGTTTCACAACATGAGCCGGTGTGAAAATCAAGAGTTGTGACCCAAACACTCTTTTGAAAGTTTCAATACTGGAGCCAGTGTAAAAAGCAGGAGCAGGCGACAAAACACATACGCTTATCTCTCTGTGCCTAAGTAACTGACCAAACAATGCCTTTCTGATACTTTAAGAACAGGAGCTGGTGTAAAATGCAGGTGCGGATAACCAAAAACGTACGCATGTCTCTGTGAGCCTAACTAACTTGCAGAAAGTGTAATGTTTCAGAACATGAGCCGTGTGAAAAGCAAGAGTTGTGACTCAAACACATGCGCTTGTCTCTCTGAGCCTTATTGATTCACAGGGAGGACGCTCTTTTGACAGTTTCAATACTGGAGCCAGTGTAAAAAGTATGAGCAGGCGACCAAGCACATACGCTTATCTCTCTGTGCCTAAATAACTGGCCAATAGAATGCCTTTCTGAAACTTTCAGAACAGGAGCCGGTGTAAAATGCAGGTGCAGACAACCAAACATATTCGCTTGTCTCTCTGAGCCTCACTAATTCACAGAGAGGACGAGTTCTTACAGTTCCAGAACATGAGCCCACCGGCATGAGCAGGCGACCAAATACATACACTTGTCTCTCAGAGCCTACTTAATGTTAGAAAAAGACTTTCGTTTCTGTGCGTTTCAGATGCCAAACAGGTGAAAATAAGAAAAAACAATCTTTTAATTACACACACCTGTTTTTTTGCCTGTTTTGATCATAACTCGCTTGGAAATGGCTATTCTCAACGTTTTATGTGAGATTCTAATAGAAAAAGAAGAAAGACTTATGATAATACATATGCTTCAGTTTTGAGTCTAACTTGCCCTGAACAGTCGTTTCTGAGCGTTTCAGACGCTAAACAGGTTCAAATAAGCCAAAACAAGCTTATCATGACACACACTTGTCTTTTTGCCTGTTTTGATCATAATTGGTTTGGAAATGGCTATTCTCAACGTTTTATGTGAGATTCTAATAGAAAAAGCAGAAAACCTTATAAAAATACATATATTGATTTTTTGAGTCTAACTTGCCCTGAACAGTCGTTTCTGAGCGTTTCAGACGCTAAACAGGTCTAAATAAGCCAAAACAAGCTTATCATGACACACACTTGTCTTTTTGCCTGTTTTGATCATAACTCGCTTGGAAATGGCTATTCTCAACGTTTTATGTGAGATTCTAATACAAAATGAAGAAAAACTTATATAAACACATATATTGCATTTTTGAGTCTAACTTGCCCTGAACAGTCGTTTCTGAGTGTTTCAGACGCTAAACAGTTGAAAATAAGCCAAAACAAGCTTTTCATGACACACACTTGTCTTTTTGCCTGTTTTGATCATAATTCGCTTGGAAATGGCTATTCTCAAGGTTTTATGTGAGATTCTAATAGAAAATGAAGAAAAACTTATAAAAACACATATATTGCATTTTTGAGTCTAACTTGCCTTGAACATTCGTTTCTGAGCGTTTCAGACGCTAAACAGTTGAAAATAAGCCAAAACAAGCTTTTCATGACACACACTTGTCTTTTTGCCTGTTTTGATCATAATTCGCTTGGAAATGGCTATTCTCAACGTTTTATGTGAGATTCTAATAGAAAAAGCAGAAAAACTTATAAAAACACATATATTGATTTTTTGAGTCTAACTTGCCCTGAACAGTCGTTTCTGAGCGTTTCAGACGCTAAACAGGTCTAAATAAGCCAAAACAAGCTTATCATGACACACACTTGTCTTTTTGCCTGTTTTGATCATAATTCGCTTGGAAATGGCTATTCTCAACGTTTTATGTGAGATTCTAATAGAAAAAGCAGAAAAACTTATAAAAACACATATATTGATTTTTTGAGTCTAACTTGCCCTGAACAGTCGTTTCTGAGCGTTTCAGACGCTAAACAGGTCTAAATAAGCCAAAACAAGCTTATCATGACACACACTTGTCTTTTTGCCTGTTTTGATCATAATTCGCTTGGAAATTGCTATTCTCAACGTTTTATGTGAGATTCTAATAGAAAAAGCAGAAAAACTTATAAAAACACATATATTGATTTTTTGAGTCTAACTTGCCCTGAACAGTCGTTTCTGAGCGTTTCAGACGCTAAACAGGTCTAAATAAGCCAAAACAAGCTTATCATGACACACACTTGTCTTTTTGCCTGTTTTGATAATAATTGGTTTGGAAATGGCTATTCTCAATGTTTTATGTGAGATTCTAATACAAAATGAAGAAAAACTTATACAAACACATATATTGCATTTTTGAGTCTAACTTGCCCTGAACAGTCGTTTCTGAGTGTTTCAGACACTAAACAGTTGAAAATAAGCCAAAACAAGCTTTTCATTACACACACTTGTCTTTTTGCCTGCCTTGATCATAATTCGCTTGGAAATGGCTAGTTTCATAAGAATTTCTGATTTAAAGAAAGAAGAAAACGTTATTAAAAAAATACACATACTTCAAGATTTTATGTGATCCTTCAATGATATCCATCCAAATATCATACCATTATATACATAATGGATCAATTCAGAGGTTGAAATTTTGGGGCCTATATGTCACAACGTCACACAAAGAAGTGTATATCTCTGCTTCTGAATATACTATTTTTCTATAACTTCTTTCACATACAGATCATCATCAGATATGACTTGTTCTGAATATATATGTGCATTTTGGGGGCACCCTTATGCCAAAATGACCTCTTTTTGTAATCCATTATCATTTGATTTCCTGCATATTCAAATTATATATAATGAAAAGCATGCATATCAGCACAGATTGCAGTGTTTCCCCTAGGTTGACTGACCTGGCCCTGGCTGGGGAGGTCGATTAGCACATTTCTCTGTTCTCTGTTTAGCATCTTCAGGCTCAATGCCTATAGCAAGAGCAGTTGGGGAAACAGACATTACTTTTCTTGGTCTTGACAAGCTGCAGCATTTATTAACTTACACTGTACATTTACTACCAGATTGTTACAGCTTACTGCTAACCTTTTCTTCTGCTCCGCTTGCATTCACCATGACTTTTCTGATGCTCGCTCTATCGCTTATCGCCATGGATGTATAAAGAGAACTGGATACAGGAAGAGTGCCAGGCTTTGAAGCAAATTTGACATAGTGGCCAAAGTGCGTAATCACATGATGCACACTGGCCCAAAAATTCTTTTTCTCAAAGACTTGTGAAAAAGACGTGGTACTTTTTTTTTAGAATCACAACCCCCGCGAGTCACTATCAGGATTCGAGCCATTTGGTCGATCGCATTTCAAAAGCCTAGAAGAACCACAACCATTGAATTGTTTCATCACCATTAAAGTTAGCTAAGCCATTCTCATGAGTATATTGGCTCAAAGCATTCAGAACAAAAATGTGTGAAACTATGGACTCTTGTTCCAAGTTCCTGCCCATGCCTTTTTGCCTCCCAAATGCCACACACATTTGAATAGCAATTTCAGCATTTGGTTAGTATTAATTCTTTTACAATTTGATTCATCTTTGACTCCTGGAATGATGTCCAACAGCTCTAATTCAAACAGCTGCACACAACACTGGTTGATATCACTGTGGCTAGCTAGCAAACATTAGCTAACTGCAAGCTAACATAAAGAGTGACCTAAGCAGTAAAAATGGAGACTATATATAAACTATATGAATATAAATTATATTTTGTCATCATAGATACTACACATATGTCTCAGGGGCAATTTATACTCATTTTAGATGCAAATACACCCACTTTGAGTGAAAAATTGGTCAAAAAAATTAGGTTTGTATGGGGCTATCGGAAATAAAATTTGGCATTGAAATCAAACCCTGCAATTAAAAAAAAAAAAGTGTATTATCATTGAAAAAAGTTCCACTGAAAAATAAAACGCTCTAAAAATTTTAATTAAAATTACAATCTGTCAATCTTATTAGGGCTCGAGCACTGAACGGTGCGAAGGCCCTCTTGTATTTGTAGTGATTATTATTATTATTATCATTATCATTATTATTATTATCATCATCATTATTATTATTATTATTATTATTCCGAAACAAACGCATTTTTGACAGCCGTTTTGACGACCTTTCAGAAACTCATGAAATTTTGCACATTTATCAGGACTGCTGAAAAATTTGATATTGAAAATGGCTGGACTGCGCCCCCTAGAAAATTAGGAAAATTGAGCACCTCAACCCAGATTGTCATAGAAGTAAGATGCGACACATCCTTCGCCATGACATACGATGCTGTTTTCCAGGGAGAGGGGGTGGCTCTACAGCCACGAAACTTGACACACATGTCTAGAGTGATGTTATCCTTTGTAGTTCATTTGAATGGGTGTGGCAAAATGGCTCAACAGCGACCCCTTGAAAATTTCAAAGTTGAAGCCCCGCCTACCAGATTAACGTAGAAAAATGAAATTCACAAGGCACATGTATAATGTCAAGATGCACAAAAAAGCCTCTTGGAGCCATATCAAGCTCCTACAGTCCAAGTCCTACAGGAAGTCCGCCATCTCTAAAAAACTGGCCAATTTTCGCCTTTTCTTGGCCATTTCGCATACCTTGTGTTTTAACAAACTCCTCCTACAATTCATCGTAGGGACTCCAAAATCAGTATGTGTCATCCAGACTAGTGTATGATCAAAAGTTATCAAAAGATTTAGTGTACATTGAAGCGCTTGGCCGTGGTGTGGCCTTTAGTTTTGATGTTTCGTCATTACAGAGGAAATTGCTATAACTTTAGTGTACATGGTGGGATCTGCCTGAAACTTTACAGGTTTGATAACAGTCCAGGCCTGAGCACATCTACATTACAATATTCAATCAGTGATGCAAACTGGCTCCATAGCGCCCCCATAACACAGTACAGGAAAGCAGCCCCAGCAGCAGGCAAATGAGTGGACAAAGGAAGTGATGTTTCTCTCCTTGCTCTGTCTGAAAGTAGCCCGACTGTGAAAACATCTACATGCCTGTGACAAAGGCTCTTCGACTGTGCCCGATGTTCACCGGGTTGCGAGGTCCCGATCATCGCTGCTTGCAGCTTTTATTCTATTTTGGTATTTTTTGCATTAAGATTAGTTTTTCAATGTCAATCATAAGATTTTTTTCTTCATGTCTTTACAATGTAAGTTTTTTTTCAATGCCACCGGTTCTCAGTTTCAACTTTGTCTTTTTCAGTTTCAACTTTTTCTGTTTCAGTTTCAACTTATTGTCACCGTTTTGATGTCAGTACCCAGCATGCCTTACGATGCGACGTGTGTGTTTACATGTGAGGTATTTATTCCGTTTGGTTTCTCAAATGCCGCGATCTCCACAAAGCATTAGCTGAAGTCAGTAGCAGCGTGCTAGGTTCGACCTACTTGCTGGAGTAGTAAACTAGGCGTCATTACATAGGATTACATAGGATTCTACTGGCGTGAGTGACTGTTTTCCAGTTATTAGTTTTACCCCAGTTTGCATCACAAGCAAAAAGGAAGGTGGTCCTCAGAATTTTTTTTAAAAATCAGATGTGAGCCTTAAGCTACTAAAGACCTTTGATTGTTTTATTGAATAATCAATACATTTGTATGTTTTTGTTTATGTGAAATATGTAATCCTAATTAGATATTCACTCATTTGTGTAAAGTAAAGTCATTTTAGGGATCAAACTAGGGAGGGATTTTGCGGCTCCAGGTGGGTTTTATATGGTGAGAAATGGGCTAAAATGGCTGAAGCTTGCTGAACCCTTGTCTAGCAGAACCTAGAAAATGAAGCAAGACAGGATTGAGCTGAGAGCTTGTTGAAAGCATTTTCCCACACCTGCACTGAGCTTGAGTTGAGCTTAATATTACCACACCAATCTGATCATCCACATCCACAGACATTAAGTAAAATACAAAATTAGGAACACTAGATCCTGGAAAACATGTTAGATCAGATCATTTATTTCTGTTGACATAGTTAATTAATTCAAAGTTAATCTATTTAAAACAACAACAAAAAACAAGGTATGAGCCAAACCATGGATTTGGAGAATTGTTATACCCCTAATAAATAGTGGTATTTATGACTCCTAACCATAGCCTATAGAGTGCCATTTTCTCATGACATGGCTTGAGACAACGAGTGTTAGAGTTTAAAGCGCTTCTTTCATGGTGACTTGACTTGACTTAATTGGCCTGTCTTGTTTGATGTTTAGCAGTGAATTGACTTTGCTTACTTGAGTCTTAAACACAGTGACTTAGGATTTGCTTCAGCTTTTAAGGTTAAGACTTGAGACTAGCTTGTGACTTGCACATGTGTACCTCTCACATCTGTTATTTGTGAACATGAACTACTTCCTCCCAAAGCAACAAACCAGAGACATGAGACCCCAGAATGAAGTGGAGCTGCTTCATAGACAATGAATGTGAAACTAATTTCATAGTCATTTTTAAAATACCCAAGTAAGCTTTATTCTTGTCTTGCCTTTCATATCTGAAAAACAAGTTGTACCTGTACATAACTGGTATATGACAATGTCCACAGTGAAACATTATAATGGACAATGAATGAATGGGATAAATTACTGCATTTTACTGTCATTTTGTTGAGTTTCTCTCCTCTCTTCTTTTTCACCACAGACGGGGCTGAGCGATCCTTGGAGGAGAGACTTCAGTGAAGCATGTGAAATACGTGAGTTGATAACAACTACAGTCATTGCATTACTGCAATTAAATCTCTGTGAGTAAAAGGCCAATAAGAGTAATTTAATTCATGCAAAAGATGGGTAGACAATATTTGGGGCTTTTAAAACAATATGGTAGAGATTCAATTGTCTCCATAGCTGCGTTCTCACTGAGAGAACGCCGCTCTGACGGTTTCAGAACAGGAGCTAGAGTAAAGTCCAGGACCGGGAACCCAAGCGCACACCCTTGTGTCTCTGAGCCTAACTAACTTACAGAAAGAACACAGTTCTAACTGTTTCAGAACTGAACGGGTGTGAAAAGCAAGAGTTGTGACCCAAACACATGCGCTTGTCTCTCTGATCCTTACTAATTCACAGAAAAGACGCATTCTAACACTTTCAGAACATGAGCTGGTGAAAAAATCATGAGCAGGCGACCAAAAAAATACACTTGTCTCTCTGAGCCTAACTAACTTGCAGAAAGAATGCAGTTCTAACTGTTTCAGAACATGAGACGGTGTGAAAAGCAAGAGTTGTGACCCAAACACATGCGCTTGTCTCTCTGAGCCTCACTAATTCACAGAGAGGACGCTCTTTTGAAAATTTCAACACCGGAGCCAGTGTAAAAAGCATGAGCAGACGACAAAACACATACACTTATCTCTCTGTGCCTAAATAACTGGCCAAGAGAATGCCTTTCTGATACTTTCAGAACTGGAGCCGGTGTAAAATGCAGGTGCAGACAATCAAACACACACGCTTGTCTCTCTGAGCCTTACTAATTTGCAGAAAAAACGCAGTTCTAACTGTTTCAGAAATGAGCGGGTGTAAAAAGCAAGGGTTGTGACCCAAACAGATACGCCTGTCTCTCTGATCCTTACTAATTCACAGAGAAGACGCGTTCGAACACTTTCAGAACATGAGCTGGTGAAAAAATCATGAGCAGGCGACCAGAAAAATACACTTGTCTCTCTGAGCCTAACTAACTTGCAGAAAGAACGCAGTTCTAACTGTTTCAGAACATGAGCCTGTGTGAAAAGCAAGAGTTGTGACTCAAACACATGCGCTTATCTCTCTGAGCCTTATTAATTCACAGGGAGGACGCTCTTTTGACCGTTTAAATACCGGAGCCAGTGTAAAAAGCATGAGCAGGCGACCAAACACATACTCTTGTCTCTCTGTGACTAAATAACTGGCCAAGAGAATTTCAGAACAGGAGCCGGTGTAAAATGCAGGTGCGGAAAAAAACATATACGCTTGTCTCTCTGAGCCTAACTAAATTGCAGAAAGAACGCAGTTTCACAACATTATCCGGTGTGAAAAGCAAGAGTTGTGACCCAAACACATGCGCTTGTCTCTCTTAGCCTAACCAATTTGTAGAAAGAACGCAGTTCTAACTGTTTCAGAACTTAGCGGGTGTAAAAAGCAAGGGTTGTGACCCAAACACATACGCTTGTCTCTCTGTCCCTAAATAACTGGCCGAGAGAATGCCTTTCTGATAGTTTCAGAACAGTAGCTGGTGTAAAATGCAGGTGTAGACAACCAAACACACACGCTTGTCTCTCTGAGCCTAACTAACTTGCAGAAAGAACGCAGTTCTAACTGTTTCAGAACACGAGCCGGTGTGAAAAGCAAGAGTTATGACCCAAACACTTGTCTCTCTGAGCCTTACTAATTCACAGAGAGGACACTCTTTTGAAAGTTTCAATACAGGCGCCAGTGTGAAACACATGAGCAGGCGACAAAACACAGACGCTTATCTTTCTGTGCCTAAGTAACTGACCAAGACAATGCCTTTCTGATACTTTCAGAACAGTAGCTGGTGTAAAATGCAGGTGCAGACAACCAAACACACACGCTTGTCTCTCTGAGCCTAACTAACTTGCAGAAAAAACGCAGTTCTAACTGTTTCAGAACTGAGCCGGTGTGAAAAGCAAGAGTTGTGACCCAAACACATGCGCTTGTCTCTCTGAGCCTAACTAATTTGTAGAAAGAACGCATTTCTAACTGTTTCAGAACTGAGCGGGTGTAAAAAGCAAGGATTGTGACCCAAACACATACGCCTGTCTCTCTGATCCTTACTAATTCACAGAGAAGACGCGTTCTCACACTTTCAGAACATGAGCTGGTGTAAAAATCATGAGCAGGCGACCAAAAAAATACGCTTGTCTATCTGAGCCAGACTAACTTGCAGAAAGAATGCAGTTCTAACTGTTTCAGAACATGAGCCTGTGTGATAAGCAAGAGTTGTGACCCAAACACATGCGCTTGTCTCTCTGAGCATCACTAATTCACAGAGAGGACGCTTTTTTGAAAGTTTCAATACCGGAGCCAGTGTAAAATGCATGAGCAGGTGACCAAACACATACAAGCGTATGTGTTTTGGTCACCTGGTCTCTCTGTACCTAAATAACTGGCCAAGAGAATTTCAGAACAGGAGCGGGTGTAAAATGCAGGTGCGGACAAAAAAACATATACGCTTGTCTCTCTGAGCCTAACTAAATTGCAGAAAGAACGCAGTTTCACAACATGAGCCGGTGTGAAAATCAAGAGTTGTGACCCAAACACTCTTTTGAAAGTTTCAATACTGGAGCCAGTGTAAAAAGCATGAGCAGGCGACCAAACACATACTCTTGTCTCTCTGTGACTAAATAACTGGCCAAGAGAATTTCAGAACAGGAGCCGGTGTAAAATGCAGGTGCGGAAAAAAACATATACGCTTGTCTCTCTGAGCCTAACTAAATTGCAGAAAGAACGCAGTTTCACAACATTATCCGGTGTGAAAAGCAAGAGTTGTGACCCAAACACATGCGCTTGTCTCTCTTAGCCTAACCAATTTGTAGAAAGAACGCAGTTCTAACTGTTTCAGAACTTAGCGGGTGTAAAAAGCAAGGGTTGTGACCCAAACACATACGCTTGTCTCTCTGTCCCTAAATAACTGGCCAAGAGAATGCCTTTCTGATAGTTTCAGAACAGTAGCTGGTGTAAAATGCAGGTGTAGACAACCAAACACACACGCTTGTCTCTCTGAGCCTAACTAACTTGCAGAAAGAATGCAGTTCTAACTGTTTCAGAACACGAGCCGGTGTGAAAAGCAAGAGTTATGACCCAAACACTTGTCTCTCTGAGCCTTACTAATTCACAGAGAGGACACTCTTTTGAAAGTTTCAATACAGGCGCCAGTGTGAAACACATGAGCAGGCGACAAAACACAGACGCTTATCTTTCTGTGCCTAAGTAACTGACCAAGACAATGCCTTTCTGATACTTTCAGAACAGTAGCTGGTGTAAAATGCAGGTGCAGACAACCAAACACACACGCTTGTCTCTCTGAGCCTAACTAACTTGCAGAAAAAACGCAGTTCTAACTGTTTCAGAACTGAGCCGGTGTGAAAAGCAAGAGTTGTGACCCAAACACATGCGCTTGTCTCTCTGAGCCTAACTAATTTGTAGAAAGAACGCATTTCTAACTGTTTCAGAACTGAGCGGGTGTAAAAAGCAAGGATTGTGACCCAAACACATACGCCTGTCTCTCTGATCCTTACTAATTCACAGAGAAGACGCGTTCTCACACTTTCAGAACATGAGCTGGTGTAAAAATCATGAGCAGGCGACCAAAAAAATACGCTTGTCTATCTGAGCCAGACTAACTTGCAGAAAGAATGCAGTTCTAACTGTTTCAGAACATGAGCCTGTGTGATAAGCAAGAGTTGTGACCCAAACACATGCGCTTGTCTCTCTGAGCATCACTAATTCACAGAGAGGACGCTTTTTTGAAAGTTTCAATACCGGAGCCAGTGTAAAATGCATGAGCAGGTGACCAAACACATACAAGCGTATGTGTTTTGGTCACCTGGTCTCTCTGTACCTAAATAACTGGCCAAGAGAATTTCAGAACAGGAGCGGGTGTAAAATGCAGGTGCGGACAAAAAAACATATACGCTTGTCTCTCTGAGCCTAACTAAATTGCAGAAAGAACGCAGTTTCACAACATGAGCCGGTGTGAAAATCAAGAGTTGTGACCCAAACACTCTTTTGAAAGTTTCAATACTGGAGCCAGTGTAAAAAGCATGAGCAGGCGACCAAACACATACTCTTGTCTCTCTGTGACTAAATAACTGGCCAAGAGAATTTCAGAACAGGAGCCGGTGTAAAATGCAGGTGCGGAAAAAAACATATACGCTTGTCTCTCTGAGCCTAACTAAATTGCAGAAAGAACGCAGTTTCACAACATTATCCGGTGTGAAAAGCAAGAGTTGTGACCCAAACACATGCGCTTGTCTCTCTTAGCCTAACCAATTTGTAGAAAGAACGCAGTTCTAACTGTTTCAGAACTTAGCGGGTGTAAAAAGCAAGGGTTGTGACCCAAACACATACGCTTGTCTCTCTGTCCCTAAATAACTGGCCAAGAGAATGCCTTTCTGATAGTTTCAGAACAGTAGCTGGTGTAAAATGCAGGTGTAGACAACCAAACACACACGCTTGTCTCTCTGAGCCTAACTAACTTGCAGAAAGAACGCAGTTCTAACTGTTTCAGAACACGAGCCGGTGTGAAAAGCAAGAGTTATGACCCAAACACTTGTCTCTCTGAGCCTTACTAATTCACAGAGAGGACACTCTTTTGAAAGTTTCAATACAGGCGCCAGTGTGAAACACATGAGCAGGCGACAAAACACAGACGCTTATCTTTCTGTGCCTAAGTAACTGACCAAGACAATGCCTTTCTGATACTTTCAGAACAGTAGCTGGTGTAAAATGCAGGTGCAGACAACCAAACACACACGCTTGTCTCTCTGAGCCTAACTAACTTGCAGAAAAAACGCAGTTCTAACTGTTTCAGAACTGAGCCGGTGTGAAAAGCAAGAGTTGTGACCCAAACACATGCGCTTGTCTCTCTGAGCCTAACTAATTTGTAGAAAGAACGCATTTCTAACTGTTTCAGAACTGAGCGGGTGTAAAAAGCAAGGATTGTGACCCAAACACATACGCCTGTCTCTCTGATCCTTACTAATTCACAGAGAAGACGCGTTCTCACACTTTCAGAACATGAGCTGGTGTAAAAATCATGAGCAGGCGACCAAAAAAATACGCTTGTCTATCTGAGCCAGACTAACTTGCAGAAAGAATGCAGTTCTAACTGTTTCAGAACATGAGCCTGTGTGATAAGCAAGAGTTGTGACCCAAACACATGCGCTTGTCTCTCTGAGCATCACTAATTCACAGAGAGGACGCTTTTTTGAAAGTTTCAATACCGGAGCCAGTGTAAAATGCATGAGCAGGTGACCAAACACATACAAGCGTATGTGTTTTGGTCACCTGGTCTCTCTGTACCTAAATAACTGGCCAAGAGAATTTCAGAACAGGAGCGGGTGTAAAATGCAGGTGCGGACAAAAAAACATATACGCTTGTCTCTCTGAGCCTAACTAAATTGCAGAAAGAACGCAGTTTCACAACATGAGCCGGTGTGAAAATCAAGAGTTGTGACCCAAACACTCTTTTGAAAGTTTCAATACTGGAGCCAGTGTAAAAAGCATGAGCAGGCGACAAAACACATACGCTTATCTCTCTGTGCCTAAGTAACTGACCAAACAATGCCTTTCTGATACTTTAAGAACAGGAGCTGGTGTAAAATGCAGGTGCGGATAACCAAAAACGTACGCATGTCTCTGTGAGCCTAACTAACTTGCAGAAAGTGTAATGTTTCAGAACATGAGCCGTGTGAAAAGCAAGAGTTGTGACTCAAACACATGCGCTTGTCTCTCTGAGCCTTATTGATTCACAGGGAGGACGCTCTTTTGACAGTTTCAATACTGGAGCCAGTGTAAAAAGTATGAGCAGGCGACCAAGCACATACGCTTATCTCTCTGTGCCTAAATAACTGGCCAATAGAATGCCTTTCTGAAACTTTCAGAACAGGAGCCGGTGTAAAATGCAGGTGCAGACAACCAAACATATTCGCTTGTCTCTCTGAGCCTCACTAATTCACAGAGAGGACGAGTTCTTACAGTTCCAGAACATGAGCCCACCGGCATGAGCAGGCGACCAAATACATACACTTGTCTCTCAGAGCCTACTTAATGTTAGAAAAAGACTTTCGTTTCTGTGCGTTTCAGATGCCAAACAGGTGAAAATAAGAAAAAACAATCTTTTAATTACACACACCTGTTTTTTTGCCTGTTTTGATCATAACTCGCTTGGAAATGGCTATTCTCAACGTTTTATGTGAGATTCTAATAGGAAAAGCAGAAAAACTTATACAAACACATATATTGCATTTTTGAGTCTAACTTGCCCTGAACAGTCGTTTCTGAGCGTTTCAGACGCTAAACAGTTGAAAAAAAGCCAAAACAAGCTTTTCATGACACACACTTGTCTTTTTGCCTGTTTTGATCATAATTCGCTTGGAAATGGCTATTCTCAACGTTTTATGTGAGATTCTAATAGAAAAAGCAGAAAAACTTATAAAAACACATATATTGATTTTTTGAGTCTAACTTGCCCTGAACAGTCGTTTCTGAGCGTTTCAGACGCTAAACAGGTCTAAATAAGCCAAAACAAGCTTATCATGACACACACTTGTCTTTTTGCCTGTTTTGATAATAATTGGTTTGGAAATGGCTATTCTCAACGTTTTATGTGAGATTCTAATAGGAAAAGCAGAAAAACTTATACAAACACATATATTGAATTTTTGAGTCTAACTTGCCCTGAACAGTCGTTTCTGAGCGTTTCAGACGCTAAACAGGTCTAAATAAGCCAAAACAAGCTTATCATGACACACACTTGTCTTTTTGCCTGTTTTGATCATAATTCGCTTGGAAATGGCTATTCTCAACGTTTTATGTGAGATTCTAATAGAAAAAGCAGAAAAACTTATAAAAACACATATATTGATTTTTTGAGTCTAACTTGCCCTGAACAGTCGTTTCTGAGCGTTTCAGACGCTAAACAGTTGAAAAAAAGCCAAAACAAGCTTATCATGACACACACTTGTCTTTTTGCCTGTTTTGATAATAATTGGTTTGGAAATGGCTATTCTCAACGTTTTATGTGAGATTCTAATAGGAAAAGCAGAAAAACTTATACAAACACATATATTGAATTTTTGAGTCTAACTTGCCCTGAACAGTCGTTTCTGAGCGTTTCAGACGCTAAACAGGTCTAAATAAGCCAAAACAAGCTTATCATGACACACACTTGTCTTTTTGCCTGTTTTGATAATAATTGGTTTGGAAATGGCTATTCTCAACGTTTTATGTGAGATTCTAATAGGAAAAGCAGAAAAACTTATACAAACACATATATTGAATTTTTGAGTCTAACTTGCCCTGAACAGTCGTTTCTGAGCGTTTCAGACGCTAAACAGGTCTAAATAAGCCAAAACAAGCTTATCATGACACACACTTGTCTTTTTGCCTGTTTTGATAATAATTGGTTTGGAAATGGCTATTCTCAACGTTTTATGTGAGATTCTAATAGGAAAAGCAGAAAAACTTATACAAACACATATATTGAATTTTTGAGTCTAACTTGCCCTGAACAGTCGTTTCTGAGCGTTTCAGACGCTAAACAGGTCTAAATAAGCCAAAACAAGCTTTTCATGACACACACTTGTCTTTTTGCCTGTTTTGATCATAACTCGCTTGGAAATGGCTATTCTCAACGTTTTATGTGAGATTCTAATAGAAAAAGCAGAAAAACTTATAAAAACACATATATTGATTTTTTGAGTCTAACTTGCCCTGAACAGTCGTTTCTGAGCGTTTCAGACGCTAAACAGGTCTAAATAAGCCAAAACAAGCTTATCATGACACACACTTGTCTTTTTGCCTGTTTTGATAATAATTGGTTTGGAAATGGCTATTCTCAACGTTTTATGTGAGATTCTAATAGGAAAAGCAGAAAAACTTATACAAACACATATATTGAATTTTTGAGTCTAACTTGCCCTGAACAGTCGTTTCTGAGCGTTTCAGACGCTAAACAGGTCTAAATAAGCCAAAACAAGCTTTTCATGACACACACTTGTCTTTTTGCCTGTTTTGATCATAACTCGCTTGGAAATGGCTATTCTCAACGTTTTATGTGAGATTCTAATACAAAATGAAGAAAAACTTATACAAACACATATATTGCATTTTTGAGTCTAACTTGCCCTGAACAGTCGTTTCTGAGCGTTTCAGACGCTAAACAGTTGAAAATAAGCCAAAACAAGCTTTTCATGACACACACTTGTCTTTTTGCCTGTTTTGATCATAACTCGCTTGGAAATGGCTATTCTCAACGTTTTATGTGAGATTCTAATAGGAAAAGCAGAAAAACTTATAAAAACACATATATTGAATTTTTGAGTCTAACTTGCCCTGAACAGTCGTTTCTGAGCGTTTCAGACGCTAAACAGTTGAAAAAAAGCCAAAACAAGCTTTTCATGACACACACTTGTCTTTTTGCCTGTTTTGATCATAACTCGCTTGGAAATGGCTATTCTCAACGTTTTATGTGAGATTCTAATAGGAAAAGCAGAAAAACTTATACAAACACATATATTGCATTTTTGAGTCTAACTTGCCCTGAACAGTCGTTTCTGAGTGTTTCAGACGCTAAACAGTTGAAAATAAGCCAAAACAAGCTTTTCATGACACACACTTGTCTTTTTGCCTGTTTTGATAATAATTGGTTTGGAAATGGCTATTCTCAACGTTTTATGTGAGATTCTAATAGGAAAAGCAGAAAAACTTATAAAAACACATATATTGAATTTTTGAGTCTAACTCGCACTGAACAGTCGTTTCTCAGTGTTTCAGACGACAAACAGGTGAAAATAAGCAAAAACAAGCTTTTCATTACACACTCTTGTCTTTTTGCCTGTTTTGATCATAACTCGCTTGGAAATGGCTAGTTTCATAAGAATTTCTGATTTAAAGAAAGAAGAAAACGTTATTAAAAAAATACACATACTTCAAGATTTTATGTGATCCTTCAATGATATCCATCCAAATATCATACCATTATATACATAATGGATCAATTCAGAGGTTGAAATTTTGGGGCCTTTATGTCACAACGTCACACAAAGAAGTGTATATCTCTGCTTCTGAATATACTATTTTTCTATAACTTCTTTCACATACAGATCATCATCAGATATGACTTGTTCTGAATGTATATGTGCATTTTGGGGGCACCCTTATGCCAAAATGACCTCTTTTTGTAATCCATTATCATTTGATTTCCTGCATATTCAAATTATATATAATGAAAAGCATGCATATCAGCACAGATTGCAGTGTTTCCCCTAGGTTGACTGACCTGGCCCTGGCTGGGGAGGTCGATTAGCACATTTCTCTGTTCTCTGTTTAGCATCTTCAGGCTCAATGCCTATAGCAAGAGCAGTTGGGGAAACAGACATTACTTTTCTTGGTCTTGACAAGCTGCAGCATTTATTAACTTACACTGTACATTTACTACCAGATTGTTACAGCTTACTGCTAACCTTTTCTTCTGCTCCGCTTGCATTCACCATGACTTTTCTGATGCTCGCTCTATCGCTTATCGCCATGGATGTATAAAGAGAACTGGATACAGGAAGAGTGCCAGGCTTTGAAGCAAATTTGACATAGTGGCCAAAGTGCGTAATCACATGATGCACACTGGCCCAAAAATTCTTTTTCTCAAAGACTTGTGAAAAAGACGTGGTACTTTTTTTTTAGAATCACAACCCCCGCGAGTCACTATCAGGATTTGAGCCATTTGGTCGATCGCATTTCAAAAGCCTAGAAGAACCACAACCATTGAATTGTTTCATCACCATTAAAGTTAGCTAAACCATTCTCATGAGTATATTGGCTCAAAGCATTCAGAACAAAAATGTGTGAAACTATGGACTCTTGTTCCAAGTTCCTGCCCATGCCTTTTTGCCTCCCAAATGCCACACACATTTGAATAGCAATTTCAGCATTTGGTTAGTATTAATTCTTTTACAATTTGATTCATCTTTGACTCCTGGAATGATGTCCAACAGCTCTAATTCAAACAGCTGCACACAACACTGGTTGATATCACTGTGGCTAGCTAGCAAACATTAGCTAACTGCAAGCTAACATAAAGAGTGACCTAAGCAGTAAAAATGGAGACTATATATAAACTATATGAATATAAATTATATTTTGTCATCATAGATACTACACATATGTCTCAGGGGCAATTTATACTCATTTTAGATGCAAATACACCCACTTTGAGTGAAAAATTGGTCAAAAAAATTAGGTTTGTATGGGGCTATCGGAAATAAAATTTGGCATTGAAATCAAACCCTGCAATTAAAAAAAAAAAAGTGTATTATCATAGAAAAAAGTTCCACTGAAAAATAAAACGCTCTAAAAATTTTAATTAAAATTACAATCTGTCAATCTTATTAGGGTTCGAGCACTGAACGGTGCGAAAATTAGGAAAATTAGGAAAATTGAGCACCTCAACCCAGATTGTCATAGAAGTAAGATGCGACACATCCTTCGCCATGACATACGATGCTGTTTTCCAGGGAGAGGGGGTGGCTCTACAGCCACGAAACTTGACACACATGTCTAGAGTGATGTTATCCTTTGTAGTTCATTTGAATGGGTGTGGCAAAATGGCTCAACAGCGACCCCTTGAAATTTTCAAAGTTGAAGCCCCGCCTACCAGATTAACGTAGAAAAATGAAATTCACAAGGCACATGTATAATGTCAAGATGCACAAAAAAGCCTCTTGGAGCCATATCAAGCTCCTACAGTCCAAGTCCTACAGGAAGTCCGCCATCTCTAAAAAACTGGCCAATTTTCGCCTTTTCTTGGCCATTTCGCATACCTTGTGTTTTAACAAACTCCTCCTACAATTCATCGTAGGGACTCCAAAATCAGTATGTGTCATCCAGACTAGTGTATGATCAAAAGTTATCAAAAGATTTAGTGTACATTGAAGCGCTTGGCCGTGGTGTGGCCTTTAGTTTTGATGTTTCGTCATTACAGAGGAAATTGCTATAACTTTAGTGTACATGGTGGGATCTGCCTGAAACTTTACAGGTTTGATAACAGTCCAGGCCTGAGCACATCTACATTACAATATTCAATCAGTGATGCAAACTGGCTCCATAGCGCCCCCATAACACAGTACAGGAAAGCAGCCCCAGCAGCAGGCAAATGAGTGGACAAAGGAAGTGATGTTTCTCTCCTTGCTCTGTCTGAAAGTAGCCCGACTGTGAAAACATCTACATGCCTGTGACAAAGGCTCTTCGACTGTGCCCGATGTTCACCGGGTTGCGAGGTCCCGATCATCGCTGCTTGCAGCTTTTATTCTATTTTGGTATTTTTTGCATTAAGATTAGTTTTTCAATGTCAATCATAAGATTTTTTTCTTCATGTCTTTACAATGTAAGTTTTTTTTCAATGCCACCGGTTCTCAGTTTCAACTTTGTCTTTTTCAGTTTCAACTTTTTCTGTTTCAGTTTCAACTTATTGTCACCGTTTTGATGTCAGTACCCAGCATGCCTTACGATGCGACGTGTGTGTTTACATGTGAGGTATTTATTCCGTTTGGTTTCTCAAATGCCGCGATCTCCACAAAGCATTAGCTGAAGTCAGTAGCAGCGTGCTAGGTTCGACCTACTTGCTGGAGTAGTAAACTAGGCGTCATTACATAGGATTACATAGGATTCTACTGGCGTGAGTGACTGTTTTCCAGTTATTAGTTTTACCCCAGTTTGCATCACAAGCAAAAAGGAAGGTGGTCCTCAGAATTTTTTTAAAAATCAGATGTGAGCCTTAAGCTACTAAAGACCTTTGATTGTTTTATTGAATAATCAATACATTTGTATGTTTTTGTTTATGTGAAATATGTAATCCTAATTAGATATTCACTCATTTGTGTAAAGTAAAGTCATTTTAGGGATCAAACTAGGGAGGGATTTTGCGGCTCCAGGTGGGTTTTATATGGTGAGAAATGGGCTAAAATGGCTGAAGCTTGCTGAACCCTTGTCTAGCAGAACCTAGAAAATGAAGCAAGACAGGATTGAGCTGAGAGCTTGTTGAAAGCATTTTCCCACACCTGCACTGAGCTTGAGTTGAGCTTAATATTACCACACCAATCTGATCATCCACATCCACAGACATTAAGTAAAATACAAAATTAGGAACACTAGATCCTGGAAAACATGTTAGATCAGATCATTTATTTCTGTTGACATAGTTAATTAATTCAAAGTTAATCTATTTAAAACAACAACAAAAAACAAGGTATGAGCCAAACCATGGATTTGGAGAATTGTTATACCCCTAATAAATAGTGGTATTTATGACTCCTAACCATAGCCTATAGAGTGCCATTTTCTCATGACATGGCTTGAGACAACGAGTGTTAGAGTTTAAAGCGCTTCTTTCATGGTGACTTGACTTGACTTAATTGGCCTGTCTTGTTTGATGTTTAGCAGTGAATTGACTTTGCTTACTTGAGTCTTAAACACAGTGACTTAGGATTTGCTTCAGCTTTTAAGGTTAAGACTTGAGACTAGCTTGTGACTTGCACATGTGTACCTCTCACATCTGTTATTTGTGAACATGAACTACTTCCTCCCAAAGCAACAAACCAGAGACATGAGACCCCAGAATGAAGTGGAGCTGCTTCATAGACAATGAATGTGAAAACTAATTTCATAGTCATTTTTAAAATACCCAAGTAAGCTTTATTCTTGTCTTGCCTTTCATATCTGAAAAACAAGTTGTACCTGTACATAACTGGTATATGACAATGTCCACAGTGAAACAGTATAATGGACAATGAATGAATGGGATAAATTACTGCATTTTACTGTCATTTTGTTGAGTTTCTCTCCTCTCTTCTTTTTCACCACAGACGGGGCTGAACGATCCTTGGAGGAGAGACTTCAGTGAAGCATGTGAAATACGTGAGTTGATAACAACTACAGTCATTGCATTACTGCAATTAAATCTCTGTGAGTAAAAGGCCAATAAGAGTAATTTAATTCATGCAAAAGATGGGTAGACAATATTTGGGGCTTTTTAAAACAATATGGTAGAGATTCATTTGTCTCCATAGTTGCGTTCTCACTGAGAGAACGCCGCTCTGACGGTTTCAGAACAGGAGCTAGAGTAAAGTCCAGGACCGGGAACCCAAGCGCACACCCTTGTGTCTCTGAGCCTAACTAACTTACAGAAAGAACACAGTTCTAACTGTTTCAGAACTGAACGGGTGTGAAAAGCAAGAGTTGTGACCCAAACACATGCGCTTGTCTCTCTGATCCTTACTAATTCACAGAAAAGACGCGTTCTAACACTTTCAGAACATGAGCTGGTGAAAAAATCATGAGCAGGTGACCAAAAAAATACACTTGTCTCTCTGAGCCTAACTAACTTGCAGAAAGAATGCAGTTCTAACTGTTTCAGAAAATGAGACGGTGTGAAAAAAAAGAGTTGTGACCCAAACACATGCGCTTGTCTCTCTGAGCCTCACTAATTCACAGAGAGGACGCTCTTTTGAAAATTTCAACACCGGAGCCAGTGTAAAAAGCATGAGCAGGAAACAAAACACATACACTTATCTCTCTGTGCCTAAATAACTGGCCAAGAGAATGCCTTTCTGATACTTTCAGAACTGGAGCCGGTGTAAAATGCAGGTGCAGACAACCAAACACACACGCTTGTCTCTCTGAGCCTTACTAATTTGCAGAAAAAACGCAGTTCTAACTGTTTCAGAAATGAGCGGGTGTTAAAAGCAAGGGTTCTCAGACTTTCAGAACATGAGCTGGTGTAAAAATGAATGAATGGTGAAAAGCAAGAGTTGTGACTCAAACACATGCGCTTATCTCTCTGAGCCTTATTAATTCACAGGGAGGACGCTCTTTTGACCGTTTAAATACCGGAGCCAGTGTAAAAAGCATGAGCAGGCGACCAAACACATACTCTTGTCTCTCTGTGACTAAATAACTGGCCAAGAGAATTTCAGAACAGGAGCCGGTGTAAAATGCAGGTGCGGAAAAAAACATATACGCTTGTCTCTCTGAGCCTAACTAAATTGCAGAAAGAACGCAGTTTCACAACATTATCCGGTGTGAAAAGCAAGAGTTGTGACCCAAACACATGCGCTTGTCTCTCTTAGCCTAACTAATTTGTAGAAAGAACGCAGTTCTAACTGTTTCAGAACTTAGCGGGTGTAAAAAGCAAGGGTTGTGACCCAAACACATACGCTTGTCTCTCTGTCCCTAAATAACTGGCCGAGAGAATGCCTTTCTGATAGTTTCAGAACAGTAGCTGGTGTAAAATGCAGGTGTAGACAACCAAACACACACGCTTGTCTCTCTGAGCCTAACTAACTTGCAGAAAAAACGCAGTTCTAACTGTTTCAGAACACGAGCCGGTGTGAAAAGCAAGAGTTATGACCCAAACACTTGTCTCTCTGAGCCTTACTAATTCACAGAGAGGACACTCTTTTGAAAGTTTCAATACAGGCGCCAGTGTGAAACACATGAGCAGGCGACAAAACACAGACGCTTATCTTTCTGTGCCTAAGTAACTGACCAAGACAATGCCTTTCTGATACTTTCAGAACAGTAGCTGGTGTAAAATGCAGGTGCAGACAACCAAACACACACGCTTGTCTCTCTGAGCCTAACTAACTTGCAGAAAAAACGCAGTTCTAACTGTTTCAGAACTGAGCCGGTGTGAAAAGCAAGAGTTGTGACCCAAACACATGCGCTTGTCTCTCTGAGCCTAACTAATTTGTAGAAAGAACGCATTTCTAACTGTTTCAGAACTGAGCGGGTGTAAAAAGCAAGGATTGTGACCCAAACACATACGCCTGTCTCTCTGATCCTTACTAATTCACAGAGAAGACGCGTTCTCACACTTTCAGAACATGAGCTGGTGTAAAAATCATGAGCAGGCGACCAAAAAAATACGCTTGTCTATCTGAGCCAGACTAACTTGCAGAAAGAATGCAGTTCTAACTGTTTCAGAACATGAGCCTGTGTGATAAGCAAGAGTTGTGACCCAAACACATGCGCTTGTCTCTCTGAGCATCACTAATTCACAGAGAGGACGCTTTTTTGAAAGTTTCAATACCGGAGCCAGTGTAAAATGCATGAGCAGGTGACCAAACACATACAAGCGTATGTGTTTTGGTCACCTGGTCTCTCTGTACCTAAATAACTGGCCAAGAGAATTTCAGAACAGGAGCGGGTGTAAAATGCAGGTGCGGACAAAAAAAACATATACGCTTGTCTCTCTGAGCCTAACTAAATTGCAGAAAGAACGCAGTTTCACAACATGAGCCGGTGTGAAAATCAAGAGTTGTGACCCAAACACTCTTTTGAAAGTTTCAATACTGGAGCCAGTGTAAAAAGCATGAGCAGGCGACAAAACACATATACGCTTATCTCTCTGTGCCTAAGTAACTGACCAAACAATGCCTTTCTGATACTTTAAGAACAGGAGCTGGTGTAAAATGCAGGTGCGGATAACCAAAAACGTACGCATGTCTCTGTGAGCCTAACTAACTTGCAGAAAGTGTAATGTTTCAGAACATGAGCCGTGTGAAAAGCAAGAGTTGTGACTCAAACACATGCGCTTGTCTCTCTGAGCCTTATTGATTCACAGGGAGGACGCTCTTTTGACAGTTTCAATACTGGAGCCAGTGTAAAAAGTATGAGCAGGCGACCAAGCACATACGCTTATCTCTCTGTGCCTAAATAACTGGCCAATAGAATGCCTTTCTGAAACTTTCAGAACAGGAGCCGGTGTAAAATGCAGGTGCAGACAACCAAACATATTCGCTTGTCTCTCTGAGCCTCACTAATTCACAGAGAGGACGAGTTCTTACAGTTCCAGAACATGAGCCCACCGGCATGAGCAGGCGACCAAATACATACACTTGTCTCTCAGAGCCTACTTAATGTTAGAAAAAGACTTTCGTTTCTGTGCGTTTCAGATGCCAAACAGGTGAAAATAAGAAAAAACAATCTTTTAATTACACACACCTGTTTTTTTGCCTGTTTTGATCATAACTCGCTTGGAAATGGCTATTCTCAACGTTTTATGTGAGATTCTAATAGGAAAAGCAGAAAAACTTATACAAACACATATATTGCATTTTTGAGTCTAACTTGCCCTGAACAGTCGTTTCTGAGCGTTTCAGACGCTAAACAGTTGAAAAAAAGCCAAAACAAGCTTTTCATGACACACACTTGTCTTTTTGCCTGTTTTGATCATAATTCGCTTGGAAATGGCTATTCTCAACGTTTTATGTGAGATTCTAATAGAAAAAGCAGAAAAACTTATAAAAACACATATATTGATTTTATGAGTCTAACTTGCCCTGAACAGTCGTTTCTGAGCGTTTCAGACGCTAAACAGTTGAAAAAAAGCCAAAACAAGCTTTTCATGACACACACTTGTCTTTTTGCCTGTTTTGATCATAATTCGCTTGGAAATGGCTATTCTCAACGTTTTATGTGAGATTCTAATAGGAAAAGCAGAAAAACTTATACAAACACATATATTGAATTTTTGAGTCTAACTTGCCCTGAACAGTCGTTTCTGAGCGTTTCAGACGCTAAACAGGTCTAAATAAGCCAAAACAAGCTTATCATGACACACACTTGTCTTTTTGCCTGTTTTGATAATAATTGGTTTGGAAATGGCTATTCTCAACGTTTTATGTGAGATTCTAATAGGAAAAGCAGAAAAACTTATACAAACACATATATTGAATTTTTGAGTCTAACTTGCCCTGAACAGTCGTTTCTGAGCGTTTGAGACGCTAAACAGGTCTAAATAAGCCAAAACAAGCTTATCATGACACACACTTGTCTTTTTGCCTGTTTTGATAATAATTGGTTTGGAAATGGCTATTCTCAACGTTTTATGTGAGATTCTAATAGGAAAAGCAGAAAAACTTATACAAACACATATATTGAATTTTTGAGTCTAACTTGCCCTGAACAGTCGTTTCTGAGCGTTTCAGACGCTAAACAGGTCTAAATAAGCCAAAACAAGCTTATCATGACACACACTTGTCTTTTTGCCTGTTTTGATAATAATTGGTTTGGAAATGGCTATTCTCAACGTTTTATGTGAGATTCTAATAGGAAAAGCAGAAAAACTTATACAAACACATATATTGAATTTTTGAGTCTAACTTGCCCTGAACAGTCGTTTCTGAGCGTTTCAGACGCTAAACAGGTCTAAATAAGCCAAAACAAGCTTTTCATGACACACACTTGTCTTTTTGCCTGTTTTGATCATAACTCGCTTGGAAATGGCTATTCTCAACGTTTTATGTGAGATTCTAATAGAAAAAGCAGAAAAACTTATAAAAACACATATATTGATTTTTTGAGTCTAACTTGCCCTGAACAGTCGTTTCTGAGCGTTTCAGACGCTAAACAGGTCTAAATAAGCCAAAACAAGCTTATCATGACACACACTTGTCTTTTTGCCTGTTTTGATAATAATTGGTTTGGAAATGGCTATTCTCAACGTTTTATGTGAGATTCTAATAGGAAAAGCAGAAAAACTTATACAAACACATATATTGAATTTTTGAGTCTAACTTGCCCTGAACAGTCGTTTCTGAGCGTTTCAGACGCTAAACAGGTCTAAATAAGCCAAAACAAGCTTATCATGACACACACTTGTCTTTTTGCCTGTTTTGATAATAATTGGTTTGGAAATGGCTATTCTCAACGTTTTATGTGAGATTCTAATAGAAAAAGCAGAAAAACTTATACAAACACATATATTGAATTTTTGAGTCTAACTTGCCCTGAACAGTCGTTTCTGAGCGTTTCAGACGCTAAACAGGTCTAAATAAGCCAAAACAGACTTTTCATGACACACACTTGTCTTTTTGCCTGTTTTGATCATAACTCGCTTGGAAATGGCTATTCTCAACGTTTTATGTGAGATTCTAATAGAAAAAGCAGAAAAAACTTATAAAAACACATATATTGATTTTTTGAGTCTAACTTGCCCTGAACAGTCGTTTCTGAGCGTTTCAGACGCTAAACAGTTGAAAAAAAGCCAAAACAAGCTTTTCATGACACACACTTGTCTTTTTGCCTGTTTTGATCATAATTCGCTTGGAAATGGCTATTCTCAACGTTTTATGTGAGATTCTAATAGGAAAAGCAGAAAAACTTATACAAACACATATATTGAATTTTTGAGTCTAACTTGCCCTGAACAGTCGTTTCTGAGCGTTTCAGACGCTAAACAGGTCTAAATAAGCCAAAACAAGCTTATCATGACACACACTTGTCTTTTTGCCTGTTTTGATAATAATTGGTTTGGAAATGGCTATTCTCAACGTTTTATGTGAGATTCTAATAGGAAAAGCAGAAAAACTTATACAAACACATATATTGAATTTTGAGTCTAACTTGCCCTGAACAGTCGTTTCTGAGCGTTTGAGACGCTAAACAGGTCTAAATAAGCCAAAACAAGCTTATCATGACACACACTTGTCTTTTTGCCTGTTTTGATAATAATTGGTTTGGAAATGGCTATTCTCAACGTTTTATGTGAGATTCTAATAGGAAAAGCAGAAAAACTTATACAAACACATATATTGAATTTTTGAGTCTAACTTGCCCTGAACAGTCGTTTCTGAGCGTTTCAGACGCTAAACAGGTCTAAATAAGCCAAAACAAGCTTATCATGACACACACTTGTCTTTTTGCCTGCTTTGATAATAATTGGTTTGGAAATGGCTATTCTCAACGTTTTATGTGAGATTCTAATAGAAAAAGCAGAAAAACTTATACAAACACATATATTGATTTTTTGTGTCTAACTTGCCCTGAACAGTCGTTTCTGAGCGTTTCAGACGCTAAACAGGTCTAAATAAGCCAAAACAAGCTTATCATGACACACACTTGTCTTTTTGCCTGTTTTGATCATAACTCGCTTGGAAATGGCTATTCTCAACGTTTTATGTGAGATTCTAATAGAAAAAGCAGAAAAACTTATAAAAACACATATATTGATTTTTTGAGTCTAACTTGCCCTGAACAGTCGTTTCTGAGCGTTTCAGACGCTAAACAGGTCTAAATAAGCCAAAACAAGCTGATCATGACACACACTTGTCTTTTTGCCTGTTTTGATAATAATTGGTTTGGAAATGGCTATTCTCAACGTTTTATGTGAGATTCTAATAGGAAAAGCAGAAAAACTTATAAAAACACATATATTGAATTTTTGAGTCTAACTTGCCCTGAACAGTCGTTTCTGAGCGTTTCAGACGCTAAACAGTTGAAAAAAAGCCAAAACAAGCTTTTCATGACACACACTTGTCTTTTTGCCTGTTTTGATCATAACTCGCTTGGAAATGGCTATTCTCAACGTTTTATGTGAGATTCTAATAGAAAAAGCAGAAAAACTTATAAAAACACATATATTGATTTTTTGAGTCTAACTTGCCCTGAACAGTCGTTTCTGAGCGTTTCAGACGCTAAACAGGTCTAAATAAGCCAAAACAAGCTTATCATGACACACACTTGTCTTTTTGCCTGTTTTGATAATAATTGGTTTGGAAATGGCTATTCTCAACGTTTTATGTGAGATTCTAATAGGAAAAGCAGAAAAACTTATACAAACACATATATTGAATTTTTGAGTCTAACTTGCCCTGAACAGTCGTTTCTGAGCGTTTCAGACGCTAAACAGGTCTAAATAAGCCAAAACAAGCTTTTCATGACACACACTTGTCTTTTTGCCTGTTTTGATCATAACTCGCTTGGAAATGGCTATTCTCAACGTTTTATGTGAGATTCTAATACAAAATGAAGAAAAACTTATACAAACACATATATTGCATTTTTGAGTCTAACTTGCCCTGAACAGTCGTTTCTGAGTGTTTTCAGACGCTAAACAGTTGAAAATAAGCCAAAACAAGCTTTTCATGACACACACTTGTCTTTTTGCCTGTTTTGATCATAACTCGCTTGGAAATGGCTATTCTCAACGTTTTATGTGAGATTCTAATAGGAAAAGCAGAAAAACTTATAAAAACACATATATTGAATTTTTGAGTCTAACTTGCCCTGAACAGTCGTTTCTGAGCGTTTCAGACGCTAAACAGTTGAAAAAAAGCCAAAACAAGCTTTTCATGACACACACTTGTCTTTTTGCCTGTTTTGATCATAACTCGCTTGGAAATGGCTATTCTCAACGTTTTATGTGAGATTCTAATAGGAAAAGCAGAAAAACTTATACAAACACATATATTGCATTTTTGAGTCTAACTTGCCCTGAACAGTCGTTTCTGAGTGTTTCAGACGCTAAACAGTTGAAAATAAGCCAAAACAAGCTTTTCATGACACACACTTGTCTTTTTGCCTGTTTTGATAATAATTGGTTTGGAAATGGCTATTCTCAACGTTTTATGTGAGATTCTAATAGGAAAAGCAGAAAAACTTATAAAAACACATATATTGAATTTTTGAGTCTAACTCGCACTGAACAGTCGTTTCTCAGTGTTTCAGACGACAAACAGGTGAAAATAAGCAAAAACAAGCTTTTCATTACACACTCTTGTCTTTTTGCCTGTTTTGATCATAACTCGCTTGGAAATGGCTAGTTTCATAAGAATTTCTGATTTAAAGAAAGAAGAAAACGTTATTAAAAAAATACACATACTTCAAGATTTTATGTGATCCTTCAATGATATCCATCCAAATATCATACCATTATATACATAATGGATCAATTCAGAGGTTGAAATTTTGGGGCCTTTATGTCACAACGTCACACAAAGAAGTGTATATCTCTGCTTCTGAATATACTATTTTTCTATAACTTCTTTCACATACAATCATCAGATATGACTTGTTCTGAATGTATATGTGCATTTTGGGGGCACCCTTATGCCAAAATGACCTCTTTTTGTAATCCATTATCATTTGATTTCCTGCATATTCAAATTATATATAATGAAAAGCATGCATATCAGCACAGATTGCAGTGTTTCCCCTAGGTTGACTGACCTGGCCCTGGCTGGGGAGGTCGATTAGCACATTTCTCTGTTCTCTGTTTAGCATCTTCAGGCTCAATGCCTATAGCAAGAGCAGTTGGGGAAACAGACATTACTTTTCTTGGTCTTGACAAGCTGCAGCATTTATTAACTTACACTGTACATTTACTACCAGATTGTTACAGCTTACTGCTAACCTTTTCTTCTGCTCCGCTTGCATTCACCATGACTTTTCTGATGCTCGCTCTATCGCTTATCGCCATGGATGTATAAAGAGAAGTGGATACAGGAAGAGTGCCAGGCTTTGAAGCAAATTTGACATAGTGGCCAAAGTGCGTAATCACATGATGCACACTGGCCCAAAAATTCTTTTTCTCAAAGACTTGTGAAAAAGACGTGGTACTTTTTTTTTAGAATCACAACCCCCGCGAGTCACTATCAGGATTTGAGCCATTTGGTCGATCGCATTTCAAAAGCCTAGAAGAACCACAACCATTGAATTGTTTCATCACCATTAAAGTTAGCTAAACCATTCTCATGAGTATATTGGCTCAAAGCATTCAGAACAAAAATGTGTGAAACTATGGACTCTTGTTCCAAGTTCCTGCCCATGCCTTTTTGCCTCCCAAATGCCACACACATTTGAATAGCAATTTCAGCATTTGGTTAGTATTAATTCTTTTACAATTTGATTCATCTTTGACTCCTGGAATGATGTCCAACAGCTCTAATTCAAACAGCTGCACACAACACTGGTTGATATCACTGTGGCTAGCTAGCAAACATTAGCTAACTGCAAGCTAACATAAAGAGTGACCTAAGCAGTAAAAATGGAGACTATATATAAACTATATGAATATAAATTATATTTTGTCATCATAGATACTACACATATGTCTCAGGGGCAATTTATACTCATTTTAGATGCAAATACACCCACTTTGAGTGAAAAATTGGTCAAAAAAATTAGGTTTGTATGGGGCTATCGGAAATAAAATTTGGCATTGAAATCAAACCCTGCAATTAAAAAAAAAAAAGTGTATTATCATAGAAAAAAGTTCCACTGAAAAATAAAACGCTCTAAAAATTTTAATTAAAATTACAATCTGTCAATCTTATTAGGGTTCGAGCACTGAACGGTGCGAAAATTAGGAAAATTAGGAAAATTGAGCACCTCAACCCAGATTGTCATAGAAGTAAGATGCGACACATCCTTCGCCATGACATACGATGCTGTTTTCCAGGGAGAGGGGGTGGCTCTACAGCCACGAAACTTGACACACATGTCTAGAGTGATGTTATCCTTTGTAGTTCATTTGAATGGGTGTGGCAAAATGGCTCAACAGCGACCCCTTGAAATTTTCAAAGTTGAAGCCCCGCCTACCAGATTAACGTAGAAAAATGAAATTCACAAGGCACATGTATAATGTCAAGATGCACAAAAAAGCCTCTTGGAGCCATATCAAGCTCCTACAGTCCAAGTCCTACAGGAAGTCCGCCATCTCTAAAAAACTGGCCAATTTTCGCCTTTTCTTGGCCATTTCGCATACCTTGTGTTTTAACAAACTCCTCCTACAATTCATCGTAGGGACTCCAAAATCAGTATGTGTCATCCAGACTAGTGTATGATCAAAAGTTATCAAAAGATTTAGTGTACATTGAAGCGCTTGGCCGTGGTGTGGCCTTTAGTTTTGATGTTTCGTCATTACAGAGGAAATTGCTATAACTTTAGTGTACATGGTGGGATCTGCCTGAAACTTTACAGGTTTGATAACAGTCCAGGCCTGAGCACATCTACATTACAATATTCAATCAGTGATGCAAACTGGCTCCATAGCGCCCCCATAACACAGTACAGGAAAGCAGCCCCAGCAGCAGGCAAATGAGTGGACAAAGGAAGTGATGTTTCTCTCCTTGCTCTGTCTGAAAGTAGCCCGACTGTGAAAACATCTACATGCCTGTGACAAAGGCTCTTCGACTGTGCCCGATGTTCACCGGGGTTGCGAGGTCCCGATCATCGCTGCTTGCAGCTTTTATTCTATTTTGGTATTTTTTGCATTAAGATTAGTTTTTCAATGTCAATCATAAGATTTTTTTCTTCATGTCTTTACAATGTAAGTTTTTTTTCAATGCCACCGGTTCTCAGTTTCAACTTTGTCTTTTTCAGTTTCAACTTTTTCTGTTTCAGTTTCAACTTATTGTCACCGTTTTGATGTCAGTACCCAGCATGCCTTACGATGCGACGTGTGTGTTTACATGTGAGGTATTTATTCCGTTTGGTTTCTCAAATGCCGCGATCTCCACAAAGCATTAGCTGAAGTCAGTAGCAGCGTGCTAGGTTCGACCTACTTGCTGGAGTAGTAAACTAGGCGTCATTACATAGGATTACATAGGATTCTACTGGCGTGAGTGACTGTTTTCCAGTTATTAGTTTTACCCCAGTTTGCATCACAAGCAAAAAGGAAGGTGGTCCTCAGAATTTTTTTAAAAATCAGATGTGAGCCTTAAGCTACTAAAGACCTTTGATTGTTTTATTGAATAATCAATACATTTGTATGTTTTTGTTTATGTGAAATATGTAATCCTAATTAGATATTCACTCATTTGTGTAAAGTAAAGTCATTTTAGGGATCAAACTAGGGAGGGATTTTGCGGCTCCAGGTGGGTTTTATATGGTGAGAAATGGGCTAAAATGGCTGAAGCTTGCTGAACCCTTGTCTAGCAGAACCTAGAAAATGAAGCAAGACAGGATTGAGCTGAGAGCTTGTTGAAAGCATTTTCCCACACCTGCACTGAGCTTGAGTTGAGCTTAATATTACCACACCAATCTGATCATCCACATCCACAGACATTAAGTAAAATACAAAATTAGGAACACTAGATCCTGGAAAACATGTTAGATCAGATCATTTATTTCTGTTGACATAGTTAATTAATTCAAAGTTAATCTATTTAAAACAACAACAAAAAACAAGGTATGAGCCAAACCATGGATTTGGAGAATTGTTATACCCCTAATAAATAGTGGTATTTATGACTCCTAACCATAGCCTATAGAGTGCCATTTTCTCATGACATGGCTTGAGACAACGAGTGTTAGAGTTTAAAGCGCTTCTTTCATGGTGACTTGACTTGACTTAATTGGCCTGTCTTGTTTGATGTTTAGCAGTGAATTGACTTTGCTTACTTGAGTCTTAAACACAGTGACTTAGGATTTGCTTCAGCTTTTAAGGTTAAGACTTGAGACTAGCTTGTGACTTGCACATGTGTACCTCTCACATCTGTTATTTGTGAACATGAACTACTTCCTCCCAAAGCAACAAACCAGAGACATGAGACCCCAGAATGAAGTGGAGCTGCTTCATAGACAATGAATGTGAAACTAATTTCATAGTCATTTTTAAAATACCCAAGTAAGCTTTATTCTTGTCTTGCCTTTCATATCTGAAAAACAAGTTGTACCTGTACATAACTGGTATATGACAATGTCCACAGTGAAACATTATAATGGACAATGAATGAATGGGATAAATTACTGCATTTTACTGTCATTTTGTTGAGTTTCTCTCCTCTCTTCTTTTTCACCACAGACGGGGCTGAGCGATCCTTGGAGGAGAGACTTCAGTGAAGCATGTGAAATACGTGAGTTGATAACAACTACAGTCATTGCATTACTGCAATTAAATCTCTGTGAGTAAAATGCCAATAAGAGTAATTTAATTCATGCAAAAGATGGGTAGACAATATTTGGGGCTTTTAAAACAATATGGTAGAGATTCATTTGTCTCCATAGCTGCGTTCTCACTGAGAGAACGCCGCTCTGACGGTTTCAGAACAGGAGCTAGAGTAAAGTCCAGGACCGGGAACCCATGCGCACACCCTTGTGTCTCTGAGCCTAACTAACTTACAGAAAGAACACAGTTCTAACTGTTTCAGAACTGAACGGGTGTGAAAAGCAAGAGTTGTGACCCAAACACATGCGCTTGTCTCTCTGATCCTTACTAATTCACAGAAAAGACGCGTTCTAACACTTTCAGAACATGAGCTGGTGAAAAAATCATGAGCAGGTGACCAAAAAAATACACTTGTCTCTCTGAGCCTAACTAACTTGCAGAAAGAATGCAGTTCTAACTGTTTCAGAACATGAGACGGTGTGAAAAGCAAGAGTTGTGACCCAAACACATGCGCTTGTCTCTCTGAGCCTCACTAATTCACAGAGAGGACGCTCTTTTGAAAATTTCAACACCGGAGCCAGTGTAAAAAGAATGAGCAGGCGACAAAACACATACACTTATCTCTCTGTGCCTAAATAACTGGCCAAGAGAATGCCTTTCTGATACTTTCAGAACTGGAGCCGGTGTAAAATGCAGGTGCAGACAACCAAACACACATGCTTGTCTCTCTGAGCCTTACTAATTTGCAGAAAAAACGCAGTTCTAACTGTTTCAGAAATGAGCGGGTGTAAAAAGCAAGGGTTGTGACCCAAACACATACGCCTGTCTCTCTGATCCTTACTAATTCACAGAGAAGACGCGTTCGAACACTTTCAGAACATGAGCTGGTGAAAAAATCATGAGCAGGCGACCAGAAAAATACACTTGTCTCTCTGAGCCTAACTAACTTGCAGAAAGAACGCAGTTCTAACTGTTTCAGAACATGAGCCTGTGTGAAAAGCAAGAGTTGTGACTCAAACACATGCGCTTATCTCTCTGAGCCTTATTAATTCACAGGGAGGACGCTCTTTTGACCGTTTAAATACCGGAGCCAGTGTAAAAAGCATGAGCAGGCGACCAAACACATACTCTTGTCTCTCTGTGACTAAATAACTGGCCAAGAGAATTTCAGAACAGGAGCCGGTGTAAAATGCAGGTGCGGAAAAAAACATATACGCTTGTCTCTCTGAGCCTAACTAAATTGCAGAAAGAACGCAGTTTCACAACATTATCCGGTGTGAAAAGCAAGAGTTGTGACCCAAACACATGCGCTTGTCTCTCTTAGCCTAACCAATTTGTAGAAAGAACGCAGTTCTAACTGTTTCAGAACTTAGCGGGTGTAAAAAGCAAGGGTTGTGACCCAAACACATACGCTTGTCTCTCTGTCCCTAAATAACTGGCCAAGAGAATGCCTTTCTGATAGTTTCAGAACAGTAGCTGGTGTAAAATGCAGGTGTAGACAACCAAACACACACGCTTGTCTCTCTGAGCCTAACTAACTTGCAGAAAAAACGCAGTTCTAACTGTTTCAGAACACGAGCCGGTGTGAAAAGCAAGAGTTATGACCCAAACACTTGTCTCTCTGAGCCTTACTAATTCACAGAGAGGACACTCTTTTGAAAGTTTCAATACAGGCGCCAGTGTGAAACACATGAGCAGGCGACAAAACACAGACGCTTATCTTTCTGTGCCTAAGTAACTGACCAAGACAATGCCTTTCTGATACTTTCAGAACAGTAGCTGGTGTAAAATGCAGGTGCAGACAACCAAACACACACGCTTGTCTCTCTGAGCCTAACTAACTTGCAGAAAAAACGCAGTTCTAACTGTTTCAGAACTGAGCCGGTGTGAAAAGCAAGAGTTGTGACCCAAACACATGTGCTTGTCTCTCTGAGCCTAATTAATTTGTAGAAAGAACGCATTTCTAACTGTTTCAGAACTGAGCGGGTGTAAAAAGCAAGGATTGTGACCCAAACACATGCGCCTGTCTCTCTGATCCTTACTAATTCACAGAGAAGACGCGTTCTCACACTTTCAGAACATGAGCTGGTGTAAAAATCATGAGCAGGCGACCAAAAAAATACGCTTGTCTATCTGAGCCAGACTAACTTGCAGAAAGAATGCAGTTCTAACTGTTTCAGAACATGAGCCTGTGTGATAAGCAAGAGTTGTGACCCAAACACATGTGCTTGTCTCTCTGAGCATCACTAATTCACAGAGAGGACGCTTTTTTGAAAGTTTCAATACCGGAGCCAGTGTAAAATGCATGAGCAGGTGACCAAACACATACAAGCGTATGTGTTTTGGTCACCTGGTCTCTCTGTACCTAAATAACTGGCCAAGAGAATTTCAGAACAGGAGCGGGTGTAAAATGCAGGTGCGGACAAAAAAACATATACGCTTGTCTCTCTGAGCCTAACTAAATTGCAGAAAGAACGCAGTTTCACAACATGAGCCGGTGTGAAAATCAAGAGTTGTGACCCAAACACTCTTTTGAAAGTTTCAATACTGGAGCCAGTGTAAAAAGCATGAGCAGGCGACAAAACACATACGCTTATCTCTCTGTGCCTAAGTAACTGACCAAACAATGCCTTTCTGATACTTTAAGAACAGGAGCTGGTGTAAAATGCAGGTGCGGATAACCAAAAACGTACGCATGTCTCTGTGAGCCTAACTAACTTGCAGAAAGTGTAATGTTTCAGAACATGAGCCGTGTGAAAAGCAAGAGTTGTGACTCAAACACATGCGCTTGTCTCTCTGAGCCTTATTGATTCACAGGGAGGACGCTCTTTTGACAGTTTCAATACTGGAGCCAGTGTAAAAAGTATGAGCAGGCGACCAAGCACATACGCTTATCTCTCTGTGCCTAAATAACTGGCCAATAGAATGCCTTTCTGAAACTTTCAGAATAGGAGCCGGTGTAAAATGCAGGTGCAGACAACCAAACATATTCGCTTGTCTCTCTGAGCCTCACTAATTCACAGAGAGGACGAGTTCTTACAGTTCCAGAACATGAGCCCACCGGCATGAGCAGGCGACCAAATACATACACTTGTCCCTCAGAGCCTACTTAATGTTAGAAAAAGACTTTCGTTTCTGTGCGTTTCAGATGCCAAACAGGTGAAAATAAGAAAAAACAATCTTTTAATTACACACACCTGTTTTTTTGCCTGTTTTGATCATAACTCGCTTGGAAATGGCTATTCTCAACGTTTTATGTGAGATTCTAATAGGAAAAGCAGAAAAACTTATACAAACACATATATTGCATTTTTGAGTCTAACTTGCCCTGAACAGTCGTTTCTGAGCGTTTCAGACGCTAAACAGTTGAAAAAAAGCCAAAACAAGCTTTTCATGACACACACTTGTCTTTTTGCCTGTTTTGATCATAATTCGCTTGGAAATGGCTATTCTCAACGTTTTATGTGAGATTCTAATAGAAAAAGCAGAAAAACTTATAAAAACACATATATTGATTTTTTGAGTCTAACTTGCCCTGAACAGTCGTTTCTGAGCGTTTCAGACGCTAAACAGGTCTAAATAAGCCAAAACAAGCTTATCATGACACACACTTGTCTTTTTGCCTGTTTTGATAATAATTGGTTTGGAAATGGCTATTCTCAACGTTTTATGTGAGATTCTAATAGGAAAAGCAGAAAAACTTATACAAACACATATATTGAATTTTTGAGTCTAACTTGCCCTGAACAGTCGTTTCTGAGCGTTTCAGACGCTAAACAGGTCTAAATAAGCCAAAACAAGCTTATCATGACACACACTTGTCTTTTTGCCTGTTTTGATCATAATTCGCTTGGAAATGGCTATTCTCAACGTTTTATGTGAGATTCTAATAGAAAAAGCAGAAAAACTTATAAAAACACATATATTGATTTTTTGAGTCTAACTTGCCCTGAACAGTCGTTTCTGAGCGTTTCAGACGCTAAACAGTTGAAAAAAAGCCAAAACAAGCTTTTCATGACACACACTTGTCTTTTTGCCTGTTTTGATCATAATTCGCTTGGAAATGGCTATTCTCAACGTTTTATGTGAGATTCTAATAGAAAAAGCAGAAAAACTTATATAAACACATATATTGATTTTTTGAGTCTAACTTGCCCTGAACAGTCGTTTCTGAGCGTTTCAGACGCTAAACAGGTCTAAATAAGCCAAAACAAGCTTATCATGACACACACTTGTCTTTTTGCCTGTTTTGATAATAATTGGTTTGGAAATGGCTATTCTCAACGTTTTATGTGAGATTCTAATAGGAAAAGCAGAAAAACTTATACAAACACATATATTGAATTTTTGAGTCTAACTTGCCCTGAACAGTCGTTTCTGAGCGTTTCAGACGCTAAACAGGTCTAAATAAGCCAAAACAAGCTTATCATGACACACACTTGTCTTTTTGCCTGTTTTGATCATAATTCGCTTGGAAATGGCTATTCTCAACGTTTTATGTGAGATTCTAATAGAAAAAGCAGAAAAACTTATAAAAACACATATATTGATTTTTTGAGTCTAACTTGCCCTGAACAGTCGTTTCTGAGCGTTTCAGACGCTAAACAGGTCTAAATAAGCCAAAACAAGCTTATCATGACACACACTTGTCTTTTTGCCTGTTTTGATAATAATTGGTTTGGAAATGGCTATTCTCAACGTTTTATGTGAGATTCTAATAGGAAAAGCAGAAAAACTTATACAAACACATATATTGAATTTTTGAGTCTAACTTGCCCTGAACAGTCGTTTCTGAGCGTTTCAGACGCTAAACAGGTCTAAATAAGCCAAAACAAGCTTATCATGACACACACTTGTCTTTTTGCCTGCTTTGATAATAATTGGTTTGGAAATGGCTATTCTCAACGTTTTATGTGAGATTCTAATAGAAAAAGCAGAAAAACTTATACAAACACATATATTGATTTTTTGTGTCTAACTTGCCCTGAACAGTCGTTTCTGAGCGTTTCAGACGCTAAACAGGTCTAAATAAGCCAAAACAAGCTTATCATGACACACACTTGTCTTTTTGCCTGTTTTGATCATAACTCGCTTGGAAATGGCTATTCTCAACGTTTTATGTGAGATTCTAATAGAAAAAGCAGAAAAACTTATAAAAACACATATATTGATTTTTTGAGTCTAACTTGCCCTGAACAGTCGTTTCTGAGCGTTTCAGACGCTAAACAGGTCTAAATAAGCCAAAACAAGCTTATCATGACACACACTTGTCTTTTTGCCTGTTTTGATAATAATTGGTTTGGAAATGGCTATTCTCAACGTTTTATGTGAGATTCTAATAGGAAAAGCAGAAAAACTTATACAAACACATATATTGAATTTTTGAGTCTAACTTGCCCTGAACAGTCGTTTCTGAGCGTTTCAGACGCTAAACAGGTCTAAATAAGCCAAAACAAGCTTATCATGACACACACTTGTCTTTTTGCCTGCTTTGATAATAATTGGTTTGGAAATGGCTATTCTCAACGTTTTATGTGAGATTCTAATAGAAAAAGCAGAAAAACTTATACAAACACATATATTGATTTTTTGTGTCTAACTTGCCCTGAACAGTCGTTTCTGAGCGTTTCAGACGCTAAACAGGTCTAAATAAGCCAAAACAAGCTTATCATGACACACACTTGTCTTTTTGCCTGTTTTGATCATAACTCGCTTGGAAATGGCTATTCTCAACGTTTTATGTGAGATTCTAATAGAAAAAGCAGAAAAACTTATAAAAACACATATATTGATTTTTTGAGTCTAACTTGCCCTGAACAGTCGTTTCTGAGCGTTTCAGACGCTAAACAGGTCTAAATAAGCCAAAACAAGCTGATCATGACACACACTTGTCTTTTTGCCTGTTTTGATAATAATTGGTTTGGAAATGGCTATTCTCAACGTTTTATGTGAGATTCTAATAGGAAAAGCAGAAAAACTTATAAAAACACATATATTGAATTTTTGAGTCTAACTTGCCCTGAACAGTCGTTTCTGAGCGTTTCAGACGCTAAACAGTTGAAAAAAAGCCAAAACAAGCTTTTCATGACACACACTTGTCTTTTTGCCTGTTTTGATCATAACTCGCTTGGAAATGGCTATTCTCAACGTTTTATGTGAGATTCTAATAGAAAAAGCAGAAAAACTTATAAAAACACATATATTGATTTTTTGAGTCTAACTTGCCCTGAACAGTCGTTTCTGAGCGTTTCAGACGCTAAACAGGTCTAAATAAGCCAAAACAAGCTTATCATGACACACACTTGTCTTTTTGCCTGTTTTGATAATAATTGGTTTGGAAATGGCTATTCTCAACGTTTTATGTGAGATTCTAATAGGAAAAGCAGAAAAACTTATACAAACACATATATTGAATTTTTGAGTCTAACTTGCCCTGAACAGTCGTTTCTGAGCGTTTCAGACGCTAAACAGGTCTAAATAAGCCAAAACAAGCTTATCATGACACACACTTGTCTTTTTGCCTGTTTTGATAATAATTGGTTTGGAAATGGCTATTCTCAACGTTTTATGTGAGATTCTAATAGGAAAAGCAGAAAAACTTATACAAACACATATATTGAATTTTTGAGTCTAACTTGCCCTGAACAGTCGTTTCTGAGCGTTTCAGACGACAAACAGTTGAAAATAAGCCAAAACAAGCTTTTCATGACACACACTTGTCTTTTTGCCTGTTTTGATAATAATTGGTTTGGAAATGGCTATTCTCAACGTTTTATGTGAGATTCTAATAGGAAAAGCAGAAAAACTTATAAAAACACATATATTGAATTTTTGAGTCTAACTTGCCCTGAACAGTCGTTTCTGAGCGTTTCAGACGCTAAACAGGTCTAAATAAGCCAAAACAAGCTTTTCATGACACACACTTGTCTTTTTGCCTGTTTTGATCATAACTCGCTTGGAAATGGCTATTCTCAACGTTTTATGTGAGATTCTAATAGAAAAAGAAGAAAGACTTATGATAATACATATGCTTCAGTTTTGAGTCTAACTTGCCCTGAACAGTCGTTTCTGAGTGTTTCAGACGCTAAACAGTTGAAAATAAGCCAAAACAAGCTTTTCATGACACACACTTGTCTTTTTGCCTGCTTTGATCATAATTCGCTTGGAAATGGCTATTCTCAACGTTTTATGTGAGATTCTAATAGAAAAAGCAGAAAAACTTATAAAAACACATATATTGAATTTTTGAGTCTAACTTGCCCTGAACAGTCGTTTCTGAGCGTTTCAGACGCTAAACAGTTGAAAACAAGCCAAAACAAGCTTTTCATGACACACACTTGTCTTTTTGCCTGTTTTGATAATAATTGGTTTGGAAATGGCTATTCTCAACGTTTTATGTGAGATTCTAATAGGAAAAGCAGAAAAACTTATACAAACACATATATTGAATTTTTGAGTCTAACTTGCCCTGAACAGTCGTTTCTGAGCGTTTCAGACGACAAACAGTTGAAAATAAGCCAAAACAAGCTTTTCATGACACACACTTGTCTTTTTGCCTGTTTTGATAATAATTGGTTTGGAAATGGCTATTCTCAACGTTTTATGTGAGATTCTAATAGGAAAAGCAGAAAAACTTATAAAAACACATATATTGAATTTTTGAGTCTAACTTGCCCTGAACAGTCGTTTCTGAGCGTTTCAGACGCTAAACAGGTCTAAATAAGCCAAAACAAGCTTTTCATGACACACACTTGTCTTTTTGCCTGTTTTGATCATAACTCGCTTGGAAATGGCTATTCTCAACGTTTTATGTGAGATTCTAATAGAAAAAGAAGAAAGACTTATGATAATACATATGCTTCAGTTTTGAGTCTAACTTGCCCTGAACAGTCGTTTCTGAGTGTTTCAGACGCTAAACAGTTGAAAATAAGCCAAAACAAGCTTTTCATGACACACACTTGTCTTTTTGCCTGCTTTGATCATAATTCGCTTGGAAATGGCTATTCTCAACGTTTTATGTGAGATTCTAATAGAAAAAGCAGAAAAACTTATAAAAACACATATATTGAATTTTTGAGTCTAACTTGCCCTGAACAGTCGTTTCTGAGCGTTTCAGACGCTAAACAGTTGAAAACAAGCCAAAACAAGCTTTTCATGACACACACTTGTCTTTTTGCCTGTTTTGATAATAATTGGTTTGGAAATGGCTATTCTCAACGTTTTATGTGAGATTCTAATAGAAAAAGCAGAAAAACTTATAAAAACACATATATTGAATTTTTGAGTCTAACTCGCACTGAACAGTCGTTTCTCAGTGTTTCAGACGACAAACAGGTGAAAATAAGCAAAAACAAGCTTTTCATTACACACACTTGTCTTTTTGCCTGTTTTGATCATAACTCGCTTGGAAATGGCTAGTTTCATAAGAATTTCTGATTTAAAGAAAGAAGAAAACGTTATTAAAAAAATACACATACTTCAAGATTTTATGTGATCCTTCAATGATATCCATCCAAATATCATACCATTATATACATAATGGATCAATTCAGAGGTTGAAATTTTGGGGCCTTTATGTCACAACGTCACACAAAGAAGTGTATATCTCTGCTTCTGAATATACTATTTTTCTATAACTTCTTTCACATACAGATCATCATCAGATATGACTTGTTCTGAATGTATATGTGCATTTTGGGGGCACCCTTATGCCAAAATGACCTCTTTTTGTAATCCATTATCATTTGATTTCCTGCATATTCAAATTATATATAATGAAAAGCATGCATATCAGCACAGATTGCAGTGTTTCCCCTAGGTTGACTGACCTGGCCCTGGCTGGGGAGGTCGATTAGCACATTTCTCTGTTCTCTGTTTAGCATCTTCAGGCTCAATGCCTAGCAAGAGCAGTTGCTAGACATTACTTTTCTTGGTCTTGACAAGCTGCAGCATTTATTAACTGACACTGTACATTTACTACCAGATTGTTACAGCTTACTGCTAACCTTTTCTTCTGCTCCGCTTGCATTCACCATGACTTTTCTGATGCTCGCTCTATCGCTTATCGCCATGGATGTATAAAGAGAACTGGATACAGGAAGAGTGCCAGGCTTTGAAGCAAATTTGACATAGTGGCCAAAGTGCGTAATCACATGATGCACACTGGCCCAAAAATTCTTTTTCTCAAAGACTTGTGAAAAAGACGTGGTACTTTTTTTTTAGAATCACAACCCCCGCGAGTCACTATCAGGATTTGAGCCATTTGGTCGATCACATTTCAAAAGCCTAGAAGAACCACAACCATTGAATTGTTTCATCACCATTAAAGTTAGCTAAACCATTCTCATGAGTATATTGGCTCAAAGCATTCAGAACAAAAATGTGTGAAACTATGGACTCTTGTTCCAAGTTCCTGCCCATGCCTTTTTGCCTCCCAAATGCCACACACATTTGAATAGCAATTTCAGCATTTGGTTAGTATTAATTCTTTTACAATTTGATTCATCTTTGACTCCTGGAATGATGTCCAACAGCTCTAATTCAAACAGCTGCACACAACACTGGTTGATATCACTGTGGCTAGCTAGCAAACATTAGCTAACTGCAAGCTAACATAAAGAGTGACCTAAGCAGTAAAAATGGAGACTATATATAAACTATATGAATATAAATTATATTTTGTCATCATAGATACTACACATATGTCTCAGGGGCAATTTATACTCATTTTAGATGCAAATACACCCACTTTGAGTGAAAAATTGGTCAAAAAAATTAGGTTTGTATGGGGCTATCGGAAATAAAATTTGGCATTGAAATCAAACCCTGCAATTTAAAAAAAAAAAGTGTATTATCAGTGAAAAAAGTTCCACTGAAAAATAAAACGCTCTAAAAATTTTAATTAAAATTACAATCTGTCAATCTTATTAGGGCTCGAGCACTGAACGGTGCGAAGGCCCTCTTGTATTTGTAGTGATTATTATTATTATTATCATTATCATTATTATTATTATCATCATCATTATTATTATTATTATTATTATTATTCCGAAACAAACGCATTTTTGACAGCCGTTTTGACGACCTTTCAGAAACTCATGAAATTTTGCACATTTATCAGGACTGCTGAAAAATTTGATATTGAAAATGGCTGGACTGCGCCCCCTAGAAAATTAGGAAAATTGAGCACCTCAACCCAGATTGTCATAGAAGTAAGATGCGACACATCCTTCGCCATGACATACGATGCTGTTTTCCAGGGAGAGGGGGTGGCTCTACAGCCACGAAACTTGACACACATGTCTAGAGTGATGTTATCCTTTGTAGTTCATTTGAATGGGTGTGGCAAAATGGCTCAACAGCGACCCCTTGAAAATTTCAAAGTTGAAGCCCCGCCTACCAGATTAACGTAGAAAAATGAAATTCACAAGGCACATGTATAATGTCAAGATGCACAAAAAAGCCTCTTGGAGCCATATCAAGCTCCTACAGTCCAAGTCCTACAGGAAGTCCGCCATCTCTAAAAAACTGGTCAATTTTCGCCTTTTCTTGGCCATTTCGCATACCTTGTGTTTTAACAAACTCCTCCTACAATTCATCGTAGGGACTCCAAAATCAGTATGTGTCATCCAGACTAGTGTATGATCAAAAGTTATCAAAAGATTTAGTGTACATTGAAGCGCTTGGCCGTGGTGTGGCCTTTAGTTTTGATGTTTCGTCATTACAGAGGAAATTGCTATAACTTTAGTGTACATGGTGGGATCTGCCTGAAACTTTACAGGTTTGATAACAGTCCAGGCCTGAGCACATCTACATTACAATATTCAATCAGTGATGCAAACTGGCTCCATAGCGCCCCCATAACACAGTACAGGAAAGCAGCCCCAGCAGCAGGCAAATGAGTGGACAAAGGAAGTGATGTTTCTCTCCTTGCTCTGTCTGAAAGTAGCCCGACTGTGAAAACATCTACATGCCTGTGACAAAGGCTCTTCGACTGTGCCCGATGTTCACCGGGTTGCGAGGTCCCGATCATCGCTGCTTGCAGCTTTTATTCTATTTTGGTATTTTTTGCATTAAGATTAGTTTTTCAATGTCAATCATAAGATTTTTTTCTTCATGTCTTTACAATGTAAGTTTTTTTTCAATGCCACCGGTTCTCAGTTTCAACTTTGTCTTTTTCAGTTTCAACTTTTTCTGTTTCAGTTTCAACTTATTGTCACCGTTTTGATGTCAGTACCCAGCATGCCTTACGATGCGACGTGTGTGTTTACATGTGAGGTATTTATTCCGTTTGGTTTCTCAAATGCCGCGATCTCCACAAAGCATTAGCTGAAGTCAGTAGCAGCGTGCTAGGTTCGACCTACTTGCTGGAGTAGTAAACTAGGCGTCATTACATAGGATTACATAGGATTCTACTGGCGTGAGTGACTGTTTTCCAGTTATTAGTTTTACCCCAGTTTGCATCACAAGCAAAAAGGAAGGTGGTCCTCAGAATTTTTTTTAAAAATCAGATGTGAGCCTTAAGCTACTAAAGACCTTTGATTGTTTTATTGAATAATCAATACATTTGTATGTTTTTGTTTATGTGAAATATGTAATCCTAATTAGATATTCACTCATTTGTGTAAAGTAAAGTCATTTTAGGGATCAAACTAGGGAGGGATTTTGCGGCTCCAGGTGGGTTTTATATGGTGAGAAATGGGCTAAAATGGCTGAAGCTTGCTGAACCCTTGTCTAGCAGAACCTAGAAAATGAAGCAAGACAGGATTGAGCTGAGAGCTTGTTGAAAGCATTTTCCCACACCTGCACTGAGCTTGAGTTGAGCTTAATATTACCACACCAATCTGATCATCCACATCCACAGACATTAAGTAAAATACAAAATTAGGAACACTAGATCCTGGAAAACATGTTAGATCAGATCATTTATTTCTGTTGACATAGTTAATTAATTCAAAGTTAATCTATTTAAAACAACAACAAAAAACAAGGTATGAGCCAAACCATGGATTTGGAGAATTGTTATACCCCTAATAAATAGTGGTATTTATGACTCCTAACCATAGCCTATAGAGTGCCATTTTCTCATGACATGGCTTGAGACAACGAGTGTTAGAGTTTAAAGCGCTTCTTTCATGGTGACTTGACTTGACTTAATTGGCCTGTCTTGTTTGATGTTTAGCAGTGAATTGACTTTGCTTACTTGAGTCTTAAACACAGTGACTTAGGATTTGCTTCAGCTTTTAAGGTTAAGACTTGAGACTAGCTTGTGACTTGCACATGTGTACCTCTCACATCTGTTATTTGTGAACATGAACTACTTCCTCCCAAAGCAACAAACCAGAGACATGAGACCCCAGAATGAAGTGGAGCTGCTTCATAGACAATGAATGTGAAACTAATTTCATAGTCATTTTTAAAATACCCAAGTAAGCTTTATTCTTGTCTTGCCTTTCATATCTGAAAAACAAGTTGTACCTGTACATAACTGGTATATGACAATGTCCACAGTGAAACATTATAATGGACAATGATATTGAATGGGATAAATTACTGCATTTTACTGTCATTTTGTTGAGTTTCTCTCCTCTCTTCTTTTTCACAACAGACGGGCTAAGCGATCCTTGAAGGAGAGACTTCAGTGAAGCATGTGAAATACTTGAGTTGATAACAACTACAGTCATTGCATTACTGCAATTAAATCTCTGTGAGTAAAAGGCCAATAAGATTAATTTAATTCATGAAAAAGATGGGTAGACAATATTTGGGGCTTTTAAAAGAATATGGTAGAGATTCATTTGTCTCCACAGCTGCGTTCTTACTGAGAGAAAGCCACTCTGACAGTTTCAGAACAGGAGCAGGAGTAAAGTCCAGGACCGGAAACCCAAACACACACACTTGTCTCTCTGAACCTAACTAACTTGCAGAAAGAACGCAGTTCTAACTGTTTCAAAACATGAGCCGGCGTGAAAAACAAGAGTTCTTACCCAAACACATGCGCCTGTCTCTCTGAGCCTTACTAATTCACAGGGAGGATGCTCTTTTTTACAGTTTCAATACCGGAGCCAGTGTAAAATGCAGGTGCGGAAAACCAAAAACATACACTTGTCTCGCTGAGCCTAACTAACTTGCAGAAAGAACGCAGTTGTAACTGTTTCAGAACATGAGCCGGTGTTAAAAGCAAGAGTTGTGACCCAAACACATGCGCTTGTCTCTCTGAGCCTTACTAATTCACAGGGAGGCTACACTTTTGGTAGTCTCAATACCAGAGCCAGTGCAAAAAGGATGAGCAGGCGACCAAACACATACGCTTATCTCTCTGTGCCTAAATAACTGGCCAAGAGAATGCCTTTCTCATACTTTCAGAACAGGAGCCGGTGTAGAATGCAGGTGCGGAAAACTAAAAACATACACTTGTCTCTCTGAGCCTAACTAACTTGCTCAAAGAACACAGTTCTAACTGTTTCAGAACATGAGCCGGTGTGAAAAGCAAGAGTTGTCACCCAAACACATGCGCTTGTCTCTCTGAGCCTTGCTAATTCACAGAGAGGATGCTCTTTTTTACAGTTTTAATACCGGAGCCAGTGTAAAATGCAGGTGCGGAAAACCAAAAACATACACTTGTCTCGCTGAGCCTAACTAACTTGCAGAAAGAACGCAGTTGTAACTGTTTCAGAACATGAGCCGGTGTTAAAAGCAAGAGTTGTGACCCAAACACATGCGCTTGTCTCTCTGAGCCTTACTAATTCAAAGAGAGGACGCTCTTTTGAAAGTTTCAATAACGGAGCCAGTGCAAAAAGTATGAGCAGGCGACCAAACACATACGCTTATCTCTCTTTGCCTAAATAACTGGCCAAGAGAATGCCTTTCTGATACTTTCAGAACAGGAGCCGGTGTAAAATGCAGGTGCGGAAAAACAAACATATACGCTTGTCTCTCTGAGCCTAACTAACTTGCAGAAAAAACGCAGTTTCAAAATATGAGCTGGTGTAAAAAGCAAAAGTTGTGACCCAAACACATGCGCTTGTCTCTCTGAGCCTTACTAATTCACAGGGAGGCTACACTTTTGGCAGTCTCAATACCAGAGCCAGTGCAAAAAGTATGAGCAGGCGACCAAACACATACGCTTATCTCTCTGTGCCTAATTAACTGGCCAAGAGAATACCTTTCTGATACTTTCAGAACAGGAGCCGGTGTAAAATGCAGGTGCGGAAAAACAAACATATACGCTTGTCTCTCTGAGCCTAACTAACTTGCAGAAAAAACGCAGTTTCAAAATATGAGCTGGTGTAAAAAGCAAAAGTTGTGACCCAAACACATGCGCTTGTCTCTCTGAGCCTTACTAATTCACAGGGAGGATGCACCTTTGGCAGTCTCAGTACCAGAGCCAGTGCAAAAAGTATGAGCAGGCGACAAAACACATAAGCTTGTCTTTCTGTGCCTAAATAACTGGACAAGAGAATGCTTTTCTTATACTTTCAGGACAGCAGGCGGTGTAAAATGCAGGTGCGGACAACGAAAAACATACACTTGTCTCTCTGAGCCTAACTAACTTGAAGAAAGAACGCAGTTCTAACTGTTTCAGAACTGAGCAGGTGTAAAAAGCAAGAGTTGTGACCCAAACACATGCGCTTATCGCTGTGTACCTAAATAAATGGCCAAGAGAATGCCTTTCTGACACTTTCAGAACAGGGGCCGGTGTAACATGCAGTTGCGGACAACCAAAAACATTCACTTGTCTCTCTGAGCCTAACTAACTTGCAGAAAGGATGCAGTTTCAGAACATGAGCCGGTGTGAAAAGCAAGAATTGTGACCCAAATACATGAGATTGTCTCTTTGAGCCTTACTAATTCACAGAGAGGACGCTCTTTTGACAGTTTCAATACCGGAGCCAGTGTAAAGAGTATGAGCAGGCGACTTTCTCTTACTCTCAGAACAGCAGCCGGTGTAAAATGCAGGTGCGGATAACCAAACACACACGCTTGTCTCTCTGAGCCTAACTAATTTGCAGAAAGGATGCAATTCTAACTGTTTCAGAACTGAGCGGGTGTAAAAAGCAAGGGTTGTGACCCAGACACATACGCTTGTCTCTCTGAGCCTTACTAATTCACAGAGAGGACGTTCTTTGGACAGTTTCAATACCGGAGCCGGTGTAAAAAGCATGAGCATGCGACCAAACACATACGCTTATCTCTCTGTGCCTAAATAACTGGCCAAGAGAATGCCTTTCTCATACTTTCAGAACAGGAGCCGGTGTAGAATGCAGGTGCGGAAAACTAAAAACATACACTTGTCTCTCTGAGCCTAACTAACTTGCTCAAAGAACACAGTTATAACTGTTTCAGAACATGAGCCGGTGTGAAAAGCAAGAGTTGTCACCCAAACACATGCGCTTGTCTCTCTGAGCCTTGCTAATTCACAGGGAGGATGCACTTTTGGCAGTCTCAGTACCAGAGCCAGTGCAAAAAGTATGAGCAGGCGACAAAACACATAAGCTTGTCTCTCTGTGCCTAAATAACTGGACAAGAGAATGCTTTTCTTATAATTTCAGGAAAGCAGGCGGTGTAAAATTCAGGTGCGGACAACCAAACACACATGCTTGTCTCTCTGAGCCTAACAAATTTGAAGAAAGGACGCTGTTCTAACTGTTTCAGAACTGAGCGGGTGTAAAAAGCACGGGTTGTGACGAAACACATCTCTTGTCTATCTGAGCCTTACTATTTCACATAGAGGACGCTCTTTTGACAGTTTCAATACCGGAGCCAGTGTAAAATGCAGGTGCGGACAACCAAAAACATACACTTGTCTCTCTGGTCCTAACTGACTTGCGGAAAGAACGCAGTTGTAACTGTTTCAGAACATGAGCCGGTGTTAAAAGCAAGAGTTGTGACCCAAACACATGCGCTTGTCTCTCTGAGCCTTACTAATTCAAAGAGAGGACGCTCTTTTGAAAGTTTCAATAACGGAGCCCGTGTAAAAAGCATGAGCAGGCGACAAAACACATACGCTTATCGCTGTGTACCTAAATAACTGGCCAAGAGAATGCCTTTCTGACACTTTCAGAACAGGAGCCGGTGTAACATGCAGTTGCGGACAACCAAAAAAGTACACTTCTCTCTCTGAGCCTAACTAACTTGCGAAAGAACGCAGTTCTAACTGTTTCAGAAAATGAGCCAGTGTGAAAAGCAAGAGTTGTGACCCAAACACATGCGCTTATCGCTGTGTACCTAAATAAATGGCCAAGAGAATGCCTTTCTGACACTTTCAGAACAGGGGCCGGTGTAACATGCAGTTGCGGACAACCAAAAACATTCACTTGTCTCTCTGAGCCTAACTAACTTGCAGAAAGAACGCAGTTTGAGAACATGAGCCGGTGTGAAAAGCAAGAATTGTGACCCAAATACATGAGATTGTCTCTTTGAGCCTTACTAATTCACAGAGAGGACGCTCTTTTGACAGTTTCAATACCGGAGCCAGTGTAAAAAGTATGAGCAGGCGACTTTCTCTTACTCTCAGAACAGCAGCCGGTGTAAAATGCAGGTGCGGATAACCAAACACACACGCTTGTCTCTCTGAGCCTAACTAATTTGCAGAAAGGATGCAATTCTAACTGTTTCAGAACTGAGCGGGTGTAAAAAGAAAGGGTTGTGACCCAGACACATACGCTTGTCACTCTGAGCCTAACTAACTTGCAGAAAGAACGCAGTTCTAACTGTTTCAGAACAGGAGCCGGTGTTAAAAGCAAAAGTTGTGACCCAAACACATGCGCTTGTCTCTCTGAGCCTAAATAACTGGCCAAGAGAATGCCTTTCTGATACTTTCAGAACAGGAGCCGGTGTAAAATTCAGGTGCGGAAAACCAAAAACATACGCTTGTCTCTCTGAGCCTAACTAATTTGCAGAAAGGATGCAATTCTAACTGTTTCAGAACTGAGCGGGTGTAAAAAGCAAGGGTTGTGACCCAGACACATACGCTTGTCTCTCTGAGCCTTACTAATTCACAGGGAGGACGCTCTTTTGACAGTTTCAATACCGGAACCAGTATAAAAAGCATGAGCATGCGACCAAACACATACGCTTATTTCTCTGTGCTTAAATAACTTGCAGAAAGAATGCAGTTTTAACTGTTTCAGAACATGAACAAGTGTTAGAAGAGTTCTGACCCAAACACATGCGCTTGTCTCTCTGAGCCTTACTAATTCACAGGAAGGATGCACTTTTGGCAGTCTCAATACCAGAGCCAGTGCAAAAAGTATGAGCAGGCGACAAAACACATATGCTTGTCTCTCTGTGCCTGAATAACTGGACAAGAGAATGCTTTTGTTATACTTTCAGGACAGCAGGCGGTGTAAAATGCAGGTGCGGAGAACCAAACACACACGCTTGTCTCTCTGAGCCTAACAAATTTGCAGAAAGGACGCAGCTCTAACTGTTTCAGAACTGAGCGGGTGTGAAAAGTAAGGGTTGTGACCCAAACACATACGCTTGTCTCTCTGAGCCTTACTAATTCACAGAGAGGACGCTGTTTTGACAGTTTCAATACCAGAGCCAGTGTAAAATGCAGGTGCGGACAACCAAAAACATACACTTGACTCTCTGGTCCTAACTAACTTGCAGAAAGAACACAGTTCTAACTGTTTCAGAACATGAGCCGTTGTTAAAATCAAGAGTTGTGACCCAAACACATGCGCTTGTCTCTCTGAGCCTTACTAATTCAAAGAGAGGACGCTCTTTTGAAAGTTTCAATAACGGAGCCCGTGTAAAAAGCATGAGCAGGCGACAAAACACATACGCTTATCGCTGTGTACCTAAATAACTGGCCAAGAGAATGCCTTTCTGATACTTTCAAAACAGGAGCCGGTGTAAAATGCAGTTGCGGACAACCAAAAACATTCACTTGTCTCTCTGAGCCTAACTAACTTGCAGAAAGGACGCAGTTTCAGAACATGAGCCTGTGTGAAAAGCAAGAATTGTGACCCAAATACATGAGATTGTCTCTTTGAGCCTTACTAATTCACAGAGAGGACGCTCTTTTGACAGTTTCAATACCGGAGCCAGTGTAAAGAGTATGAGCAGGCGACTTTCTCTTACTCTCAGAACAGCAGCCGGTGTAAAATGCAGGTGCGGATAACCAAACACACACGCTTGTCTCTCTGAGCCTAACTAATTTGCAGAAAGGATGCAATTCTAACTGTTTCAGAACTGAGCGGGTGTAAAAAGCAAGGGTTGTGACCCAGACACATACGCTTGTCTCTCTGAGCCTTACTAATTCACAGAGAGGACGCTCTTTTGACAGTTTCAATACCGGAGCCGGTGTAAAAAGCATGAGCATGCGACCAAACACATACGCTTATCTCTCTGTGCCTAAATAACTGGCCAAGAGAATGCCTTTCTCATACTTTCAGAACAGGAGCCGGTGTAGAATGCAGGTGCGGAAAACTAAAAACATACACTTGTCTCTCTGAGCCTAACTAACTTGCTCAAAGAACACAGTTATAACTGTTTCAGAACATGAGCCGGTGTGAAAAGCAAGAGTTGTCACCCAAACACATGCGCTTGTCTCTCTGAGCCTTGCTAATTCACAGGGAGGATGCACTTTTGGCAGTCTCAGTACCAGAGCCAGTGCAAAAAGTATGAGCAGGCGACAAAACACATAAGCTTGTCTCTCTGTGCCTAAATAACTGGACAAGAGAATGCTTTTCTTATAATTTCAGGAAAGCAGGCGGTGTAAAATTCAGGTGCGGACAACCAAACACACATGCTTGTCTCTCTGAGCCTAACAAATTTGAAGAAAGGACGCTGTTCTAACTGTTTCAGAACTGAGCGGGTGTAAAAAGCACGGGTTGTGACGAAACACATCTCTTGTCTATCTGAGCCTTACTATTTCACATAGAGGACGCTCTTTTGACAGTTTCAATACCGGAGCCAGTGTAAAATGCAGGTGCGGACAACCAAAAACATACACTTGTCTCTCTGGTCCTAACTGACTTGCGGAAAGAACGCAGTTGTAACTGTTTCAGAACATGAGCCGGTGTTAAAAGCAAGAGTTGTGACCCAAACACATGCGCTTGTCTCTCTGAGCCTTACTAATTCAAAGAGAGGACGCTCTTTTGAAAGTTTCAATAACGGAGCCCGTGTAAAAAGCATGAGCAGGCGACAAAACACATACGCTTATCGCTGTGTACCTAAATAACTGGCCAAGAGAATGCCTTTCTGATACTTTCAAAACAGGAGCCGGTGTAAAATGCAGTTGCGGACAACCAAAAACATTCACTTGTCTCTCTGAGCCTAACTAACTTGCAGAAAGGACGCAGTTTCAGAACATGAGCCGGTGTGAAAAGCAAGAATTGTGACCCAAATACATGAGATTGTCTCTTTGAGCCTTACTAATTCACAGAGAGGACGCTCTTTTGACAGTTTCAATACCGGAGCCAGTGTAAAGAGTATGAGCAGGCGACTTTCTCTTACTCTCAGAACAGCAGCCGGTGTAAAATGCAGGTGCGGATAACCAAACACACACGCTTGTCTCTCTGAGCCTAACTAATTTGCAGAAAGGATGCAATTCTAACTATTTCAGAACTGAGCGGGTGTAAAAAGCAAGGGTTGTGACCCAGACACATACGCTTGTCTCTCTGAGCCTTACTAATTCACAGAGAGGACGCTCTTTTGACAGTTTCAATACCAGAGCCAGTGTAAAATGCAGGTGCGGACAACCAAAAACATACACTTGTCTCTCTGGTCCTAACTAATTTGCAGAAAGGACGCAGTTCTAACTGTTTCAGAACATGAGCCGGTGTGAAAAGCAAGAGTTCTGACCCAAACACATGCGCTTGTCTCTCTGAGCCTTGCTAATTCACAGGGAGGATGCACTTTTGGCAGTCTCAATACCAGAGCCAGTGCAAAAAGTATGAGCAGGCGACAAAACACATATGCTTGTCACTCTGTGCCTGAATAACTGGACAAGAGAATGCTTTTCTTATACTTTCAGGACAGCAGGCGGTGTAAAATGCAGGTGCGGAGAACCAAACACACACGCTTGTCTCTCTGAGCCTAACTAACTTGCAGAAAGAACGCAGTTCTAACTGTTTCAGAACATGAGCCGGTGTGAAAAGCAAGAGTTGTTACCCAAAAACATGCGCTTGTCTCTCTGAGCCTCACTAATTCACAGGGAGGATGCTCTTTTTTACAGTTTCAATACCAGAGCCAGTGTAAAATGCAGGTGCAGACAACCAAACACACATGCTTGTCTCTCTGAGCCTAACTAATTTGCAGAAAGGACGCAGTTCTAACTGTTTCAGAACTGAGCGGGTGTAAAAAGCAAGAGTTGTGACCAAAACACATGCGCCTGTCTCTCTGAGCCTTACTAATTCACAGAGAGGACGCTCTTTTGACAGTTTCAATACCGGAGCCAGTGTAAAATGCATGAGCATGCGACCAAACACACACGCTTATCTCTCTGTGCCTAAATAGCTGGCAAAGAGAATGCCTTTCTGATACTTTCAGAACAGGAGCTGGTGTAGAATGCAGGTGCGGAAAACTAAAAACATACACTTGTCTCTCTGAGCCTAACTAACTTGCAGAAAAAATGCAGTTTTAACTGTTTCAGAACTGAGCAGGTTTAAAAAGTAAGGGTTGTGACCCAAACACATACGCCTGTCTCTCTGATCCTTACTAATTCACAGAAAAGACGCGTTCTAACACTTTCAGAACATGAGCTGGTGTAAAAATCATGAGCAGGCGACCAAACACATTCGCTTATCTCTCTGTAATAACTGGCCAAGACAATGTCTTTCTGACACTTTCAGAACAGGAGCTGGTGTAAAATGCAGGTGGGGACAACCAAAAACATACGCTTTTCTCTCTGAGCCTAATTAAATTGCAGAAAGAACGCAGTTCTAACTATTCCAGAACATGAGCCGGTGTGAAAAGCAAGAGTTATGACCCAAACACATACGCTTGTCTCTCTGAGCCTTACTAATTCACAGAGAGGATGCTCTTTTGAAAGTTTCAATACTGGAGCCAGTGTAAAAGGCATGAGCAGGCGACCAAATACATACACTTGTCTCTCAGAGCCTACTTAATGTTAGAAAAAGACTTTCGATTCTGTGCGTTTCAGACACTTAACAGGTGAAAATAAGCAAAGACAAGCTTTTCATTACCCACACTTGTCTTTTTGCCTGTTTTGATCATAATTCGCTTGGAAATGACTATTCTCAACGTTTTATGTGAGATTCTAATAGAAAAAGAAGAAAAACTTATACAAACACATATATTGCATTTTTGAGTCTAACTCGCACTGAACAGTCGTTTGTGAGTGTTTCAGACGCTAAACATGTGTAAATAAGCAAAAACAAGCTTTTCATTACACACACTTGTCTTTTTGCCTGTTTTGATCATAACTCGCTTGGAAATGGCTATTCTCAACGTTTTATAATAGAATCTGATATAAAAAGAAGAAAAACTTATAAAAACACATATTTTGCCGTTTTGAATCTAACTTGCCCTGAACAGTCGTTTCTATGCGTTTCAGACGCTAAACAGTTGAAAATAAGCAAAAACAAGCTTGTCATGACACACACTTGTCTTTTTGCCTGTTTTGATCATAACTCGCTTGGAAATGGCTATTCTCAACGTTTTATAATAGAATCTAATAGAAAAAGAAGAAAAACTTATACAAACACATATATTGCATTTTTGAGTCTAACTCGTACTAAACAGTCGTTTCTGAGTGTTTCAGACGCTAAACAGGTGTAAATAAGCAAAAACAAGCTTTTCATTACACACACTTGTCTTTTTGCCTGTTTTGATCATAACTCGCTTGGAAATGGCTATTCTCAACGTTTTATGTGAGATTGTAATAGAAAAAGAAGAAAAACTTATACAAACACATATATTGCCGCTTTGAGTCTAACTTGCCCTGAAGAGTCGTTTCTGGGTGTTTCAGAGGACAAACAAATGAAAATAAGCAAAAACAAGCTTTTAATTACACATACTTGCCTTTTTGCCTGTTTTGATCATAACTCGCTTGGAAGTGGCTATTCTCAACGTTTTATAATAAAATCTGATATAAAAAGAAGAAAAACTTATAAAAACACGTATGTTTCAGTATTGAATCTAACTTACCCTGAACAGTCGTTTCTGTGCGTTTGAGATGCTAAACAGGTGAAAATAAGCAAAAACAAGCTTTTCATCACACATACTTGCCTTTTTGCCTGTTTTGATCATAACTCGCTTGGAAGTGGCTATTCTCAACGTTTTATAATAAAATCTGATATAAAAAGAAGAAAAACTTATAAAAACACGTATGTTTCAGTATTGAATCTAACTTACCCTGAACAGTCGTTTCTGTGCGTTTGAGATGCTAGACAGGTGAAAATAAGCAAAAACAAGCTTTTCATCACACACACTTGTCTTTTTGCCTGTTTTGATCATAACTCGCTTGGAAATGGCTATTCTCAACGTTTTATGTGAGATTATAATAGAAAAAGAAGAAAAACTTATAAAAACACATATATTGCAGTTTTGAGTCTAACTCACTCTGAACAGTCGTTTCTGAATGTTTCAGAGGACAAACATGAAAATAAGCAAAAACAAGCTTTTCATTACACACACTTGTCTTTTTGCCTGTTTTGATCATAACTCGCTTGGAAATGGCTATTCTCAACGTTTCATAAGAATTTCTGATTTAAAAAAAGAAGAAAACGTTATGAAAAAACTGTTTCAGAACATGAGCCGGTGTTAAAATCAAAATTTGTGACCCAAACACATGCGCTTGTCTCTCTGAGCCTAAATAACTGGCCAAGAGAATGCCTTTCTGATACTTTCAGAACAGGAGCCGGTGTAAAATGCAGGTGCGGACAACCAAAAACATACGCTTGTCTCTCTAAGCCTAACTAACTTGCAGAAAGAACGCAGTTCTAACTATTTCAGAACATGAGCCGGCGTGAAAAGCAAGAGTTGTTACCCAAAAACATGCGCTTGTCTCTCTGAGCCTCACTAATTCACAGGGAGGATGCTCTTTTTTACAGTTTTAATACCGGAGCCAGTGTAAAATGCAGGTGCGGACAACCAAAAATATATACTTGTCTCGCTGAGCCTAACTAACTTGAAGAAAGAACGCAGTTCTAACTGTTTCAGAACATGAGCCGGTGTTAAAAGCAAGAGTTGTGACCCAAACACATGCGCTTGTCTCTCTGAGCCTTACTAATTCACAGGGAGGATGCACTTTTGACAGTTTCAATACCGGAGCCAGTGTAAAAAGTATGAGCAGGCGACAAAACACATACGCTTGTCTCTCTGAGCCTTACTAATTCACAGAGAAGACGCTCTTTTGAATGTTTGAATACTGGAGCCAGTGTAAAATGCAGGTGCGGACAACCAAAAACATACACTTGTCTCTCTGAGTCTAACTACCTTGCACAAAGAACGCAGTTTCAGAACATGAGCCGGTGTGACAAGCGAGAGTTGTGACCCAAACACATGAGCTTGTCTCTCTGAGCCTTACTAATTCACAGAGAGGACGCTCTTTTGACAGTTTCAATACCGGAGCCAGTGTAAAAAGTATGAGCAGGCGACAAAACACACACCCTTATTTCTCTGTGCTTAAATAACTGGCAAAGAAAATGACTTTCTGATACTTTCAGAACAGGAGCCGGTGTAAAATGCAGGTGCAGACAACCAAAAACATACACTTGTCTCTCTTAGCCTAACTAACTTGCAGAAAGAATGCAGTTCTAACTGTTTCAAAACATGAGCCGGTGTGAAAAACAAGAGTTGTGACCCAAACACATGCGCTTGTTTCTCTCAGCCTTACTAATTCACAGAGAGACACTCTTTTGAAAGTTTCAATACCAGAGCCAGTGTAAAAAGCATGAGCAGGCAACATAACACATACGCTTATCCCTCTGTGCCTAAATAACTGGACAAGAGAATGCCTTTCTGATACTTTCAAAACAGGAGCCGGTGTAAAATGCAGGTGCGGACAACCAAACATATACGCTTGTCTCTCTGAGCCTAACTAACTTGCAGAAAGAACGCAGTTTCAGAACATGAGCTGGTGTGAAAAACAAGAGCTGTGACCCAAACACATGCGCTTGTCTCTCTGAGCCTTACTAATTCAAAGAGAGGATGCTCTTTTGACAGTTTCAATACCGGAGCCAGTGTAAAAAGTATGAGCAGGCGACAAAACACATAAGCTTGTCTCTCTGTGCCTAAATAACTGGACAAGAGAATGCTTTTCTTATACTTTCAGGACAGCAGGCGGTGTAAAATTCAGGTGCGGACAACCAAACACACACGCTTGTCTCTCTGAGCCTAACAAATTTGCAGAAAGGACGCTGTTCTAACTGTTTCAGAACTGAGCGGGTGTAAAAAGCACGGGTTGTGACCAAACACATACGCTTGTCTCTCTGAGCCTTACTATTTCACAGAGAGGACGCTCTTTTGACAGTTTCAATACCGGAGCCAGTGTAAAATGCAGGTGCGGACAACCAAAAACATACACTTGTCTCTCTGGTCCTAACTAACTTGCAGAAAGAACGCAGTTGTAACTGTTTCAGAACATGAGCCGGTGTTAAAAGCAAGAGTTGTGACCCAAACACATGCGCTTGTCTCTCTGAGCCTTACTAATTCAAAGAGAGGACGCTCTTTTGAAAGTTTCAATAACGGAGCCAGTGTAAAAAGTATGAGCAGGCGACAAAACACATACGCTTTTCTCTCTGTGCCTAAATAACTGGCCAAGAGAAAGCCTTTCTGACACTTTCAGAACAGGAGCCAGTGTAGAATGCAGGTGCGGACAACCAAAAACATACGCTTGTCTCTCTGAGCCTAACTAACTTGCAGAAAGAACGCAGTTCTAACTGTTTCAGAACATGAGCCAGTATGAAGAGAAAGAGTTGTGACCCAAACACATGTGCCTGTCTCTCTGAGCCTTACTAATTCACAGAGAGGACGCTGTTTTTTTTCAGTTTCAATACCGGAGCCAGTGTAAAAGTATGAGCAGGCGACCAAACACATACGCTTATCTCTCTGTGCCTAAATAACGGCCAAGAGAATGCCTTTCTGACACTTTCAGAACAGGAGCCGGTGTAAAATGCAGGTGCGGAAAACCAAACACACACGCTTGTCTCTCTGAGCCTAACTAACTTGCAGAAAGAACGCAGTTCTAACTGTCTCAGAACATGAGCCGGTGTGAAAAGCAAGAGTTGTGACCCAAACACATGCGCTTGTCTCTCTGAGCCTTACTAATTCACAGAGAGGATGCTCTTTTGACAGTTTCAATACCGGAGCCAGTGTAAAAAGTATGAGCAGGCGACCAAACACATACGCTTATGTCTCTGTGCCTAAATAACTGGCCAAGAGAATGCCTTTCTGACACTTTCAGAACAGGAGCCGGTGTAAAATGTAGGTGCGGAAAACCAGCGGAAAGCCTAACTAACTTGCAGAAAGAACGCAGTTCTAACTGTGTCAGAACATGAGCCGCCATTTACAGGCGTAAACAAACAAGAATATAATAATAGAATCTGATAGAAAAAGAAGAAAAACTTATAAAAAGACATATACTTCATTTGTGAGTCTAACTCGCGCTGAACAGTCGTTTCTGAGTGTTTTAGAAGACAAACAGGTGAAAATAAGCAAAAACAAACTTTTAATTACACACACTTGTCTTTTTGCCTGTTTTGATCATAACTTGCTTGGAAATGACCATTCTGAACGTCTTATGTGGGATTCTGATAGAAAAGAACAAAAAGTTATAAAAAGACATATACTTCATTTTTGAGTCTAACTCGCTCAGAAAAGTCGATTCAGACAATTTTAGAAGACAAACAGATGTAAATAAGCATGGCATAAGCTTTAAATTAAAGCTGCAAGCAGCGTTGAACGGGCTTTCGCTCACGCCGTCCGAGGGCATCCATCACACTCACTGTCTCTGGAGTGACTCGGCAGCAGTGCATGTACAATAAAGTTATAGCAACTTCCCTGTCATGGCGAAACATCAAATGTCAATGGTGTGAGAATGGAAAACTTTTGCAGAATGAGATGTGTGTGTGCGGAGAAAGGGTTCATCTCAAGCACGGAATGCCTTTCGCCTGTCATAATACAGGAATGAGTGGAATTTCATCAAATCTGAGTGAAAATCATACCAGATTACTGATATTATTAACAGTTTCATCATAGACACAGTAATTGCCTTTTATCTATTCTCGGGCTGTTCCAAGTTATTTAGCCTCAGAGAGCAGTGTTTTGGAAAGCTTCTCAGTCATTTCACTTGTATTGTACAAAAATTAGTGGACTTTTATCAGATTTGAGCTAGAATCATGCCTAAGACCAATTTCATGATACAAAGTAATTCAGTGTTAGCCTTAAAGTTTCATACATTTTATCTTACATTATTGTTGTATTGTAGCATAAGGACAACTATGAATTTAGAAATTCATACATGTTATTCCCATTTTTGAATATGAACAAATCTCTACCAAATCCAAAAAATATTTTGCTAACATTCAAATTTGTGATCTCTAGAACTTTTCCAAAAACAATGAATTACGAAAGATGTTATAGATGACACTGAAAACAGCCAGAGGGATGTTCTGCTTATATGGTAGGTTTGGAATGATGGGCAGTGACAATGACTGATGTTCATCAACCACTGAATCTCTACCATCATGTTTTAAAAGCCCCCAACATTATCTGCCCATCTTTTAGCTTATTGGCTTACTCACAGAGCTTTTATTGCAGTAATGCAACGACTGCAGTTGTCATCAACTCAAGTACTTCACATGGTTCACCATCCTCTGCTCCACTCAGAGGACACACACTCACACATGCAAGGATCACTGCAGTGAAACACAGGAGAGGAGAGAAACTTAGTACAACTTTAAATGACAGCAAAATGCAATAATTTATCCCACTCAAAATATCATTGTCCATCATGATTTTTCAATGTGGACATTGTCATAAAAAAATAGCATTGCAGTTGGCTCCTCTCTGTGTGCTGCAGAAAAGAGAGATTTAGGAGGCCCTTTGTCCCCACAGCAATTAGACTCTTCAACTCCTTGTATTGATTTTTTTGTTTGTTTGTTTCATTTTGTGATAATTGGATGAGCTTGGACAATTGGAATTGCCCTTCGGGAATTAATAAAGTATCAATCGATCAATCAATCAATCAATCAATATGCCAGTTCTGTAGACATCACCCAACCCTAGGTTTCACATTCATTATCTATAAAGCAGCTCCAGACTTTATTCCAGATGGCTTCAGAAATTTGAGTCTCACGTGCCTGGTTTGTGGCTATGGGTTATGTTCACAAATAACAGAAGTGGGAGTTACACATGTCACAGTTAAACAAGTCACAAGCTAGTCTCAAGTCTTAACCTTAAAGGCTGAAGCAAGTCCTAAGTCACTGTGTTTTAGACTCAAGTAAGCAAGCCAAGTCACTGCTAAATGTCAAGCAAGACAAGTCAATTAAGTCACAAGTCACCAAGAAAGACGCGCTTAAAAGGGCAAGCCATGTCATGAGAAAATGGCACTCACATAAATACCACTATTTATTAGGGGTATAATTCTCCAAATCCATGGTTTGGTTCATACTTTGTTTTGATGTTGTTGTTGTTTTTAATAGATTAACTTTAAATTAACTAAGTAAACAAAAATATATTACCTGATCTAGCATGTTTTCCAGGATCTAGTGTTCATAATTTTGTATTTCATTGATGTCTGTGGATGTGGATGATCAGATTGGTGTGGTAATATTAAGCTCAACTCAAGCTCAGAACAGGGGTGGGAAAATGCTTTCAACAAGCTTTCAGTTCAATCTTGTGTTGCATCATTTTCTAGGTTCTGCTAGACCAGGGGACAGCAACCTTCAGCGTACAAAGAGCCATTTGAGCCCATTTCTCACCATATAAAACCCACCTGGAGCCGCAAAATTTGTTTGATCCCTAAAATGATAGTTACATTACATGAATGAGTGAATATCTAATTACATATTTCACATAAACAAAAACATACAAATGTATTGCTTATTCAATAAAACAATCAGTGGTTTAAGTTAAAATGTTCATTTGTTCAGTATTAACAACTTTTTTGATATTTTAAGGGAAAACATATTATTGCTAGTAGTTTGTCAACTATGCCAGCCTGTATGCCATTACAGACTGACTAAATGCTTTAATTTAAGTAACAAATTTTTAGGAGTTCTTGTGTATAATCTCTCATTTTAAGTTTTTTTTTTTCAAGAAATTAATATTTAATTTAATATTTTGCAGATATGATCAGCACTTTCATTAAGGTCAGGAGTATTTTTAATCATAAATCTACCTTACAGATGTTTTAAGATATGTTATACAAAATTGCAACTGTGTGGATGTATGGTGTACCTCAAAACAGGGGTTTCCAACTTTTTGTAGCTTTCTTCTTGATCACTGACCGCCATCAGACCTGTCCCTTCAACCCTGTCGGTCTCCTCCAACTTCCTCCTCTTTTCCTGTTTTAAGTAAAAGGTTATTTTTATTAAACTCAGATTTACAAGAATGAGTGATCAACCAGTTTGAATTTGTATTTGTCTCAACTGGCAAAATCTTCTGACTTGACTGGCCTTTGGCAGAGCTGCCACCTTCTCAGAAGAAATTTCTTACATTCATCTACAGGCTGAGTAATTGAGGGATGTAAAATTTCGTTATGATGTGACCTTCTCACTGACATGAAGTGATTATAAAGAATAATCTATGCCTACTGATGTTTCGAAATACTTAAGCGGCACACAACAAAAAGCTGTTCACCATACCCAAGACATTCAGGTAGACCCCAGACAGCACTGAGAAACAGAGAAAGAGAAACCACAAAAAAGAACCAAAAACAAAGAATGTCAAAACCTGAAAAATGAAGCTAGAAAATGATCTAACCTCAAACACAAAGCAAGCCTTCAGACTGTGAAGCACTCAAGACATAAAAATACAATCAAATCCAAAAAGATAAACCACACTGAGAAACAGCTGTGCTTACTTGAAGAGAGTATAAAGTCTAACTCCTTCTGGGACCAGTGGAACTCTGTCTGTCAGTCTGAGCCTGAAGAGCTGGTCATAGGACGGACACATATGGACTCAACATTATCACACCTTATTAGGGCCAAAACCACTGGCTTACAAGCCAAAGAAATACTGGAAAAACTATTAAATATGGAATTGACATGCAAAGACAACCAGAACCCCCTAGATTTCTTCATTACTATGAACCATTTGAAAACAAAATTGAAGACCCTCAAAAACAAAAAAACATGAAGACCGGATGGGATACTAAATGAAATGCTGAAAATACAGCACAGAAAAATTGTTTATATTTACATATTATTGTATGAATATTAATCTGTCAATGTTAATAATATTCTGTAGTGCTTTGGTTTCTGATCTGTCATGCCAATAAAGCTTATTTGAATTTGTGCCCCAGTGCCCCAGATAGCAAAATTTCTGTGGACCTGATAGGCTCACACCCGACCCTTTGGACACTTTCAGCCAGCCCACATGCCGCACGGAATGATGGCATTTGGCTCCTGTTTCCACAAGCAAGCCATATGTCAACCAAGAACACACCAGGGGCCTGTTCAAGACAGCAGGTTCAGCAAACTCTGAGTCTAACCCTGAACTCTGAGTTGATGAATCTCAAGATGGGAAACTCGGTTTCAGAACAGCTGATCAGAGTCAGTTCAATTAACTCTGAGTATATTCACTTTGAGTTAAGCTCGTGCGTGATGAATAAAACAAGCCATTATCAATGGAGCTCCAATACAACGAGTCACCATGGCAACAGGTAAACAAAGAGCAGAGCCTCCATCTTAATCCAGTGGATGTAGAAATATGAATGCATGTTACAAAATTTTTATCTTAAAAAAAGAGCTTGCGTCAAAGTGGGAAAAGTGTTGATAACACAATAATCCATCATTTAGCAGACTAACGTTTCCTTAATGATAATATAATAAAGTCGATTTTTACTGTGTATCAGGATTCAGCTACATTACATTTTGAATATATTTGTTCAGCTTTAATCTGACGGACAAAACACAGGAAGCAGTAACTGAAGATGAAAAATATAATTATAGATAAAACACAGACATGACTGTAAGCTCTCAATCTGATCCAGTAATAATGTACTTGAAAAGCCATCAAGATTAAAATACTATTTTAAATTTTTAGACATCTATTTGTATTTCGGCTCAACAACATTCAGTGACTTTATTTCTGCTGCTTCAACAAATGTAGTAAATTTAAACATTGTCACACTGAAATGCTGTTAAAACACGTTAAGATTATGCTCACTATTTAAAAATCTCACTTCCAAACAACATTCTGCAGCAATCACACCACAATCCTGCTCACTCAGAAATATTTAACATATAATCTACAATGTTATAGGAATGATGTCCCATCAGTGCGACCAATCACACCATGAGTGATGGAAATAATTACATTATTCATTGATCCCACGTGTCTCAAGCTTCTTCCTGTTATTTGAAATTTAAGTTGAGGTTACTCATTATGTGCTAATGTAATAATGATTTCAGCGCATGAGCTGCTCTTACAAACTAAGAGCTGTCGATTTTATTCTGAGCTGACGCTAAACTCACGCTGTTTAATATCTGAATGCGAGAAAAAATGCTTTACTGACTGACTGATGCGCATAAAAGCGGTAACTCTAGAAAGTTCTGAGTAGCTAAATTAATATCCAACCAGGATTTAGATAGTAAACCTCCGCTAATGAATACGGACTGAATGAATGAGGAAACAATGGGTCTGGCTCTGTTAAGAGGGAGTAGACAGAGAGAAACTCAGGGTTTGTTGAAGAAAACCTGCCAGCTAGCAGGTTAGCTTCACAGTTTAAGTTAACTCTCTTTCTGAAACTGAAAACCCTCACCTCATCTCAGGGTGAACAAACTCAGAGTTTTCACTAAACCTGCTTTCTGAAACTCTCTGAGAGAGAGAGATTTCCTGGGTGCATCTGGACGGTTACAGAGTAGATATTAGCCTGTTATAAGCAAACTACGATACCAAGTGGCTAGCTTACACACAGCTGGTGCAATTCAATGCAGAAATCAGTATTTATAGCGTTGGTCAGTGAAATTTCAGCACAGTGCCTTACGATGAAGGAAGGAGCAGTTATCCAAATAGCTGCTACTGGCTGTCAGTCAGATAAATATTCAGATTAATATTCAACAGCGATAGTAGCTAGCTAGCATCTTTAGCTGCTACAGGCGAAACGTCTATGGTTACATACAAAACGGCTTTTTAATGTTAACGACATACCTGTAGATTGGCGTTCTTTCCTTCTCCTGTTTTCTCCATTTCCTTCCTTGTGCATCTGGGCCTTAAAATATACCCCCGCAGGATATACTTTAAAGAGTATATGTGCGCTGAACTCTTGTATGAAGGAGGAGGTGGGTGGGGCGCCCCCGCCTGTATTTTTTTTTTTTTCTCCTGTCAGGTCATTATCTTTTCTGTATTTTGAACATACAAATGAAGCAACTGTTACTGTTTGATACTTAGGGACTTTTATAAATAAAGCAAATATTTTAAAATAGAGTAAAACTTTACTGGTCCATAGTTTTCTTTGTTTCAAATATTTCTTTGTTAGCGTCAGCACCGCTGTCGCTATCAAAGACAAAATGAATCGAAGCGGTGCCCAAAAACGGCACAATTAAGATAAATCTGAGGAATTTTCTGCCAAACTAACAAAAATAATGTCTAAATTTGGAACTGTAAATCCTGTCAGACGTAAAGAAGGATGCAGTATGTCAGAAGGTGGGTTCCTGCATAGTTTACAGTGTTACTACTATACAGTTATCGACCATTTTGGCAAGATGATCAGTTATTAAACAGCCTTATTGTGTGACGTTTTGCCTACATGTTATGCTGAGGTTTTTTTTGTTTTTTTCCCGAGTAATAAGGCCCTAAGGGGAATTTGTCTTTAGGTACAAAAACTGCTACAGCCCACACACAGAGAAAAATATAGCTAAATCACTGGCAAACAAGTGTCATAAATACAGGATAGACTATTTCATAAATAAAAGCACAAGCTATAATAAAAATGTTAACGCAATGTTAAAAATGTAGCTTCAGCACCAGGACAGGGAGAGCGCAGGCCCGCAGCGGTACCACCATTCAGTCAGGGGGAGAGCCCCGTGCGACCCGCAACTTCAGCACCAGGAGAGGGAGAGTGCAAGCCCGCAGCGTCATCACCATCCAGTCAGGGAGAGCGATCAGTTGATTCAGTGTCAGTGTCAGCCAGAGCGCCCCTATCTACAACCAACCAGCCAACAAAACCGGACAGCAGCAGTGACATAGCCTCAGATAGCTCTGCATCTCAAATTAGCCCAGAATCAGTTCTTAAAACGTTCAAGCAAATTTCCCTGTAGATATTACAGATGCAAGTGTGAAAAGGTTTATTATGAGGCAGGGACCATGCAGATTTGAAGGTCCGTATCCGTGTTTTTCCAACGAGTATTACAACAGAATATCAAAAAAGGTTCAAAGATACACTGTAAAAAAAAAAAAAAGATGTAAAATAACAGAATTTTACTGTTTATTTCACAGATTTTTTTCTGTATATTTGAAAATAACAGGTAATTTACAAAAAAGACTGTGATTTTACATGTCAAAATGTAAAATAACAGAAAATCGATGTAACTGTGAAATTACGAGATATTTCTGTTCGTTTACAATCAAACCCCATTAAAATTACATATATTTATTGTTAAAATACGTTCTCAAATGTACCGTAATTTTACAAATATTCTCCTGTTATCTAAGTGAATAAACTGTAAAATTCAACTTTAAAAGGCAAATAATCATTTAACATTACTGAGAAATTAATAGTAAATTAAATTAAATTAAATAATTTCTTTGTTAATTGACTGTTTTCATTAGTGACATGGGGTACTGCACGAGTCACTACGCTCCAGCGTAGTTTTTTTGTCATGTTTCTTACACTTCTTATCTTGCCCCTCTTGCCCCTAAAATGTCCACATTTTATAACTTTTATACTTTATACTTATAGTTTCAAGCCCAATTTTGGACAAATATTGAGTTTAACATTAGTGTGTATTGCTGGAATGTTCAGAGCTAGGGTGCGTGATGTCATTGCTAGAGTGGAGGAGGCTGTTTAAATTTTTCTGAAAAATTTCTGGAACTTACTCCCACTTACTCCCTCTTACTGCATCTCTGGAGCTCAGCCACAGTGATCTTTGGGTTTTTCTTTTTTCTTTATTTTGAGTATCAGAAGTACTTTCGTAGCTCAGACACAAACAGAATTTGAACTGTCAGCACTTTTGTGAAGAGTTTACCAGCCAACTGTCTCATAGACTCCCATATTAATTAAGGAGGAGATTTCAGGAGGAGAGCTGAACCGACTTCCTTTTTTCTTTCGCTCTCCTGTCCACATTTTTGGGTCTAGGGACTTTATGGGTAATTAAATTGTTTTAAAATGGGAAATGTTCGTAATTAAATGTTAAAAACAACATAAAATAATTAAATTTTCATTTGATATTATCTAAAAATAACAGTGAATTATTGTAATTATAAACCAAATATCTTGTTTTTCAACAGTCTTTCCATAAAATAATGTCATTAAAACCAACGAATAACAGTACATTTCTGTGAAATTAAGCATTATCTTTAAGTAATATAACATTTATTTACTGTATTTCTACATAATTTAATTGTTTTAAAATGTGAAAAGGTTTCTAATTAAATGTTAAAATACGTAAAATAAGACAAAATCTTGTTAATATTACGACTAAAAACTGTATTTTAATGAAGGAAAATAACTAATTATACGAGAAGGTACTTTTCTGTCAATTTACTACCGTATTATTGGCGCCCCAGCTGCCGGAAAATGATCGTTTTTTTACTTTTTTTTTTTTTTTTTTTACTGTGCAGATGTGATGAAAGTACTTGCGAAAATATATCTGTTATCTAAAAAGTCAAATGAGCGAGGGACTCAAACATAGCATGGGACATTTTGAATCTGTCCTTCAAACTGTGGTAAAAGGGTAAAATTCTGGAAACGATCAACACTGTTTCACAAAGTCTACAAAAACAAAACACTGATATCTTGCAGGCAAGTAAATATCTCGCCAGTGCATCCGAGACCCTTGTGTCACTCCGAGGGGAGTTTCACAGCCTTAAAGAAACTGCCCAAAATCTTCTTCAGTCATGGGGTATTCCGCCTTCAATTCCACAAAAGCGCGCAAGGCGCACCAAAAGACATTTTGATGATAACTCATCAAAAGGATGTGAGGATGAAAGGCTATCAAATGCAGAGGAGCACTTCAAAGTGTCAGTATTTTACGGAGCTCTAGACACTGCCATTGCGCAAGTAACACACAGGTTTCAGGGCATGCAAGAGGTGGCACGGAGGTTTGGGTTTTTACGTCCACAAAAACTGTTAAAATCCGACGATGAACTGTATTGATCAGCAAGTGCTTTAGCAGAACAATACAAAGATTACTTGTCTGCGGGCTCAATTCAAGATTTGGCACACACTCTATTCATAAAGCACCACTCCAAATTGCCAAGTGTGTAGCCACAGCTATTAAATTGTTTCTCGCTCTACCTGTCACTGTGGCAAGCGCCGAAAGATTCTTCTCAAAACTTAAATTAATTAAAACTTAAGCACCGTGGCACTGGAGAGACTGTCGGGGCTGTCCATACTAAGTATTTAAAATAAACGCGTGCGCAGTCTGGATTTGAAGAGAGTGGTATGTGAATTTGCCAAAAGATCAAAACACATACAGCCAACACGTTCTCATTCCCAACGCGTCAAATACTGCCGCTTGGTCAGTGGCCCGACACTTTCCCGTCAGTTCTGCACGCGCAGAACTCAACAGATATCAACGGAGTAGTGATCCAGTCGAAATTATGCCGTTTATTCTTTCCTCTTGGAGTTCATAGATCAACGTAATAGCTGTGGCCACTCTCGAAAGGTGCTAAACTAATGTCATAGCGCATTCTCCCTGTTTATATTTAGCACTTGTTTCTCTTCCCGTGCTTTGTATTACCGCTTCGTGCTGTTTGCTCCCATTTTTTACATACATACATACAATCTTTTCAAAATACATTTCCGTGGTCACGGGAAACAGCTAAATAAGAGCAATACAAAAAATATATTACAAGCGCATGATGTTCTTGTATTATGCGCATGTCGAAAGAAATCCTAAATGTGTCAATGGGAATTCCCAGTGACGTCATGCGTAGTAAGGTCCCACAAAATGAACCCCCAGCACCCCGCAAAACCCCCTTTTTATTGTCTTTTTACTTTCAAATGAAAACAAGATGATTTTTATTTTCTTTGTTTATTTCGCGAACAAAGCCCTCGGAGTTGTGCTTAAATAATAATTCGCAATGCACTTTGCATGCTGTTAACTGGGAATGTTTACATCTCGGACAGGAAACACATCACGTTACTTTGTCTTCTTCGTCGCTCTTTTGACAGACATTAGATGGCTTAACGAACCAGACAGACTAGCGACCCCACGTGTGTCTACATTGAAATGACATCGTCATTCTTGAAAACTCGAGGTTGCAAGCAAGACGAGTTGGCGGGGTTTCAGTCCGCCATTCAAAAAATGTTGGCGCGCGCGCAAACATACACACACACATACACGCACAAACGCGCATATACATGTTTTGATCTTTTGGCGTACCGATGAGCTAATTCCCACCTGCAAACCTGTAAGACAACATGAAGGCCTGTTGATTCTTAACATGTACACACAGTTTTATATATATGGGGCTATATAAGATGTTGCCGTATAATATTGATTATTATTTAAGTTAGCTATGTTCCAGCTAACTACAACTACAAACTAATCAGTAATGAATTCAATGACTGGATAAATTATAGCTCAAATGCATTTTAGGCACATCATGGAAGGTGTCATCTGTTGAGTCTAATCACTCTATACATGATTCGTTAGAGAAGTCATTTTAATTCATGAAAATAAAAATATATATTCTTGTTCCACAACCACTGTGGTGTCTGATGTTTGTTGTCCATATTTTTACTGTAGAATGAACAGGTGGTGACGAGGGAGCACTGGTGGGGTAATTTGGGTGAAATGTGGTTTTGGGGAGGCAGCATCAAATCCTTATCTTCCCTGGGGCACAAAAAATGGCTAGGGCCAGCCCTTAAGTCATTTCACTGTTAATGTACAAAAATTAGTGGGGTTTCATCAGATTTGAGCCAGAATGATGCAAAAAGCAGTAATTCCAAGACCAATTCCAACATGCCTGATTGTGTCATTCCTAGCTGATTCACACTCATTCGGACACAGAAAAGGCTCTTTTGCAGAATTTATGCGCACAGTGCCTTTTATTTGTTACAATACACAAATGAGTGGATTTTTTTTTATTTTTTTTTTTTTATTTTTTTTTTTTTATCACATCTGAGTGAAAATCATCCAAAATCACTGATTCATTGTACACACACCTTTTCTCTAGTCTCAGGCCATTTACCAGATTTACAAGAACTCAAGGATTAATGAGTGATCAACCAGTTTAAATTTGTGTTTATTTGAACTGGCAAAATCTTCTCACCTGACTGGCCTTTAGCAGAGCTGCCACCTTTTTAGAGGAATTTCATATATCTATCTACAGGTGAGGAATTGAGGGATATAAAATTGGGTTATTATCAAAACAATGTTACCTTTTCACTGACATTAACTGATTATAAACAATAATCTATGCTTACTGACATGATTATGTCAAAATACTCAAGAGGCATATAAAAGCAAATTATTGAACATAAGAGCTGTCAATAATTATTTCCATCTCTTGTGCTCACACTTTGGCTGACTGGCTCGTCAGTTAGTTAGTACAGTAATCACATCTGTCTGGGTCAAATCAATCACTATGAGTGATATTATAACCAATGTTTCTCTTTTTCTTTATATTTCATGCAGATTGACAGTTGTATATTTATTACATTAAAAAAAGTAATGAAATGGCCAGCTTTTCTATTTACTGTAGGTACAATGTGTATGGAAAGTATTCAGACCCCTTTAAATTTTTCACTCTTTGTTTCATTGCAGCTATTTGCTAAAATCAAAAAAGTTCATTGTTTTCTCAATAATGTACACACACCGCCCCATCTTAAAAAAAACAGAAATGTAGAAATTTTTGCAAATCTAAATAAAAATACTACATGATTATAAGTATTCAGGCCCTTTGCTGTGATACTCATATTTAACTCATATGCTGTCCATTTCTTCTGATACTCAAAGAAAAGAAAAAAGAAAAAACCCAAAGATCACTGTGGCTGAGCTCCAGAGATGTAGTAGGAGGGAGTAAGTGGGAGTAAGTTCCAGAAAGTCAGCAATCACTGTTCACCAATCAAGGCTTTTATGGCAGAGTGGCCCAACGGAAGCCTCTCTTCAGTGCAAGAAAGCCTGTGTTTTCCAAAAAACACATGATGAATAAGATTTTCTGGTCTGATGAGACCAAGATTAAACTTTTTGGCCTCAATTCAAGCGGTGTGTGTGGAGGAAACCAGGCCATGTTCATCACCTGCCCAATACCATCCCTACAGTGAAGCATGGTGATGGCAGCATCATGCTGTGGGGGTGTTTTTCAGCTGCAGGGACAGGACGACTGGTTGCAATGGAAGGAAGGATGAATGCAGCCAAGTACAGAGAAATCCTGGAAGAAAATCTTTTCCAGAGTGCTCAGGACTTGGCTGATGATTCACTTTCCAACAAGACAATGACCCTAAGCACACAGCAAAAACAACAAAGGAGTGGCTTCAGAACAACTCTGTGGACGTTCTTGATGGCCCAGCCAGAGCCCTGACCTCAACCCAAATGAACATCTCTGGAGAGACCTCAAAATGGTTGCGTTCACCAGCCAACCTGACAGAACTGGAGAGGATCTGCAAGGAAGAATGGCAGAGGATCCCTAAATCCAGGTGTGAAAAACTTGTTGTGTCATTCCCAAGAAGACTCATGGCTGTTAAAGCTCAAAAGGGTGCTTCTACTAAATACTGAGCAAAGGGTCTGAATACTTATGAATATGTAATATTTCAGATATTCTTTTTTAATAAATTTGTTAAAATTTCTGCATTTCTGTTTTTTTCTGTCAAGATGGGGTAGTGTGTGTAAATTATTGAGGAAAAAATGAACTTTTTTGATTTTAGCAAATAACTGCAATGAAGCAAAGAGTGAAAAATTTAAAGGGGTCTGAATACTTTCCGTATTCAGACTTTCAAAATACAGTACATCTGTTTCAAATGCTTGTTTCACTGCTTCATCTAAACCAGAATCATCTAAAATCACAGATTGTATGAGCAGTTTCATCATACACAAAAAGTAGCTCTCTCTCTCTGGCTGTTTGCCTTTGGCAGCATCCCACCAGAAAAAGCACTTCCACTGTCATGGTGGGAAATTTGTGGTTTCGCAGGTTTGAAACACTGATTCTATGAGCAGGTTTGTTATACACAGAAGAGCACTTTTTCGTCTCTCTTCTGCTCGTTTCCTTAAAAAATGCTGTTTTGGCAGCATCCAAGTGGAAAAAGCATTTTCACTGTCATCATGGAGGAAAAAGCATTTCCACTGTGGAGGAAAAAGCATTTCCACTGTCATCATGGAGAGTTATTGGTTTCTCCTCAGATCTAAATCAGAATCAAACACACACAATCCAAACACATTGATCCTTTGAGCAGTTTCATCATACACAGAAAAGTACCTTCCTCTCTTTCTTATGCCCATTGCCCACTATTCCTCTTTAGAAAAATCTGTTTTAGCAGCATCCTATCAGAAAAAGTGCTTCCACAGTCATGATGAAGTGTCAAGATTACTGGACAGGACCTCACTTCTTATTGCATGTAGGCAATACTACATTGCTACATACGACATAAGTGAAATACTAATGCAGCCCTACATTTACCAGAGGGTAATATATATGGATATACATTTTCATGAATTTGGACATTGCACTTAGGAGGTAAGTATCACTTCTTGTGTTCACTATGTGGCACTAGACAACACCCACTAATTTTATATAATTTCGCTGTATAATCATTTGTAGACCATACCATATAAATTTAATGTAAATCAGATTATGTTTGTCACATAACACTGATTTCCTATTGTCAGTGGGTTACACCATGACTAAATATTGATATATAGATGTATTCAGGCCTGGACTTTTAATCAAACATGAGAAATTTGGGGCAGATTGGACAATATGTAGTGGGGTTACAACAACCTCCTGTTTAATGCCCCATAACATGTTTCACCTATGCAGTATTGCCTCCATGCAACAGGAAGTGAGGTCTAAATGACACATAGTTCATCAAATCAATACACAACTTCTAAAGTCATCTCCAGTGCCAGGTACTGCACACAGGAAATAATATTTTACAGTGTCCAGTAATTCTGACAATTCAGAGCTGTCTCATCAGATCTGAATGGTATATATCAATAACATGGGTGTGAGGGCCTGTTCATTGCTGATTGAGATTTTTCTCTTCTCAAAACATGACTTAACATATTAGAATACCCCTCCCCCCCAAGTAGTGGCCCTAACATGTAACATATTTTTTGTGATTTGGGTGAACACCATTGTGCATTCCACACATATATTCTGCTCTATCTCATTAAGCTGTCTTCAACACAAAATACTCAAAAATAATTTGTGAGAGGCCTTTATTAGTTGTAACAATGTATACCAGAAATAATACAATATAAGAGAGGAACATACACTGTCACTTCCTCCTTTTCACTGCAATTAACTGGACTGCACCATAACTGGTGAGGCAATGTGAGTCAGACAGCTCTGGGAGAATTCAGCCTTACACCAAAGATCCAAATACTAAGGGAATCCCCTACTTGTGAGGGGTCTACTGATCAGCTCAGTTAGTTGGATAGGAAACAATGCAACTTTTAGTGAGGTATTTACATATCAGAGATAATCAGTACAACATTATGCAAACTACCCTGACAAATGCCCTCAAATGTCACCATGATGGGATTATTAATGATTATAAATAATAATGCTGTTAAGGTTGCTGTAACACATGCTTTAATATGTGCACAGCCCCATTCTTAGTTTGGAGATGCTCATATTGTTACTCCTGTTGTATGATGGCTACTGTTTTTTTTCCAAACAATTTTTAGCAGTTTTACAGCAGTTGTATACCCCTGCATGATGCATTACATCTCCAATACCTTTATTGTAGTGTATAATTGCGGATACCAGAAAGTCGTGAAGCATACCATGGATACTACATTACATTACAACAATACCACATTTCAATGCACATTTTTCAGATGCAAAATTACCATTGTGCCAGTCTACGTCTGTCATTGATGATGCAAAATGATAAAGATTAGTGAGTGTCCAAAATCTCAATTCACTATTGAGTATTTCTTTATATAAGAAGTATGAGGGAGAGAGTATGAGAACACAGCAGTAACTGATCAATCAAATGTGTGGTCTGTGTCTCTGTCGGACATGGGTCTGTGTCTGTGCCTTCAACTACTAAAGCTATGCAAATTGTCTCTCCTGTGTATGCAGGCAGCCTTGTAATATACCCATACAGCTACTTTATATTTTTCATTAAGGAGTGGCTTTGTGGCTTTCTCTGACTTGGTGTGACGTTGTGTGGGCCGCATGAGAGCAAATTTCATATGCTGGGTGTGAGATGGAGTTGAAAGCACTTAGAAAAAAGCTAGTAATGGGATCATTTTGTCAAACCACCATTTCCAAAATTTTACAGATCACGTTTAGAAAAACTTTCCTGAAACTTGAGTATATGTGTGCAAGTATACATATCTATGTTACCTTGCTGAGCTTGTAGTCAGCTCCCAGGTTTTGTCTGCTGGTTCTGGCACACAGCAGTGTTACATTGCCATGGTATTTTGTTGCAGGGACATAGCCATCAGTGGCCTTCAGCTTGTAGTAAAAGGTGGTGGCTGCAAAGTCAGCAAATCTTAGCTGATGTTCTTGTGACTAGAAGTAATTAGGTCCACCGCCACATTGACACGGGCCTCCAGGTCTCACAGTGGGAGAAGAGTCTCCAGAAGCTGGAGAGGCAAAAGAGGAAGAGAACTGGATGGGGACCACTGCAGGGACTGGAGGAGCAGCTGGGGGAGAGGGGATAAACTAATATGAGCTTGGTTGGACAGTGTTCAACTGATAAGGAAACACAGTTTGATACCATCTACATTCATTGCAGAGGGTACATCTAAATTCCTTTATTTGATTTTTCCTGTCTCCCTGTGTGACCTGCAAATTGATTAGATTCACCATCATGAAGGAAGATTTGACTGTTGTTTTGTGCAAAGCAAGTTTGTGGCTTAGTCGTCAGAACATCACTCAAAGTTCTCTAAAAATTAGCAGATGATTCTGAATGACATAAATGAAGGAAGGGATAATGGTGCACATTAAATTATAGCCTCAGGGATCACCAGAAAGATCAATTAAACCATCTGTGACTCAACCTCAGCATAAATGGTAATATTCACAACTTTTCAGGACCAACAACGAGCAAACAATATCCCTCTTAACTGTGACATGGTGAGATTCTGGATTCTGGTTAAAAGTAGCAATGACAAAAAAAATTTTGGTTCTGAGTGCACCTGCAGGATTTAAAGAGCTACAAAGATCTGTATTTAAGACCATAAATCAAATTTCTCAATGGCTATTCAATTTTAACATGTATGTTATAATAAGTTTTTATATAGAGTTGAGAGCAACCATAATACCAAATAATACCATTTGATCCCCCTGGATTGTTATTGGCCAGGTGTCGCAGCTTGTTGATGGTAAGCTGCCGGATCTCCCTCACGGCCATGACGATGTCATGGTCATGACCCAAGCCTCCACACCCATCCAGGAGTCCAGGGCTAGGTCATAGGCATCAGCATTCAGGCTGTTCGCATCCCATACACCTGAGGGTTAAGGGAACTGTGACAGTTCTGTGAGAATGGCCTAACCAAATTCAAGTCAAGAATGTGTCTCTCTTTGGTATGAGAAGCTGTGATAAAATTAATTAATGATATAGAACCAATAATGTCAAATCAGTGTTCGGACTAGTTTGCAATTTATAAAAAAAATCCACAATGTTTTTTCTTCATTTACAATAAAGGTAATAACAGGCAGCTGGTTTATTTGGGTCTGTGTATTACTTTCCTAAAAGGTTTGTTGAGAACAACGTAATTAGGTACTAAGCATAGAAAATAGAGTGTGTTCAATTGCTACACTTCCAATTGATTCATACAGATCATTTGCTAATGTAACCAGCATTGTCTTTTAGTCAGTGAACAACAAGCAAGTTTCAGTAGAAAATTGCTTAAAGGCAAGCATATGCTTGCTTGCATATGCTTTAACACTCTATTTTCTATGCTCTAATTCAACATATGAGTGACACAACATGAGGAATGAATGAATATTTAAAACTCCTCAATAAACTGAACATGAAGAGTTCTTAGGAAACTAAAATTGTGTCATGTGGTTTGTTTTAGATACAATTAATCGGTTTACTATGGAACCCAGAAAGATAATACGTAATTAAAGCTGAAAGCAGCGATGATCGGGACCTCGCACCCCGGCACACATCGGGTTGCGGCACGGTCGAAGAGCCTTTGTCACAGACATGTAGATGTTTTCACAGCCAGGCTATTTTCAGACAGAACAAGGAGAGAAACATCACTTCCTTTGTCCACGCGTTTGCTTGCTGCTGGGGCTGCTTTCCTGAAATGTATTATGGGGGGCGCTATGGAGCCAGTTTTCATCACTGATTGAATATTGTAATGTAGATGTGCTCCGGCCTGAGCTGTAATCAAACCTGTAAAGTTTCAGGCAGATCCCACCATGTACACTAAAATTATAACAATTTCCTCTGTGATGGCAAAACATCAAGACTCAACGCCACGCCACAGCCAAACGCTTCAATGTAAACTAAATATTTTGATAACTTTTGATCATACACTAGTCTAGATGAAACACACTGATTTTGAAGTTCGTTAAAATACAAGGTTTGCGAAATGGCCAAAAAAAGGCAAAAATTATCCTGTTTTTCCAAGATGGCGGACTTCCTGTAGGACTTACAAAATGGCTCCAAGAGGCTTTTTTGTGCGTCTTGTGTATCCAATCACTGTGCTACCCACAGGGTGTTAAAATCTAAAACATGATATTTCCTGTTGCCAGTAGGTGGTGCTATGACTCAGATCCAGTATTGTCACATGGATGTATTCAGGGTGGGACTCTTATCAAGCACAAAAGGTTGGGGTCTCTTGGGATCATGTATGCCGGAGTTATGGCTGTTTCAATTCTCATGGGGAAGGTTCTAAATTTGCCACCTAGCCACGCCCCCTTGGAATGTTGCACACTCACTGTTCTGATAAGTTTTCATCTCTTATGTCTGTAGTTGATACTTGACTGAAGTCAAAGTTCCTGAAGTCAAATCTCTAGGAGCAGTTCGTTAAAGTATGCAGGCTGGAAATGGCAAAATTTCATTAGTTTTCAAGCATGTTTAGGCCCTCAAAAATGTGTTTGTTTCGGAAGAATAATAATAATAGAGAAGAAGAAGAATCGATACAAATACAAGAGGGTTTCGCACCGTTTGGTGCTCAGGCCCTAATTAGAGGATACAAAGATTTTTACCCTGATACCTGCTGGGTTCAACAGTAAACCATTTGATTGTATCTATAACAAAGTCAAGCACATATTGAGAGTTCAACATTTTGAAGTGGACATGACATCCACCATCTACAGGTTTTTTTGTGAGCAAGCCAGATTTTACACACATACACTTGCACAACAATACAATATACAACCCTTGTATGCTTTGCATTTTCTATTTTAGACTTCAAAATATATTTTTCAGGCATTACTTTCCACTAGGGATGCACGATATTATTGGTGCGATATCGGAATCGGCTGATATAAGCTCTAAAATGAAATATCGGCATCGGCATTATCTGCCAATTATGAGCAGCCGATATGTTTCCATCTCCTCCCGCGCCTGACTGCGTTTTCCTCAACAGACTGTTTCTCCGTGTCGGTCCCGGTGCTTCCTCCGCAGGCTCCACTTCACTCAGCTGCCCATCAGACCTGCTGCTTCTTCCCACTTTAACAAACCTCAGTGCTCCACATGGAGAATCATGGCTAGCGTTAGCTGAGAGGTTAGCAGAAGCTAGCTGTGCTTCTTTCCAGTCATGCTGCTGCTAACGCTCTGCTAGCCTCTCAGCTAACATTAGCCCTGACACTGTGGATCCAACTGGAGCACCGAGCCCTGGTTTGTTATTCAGGTTAAAGTGGGAAGAAGCAGCGGGTCTGACAGGCAGCTGAGTGAAATGGAACCGCGGAGGAAGCATTGGAGTCGTTAGGGTGAAACAGTCCTCAAAGGAGCTGCTATGTATGTGTCACGCTTCTGAGGTGTGGAGGAACAGGTGGACCCAGATGCAAAGCTATGTTAAGGCAGTATTCGATGCGGTGAATTACAAATGAAACACAGGTGAGGGGAACAAGACACAGGTGAGACACATGAACTAATGAAACACAGGAAGTAAAGTGACCAGACACAAGGTAGCAGGGAATTCCAAAAATAAAACAAGAACTGCAGGAAATCAAGTACACAAACAGAGGAACACAGGGGAAACAAAAAACCAAAACCAAGCACACATAAGACAGGGTAGGTAAAACACAGGAGACAAGAGGGCAGGAACAGGAACTGGAGGCCGGGCAGGAGGCCAGTGGAAGGTGGAACCCAACTGGAGGCCGACGACAAAGGCAGAACCCAACTGGAGGCCGGCGACGGAGGTGGAAATCCTCCGGAGGCCGGGCAGGAAGCCGACGGCGGAGGCAGAACCCCTCTAGAGGCCGGCAACGAAGGCAAAGGCGAAGGTGGAACCCAACTGGAGGCCGACGACAAAGGCAGAACCCAACTGGAGGCCGGCAACGGAGGTGGAAATCCTCGGGAGGCCAGGCAGGAGGCCAGGCAGGAGGCCAGGCAGGAGGCCAGCGGCGGAGGCGGAACCCAACTGGAGGCCAGCAACAGAGGCTAAGGTGAGGGCAGGACCCTTCAGGAGGCTGGGCTGCAAGCCAACATGGAAGGTAATGGCTGGGTCCCTCGGAGGGTAGAGCCACAGAGAATGCTGCTACCAATTCTTGGGGCGAGACCACTGGGGATGATGCTTCAGGCAGTACCACTGGGGTTGAGGTTGCTGCAGGCTCGGGAGAAGGTGCTGTAAGCTCTTGGGGTGGAGCTGCTGCCACAGGCTGGAGAGAAGATGCTGCAGGAGCCGGAGGTGGAACCACTGGAGAAGGCACTGCAGGAGCCGGGGACTGGCACAGCTCCAGAGGTGGAGCCACTGGAGAAGGCGCTGCTCCGGAGGTGAAGCCTCGGGAGAAGGCGCTGCAGGAGACAGGGACTGGCGCTGCAGGAGACAGGGACTGGCGCAGCTCCAGAGATGGAGCCTCGGGAGAAGGCGCTGCAGGAGCTGGGGCCTGGCGCAGCGCAGGGACAGGGAGTTGCTGCATGCCAGCGGGGTCTAGGGGTTGCTGCACGCCAGCGGGGTCTGGGGGTTGCTGCACATCAGCAGGAATGGGAGGTTGCTGCAAGAAGGCGTTGGGGAGTGGAGACTCTGTGAGGCTGGCAGAGCGGTACCATCATCTGCGTCGATGACACAGCGTCTGGTTGGTGTTTACACTTGTACATAGCTGTTTGTGTTTTGCTTGGTAGATTAGATGTAGACTAGTGGTTTATTGACTGTAGCATTCATTAACTTTGTTGATTAACTTTGTTTTTGCTAAGTTTAATAAACACTGTTTTATCTTTAAAGAGAAGTCCTCCTGTACATTATATTGTTAAAAGGTGGCTGATTGAAGGAGTCAGAGCTTGACTTCACCCTTCTTTGTTTATCTGTGAATATTGATATCCTTCAGATATTGATATTCCAGGTGAACTAAATAATTAAATAATTAAATAATTAATTGATTATCCTTAATAATTACTAATTATTGCCCTTAATCAACTGTGCTTTTCACTCCCCTGAGGTGCTTTAACCGTTGATGCCAGAATGGACATTGACAATCTTTTCTTTTCATAATTCATAATTATCTATGATGGCAGTTACACTGTTTTATCTATGATAATTATGAATTACTGCTAATAACCAAACGTACTCCTACCCGTTCCCAACACTTGCATGCATAATAGTCTCCTTAGCCAGCTGGAAAAAAATATGTGCATATATTGGTATCGGCAGTCGGCTACAATGAGTTGGAAATATCGGCATATCGGATATCTGCAAAAAAAACAATATGGTGCATCACTTCTTTCCACTCATCTCTTTATATTGTGAAAATCAACTTGCAGACTTTTGAGACTTGTGTCGCTTAGGTAATCTATCAAACAATAAACAGCATCTTGGCTTTTCCTTAAAGATGCAGGGGCCAGTCCATTATCAAAATTGACAGATGACATGGTTTTGCATCTAGATACAGATACAACCCAGTTTTTGATTCTATTGGACTTCAAAACAGTACTTTACTAATTACCTCTAAAAACTTAATGACCTTTAGTATGGCCCAGCATACTCCAATTTATGTTTTCATCTTGGGTAGGAGAGAACAAGAGAAGATTGGAGACTTCCTCCTTGGTCAGACAGGAGAATGAGGAGAGTGTGGCCCTGTTAGCTGGAAGCTGCAGACTGAGTTGGTCAGGCTCAGAGAACTGGGTGCTGATGGCAACAACCAGTAAGGAATGAGGTGCAGAGTGAAGTGCTGAAGAGGATGTAGACTAAGGAGTGAGTTAAAAGCATTGAGCATTTTCCAAGCATCTGTGGTGCTACAAATCTGTTCTGATAGTAAGTAGTAAGTGATAATAATAATAATAATAATCTATATTATTATTATTATTAACTCTTACTACATTATTTTAATTATTGTTGTTGTTGTTGTATTATGAAAGCTATTACACTGGCTAATATTGGTAGAATGATGATTAGTATTATTATTAAATAGATTATTATTGGATGATGATGATGATTATGATGAATTACACAGAACCCGCTCACTCAAGAATCCATTTATTTAACTGTTTCCCTTTTTTATGTAAATAAAATGTTATATATATGTTATATTTATATATATAACATACACATATATGTATGTATGTGTGTATGTATGTATGTGTGTGTGTGTGTGTGTGTGTGTGTGTGTGTGTGTATATATATATATATATATACACAAACATACATACATACATACATACACACACACACACACACACACACACACACACACACATATATATATATATATATATATATATATATATATAAATATATACACCTGGTGGCTGAGGACGATTGGGGTACTGGACTGATTTACTGATTTGGGACAGCTTGGTGTCCGAGAGCCTAATCACCACCTAACCCCCCTTCAAATAAAAAAATAAAAATATATTAAAAAAAATATATAATATATATATATAATATAATAAATAAAAATAAGTTGTTCTGTTCCCTCCATTGTGCTGACATCATCGGTCGACACAAGCACCTCCACATCCTGACTCTGCCAATCACAACTTGCTTTGCCTGGTAAGCTAGCATCAGTTACAAAGTAAGACTTTGAAAAAATGTAGTTACCGCTGTACTAAGAGCTTTGTTTGTTCAAAACAGCAAAGTGATCCACCATAAACCTTGTGTGCGTCATTCCCTGAAGGTTAAGCTCCTTGCTGCAGGGGAGAAGACACCATTGCCTCTGTAGTTTGACAGTGGTTTGGCACGTGCTGACAGCCAGACAAGTGGCAGTATGTGCAAAGCTCACCATAACAAGGCTGAGAAGTTAGAGCTTATTAAAACTAGTGAACTGTGTGAGTTGTCCCTCTACCAATATCTCACCCCATAATAGCACAAGCCTCATCAGAGCTTAAAGGATAGGTTCATAATTTTTCAAGTCTGTCTTAAAACAATAGACAGGTGCTTCAGATCAACTTTTGAGCACATTTTTGCAAAAAATAAGGCTTATGGATTTTGCAACCCATAACTGCCTTGAAAGTGCACCAGAAATCAATCTTCTAATAGTCCATTTGACCAGGAAGAATGATCACTGCAAGCAAAACCTGTTTCATGGGCATATGGGCACCTGACTATTGTTTTAAGACAGACTTGAAAAACTGTGAAACTATCCTTTAAAACAACTCAGGCTCAATTAGCATCGACACAAACAGATCATGGTTTCTTTGTTCTATCATCTTAAAAATAAATGTGTTTTCCATACAAAAAAAACTCACATTGGTGCTTAGTTTCTTAGATGGCCAATTCCAATTCTGTGAGCACAGAAAATAACAATTAACCTAAATGTAACCTTCATACTTTGTCATGAAAAACAGAGATGTGTTATACTGTACTATTCCACAGCAGTGCATGAAAAATGTAAGTCCTGCTAGTAGTGAAAAAAGCAACAGACATTCTTTGTGTAATTTCTAATGTCATAAAAATGTCCTAATATACAGCATAATTTTAAGATAATGAGTCAGTTTCTGCATTGTTTCATAACAAGAGAGAGTTACAGAGGTAGTACTTGGCTGTCTACAGTCTCCTCCAGGTCAACAATGGACTCATAATCATATTATATCATAGTTCAATAGTGAGGTTTAACATTCAGTACATAAATTAGCACTTTTGGTGACTTTCCACTAATTAGAAATAACAGCCTTTACATTCTTTTAAATGTTGTACTACAATAATGTCCCAATGGAGATGTTTAAAAGCACTAAGCAATTGATTTTTACACTGATTTTATAACTGTAGTCAGTTTTATAGCATATATGACAACATTTAACCTCTCTCAGTGAATCTGAATGTAACAAACAACAACTCTGCAGCAGCCTTGTGCCACTTTGCCTTACCATTCCTTATGCTTGATCTGAATCCTTCAGCAGCTGTGACACTTCCTCCCTCTCCTGGTTGCCCTCTTCAAAAAGAGCATCCAGCAAGATGCCGTGGAATGCCACATTCTTCAGAAGCAGAACCCTGCCTGAAGAAATCACAACAAAAAAACGACAATGTCTGTAGTCATCTGTAACATAAAATGTGTTGTGGAATGAATCTTTTTTTTTTATAAGATTATGCCAAGCACACTGACCGTGACAGAGATTCAACTTTTGTTAGCATACGTAAGTCTTTTGTTGGAACTGATTTTTCTTAACTATATTCTAGTTAGCACACTGTAGAGAATCAGATGAATTCTCCAGATTGCTTAAATTCGATAGGACTGCTCAAGGATATGGAAGAACCACCTAGCAATAACAGACTAGAGACTTAAGATCTTTCGATAAAATATAAAAAATGCATTAGATGACTCTATTAATTCCTTATAACTAAAATAAGAGTCCAATCTGACCAATCTGTCAAGCTCAAAAGAGGCTGTCACTTGCACTTTTAGTGTGAGCCAGGTCATATTTGCCGATCTCCAGGAATCGTCCATGTCTGGCCAGGCAGCAAATACTAGCCTGCAGCTTCTCCTCAGCCAGAGAGTCATCCACACCTGAAACACACACACACACACACACACACACACACACACACACACACACACACACACACACACAGAATACTATGTCACAAACACTTTTTTTGTGCAGTGGTAATTTGAAAGTGTAATAGAAAGGTTGATATTTCAACAAACATAATTGTTTCTTAAAAGACAGAACACACACAACACAGCATAACTGTCTTGTATGCAAAAGTCTCAATTTGTACACCATGGAAATATCAATCTTTCCAGTTTATTTTCCCCTGATGTATTGCCCATACGTGTGGTTCTATGTGTCATGCTAAGTTTGCTCTCTCTATCTCCATTATAGAGATTCTGATGATTAATAAAAAGATGTGTATTGCACAAAACGACAATCATCGGGGAAAACTGCGGAGACTCCTACATCTGTCCAAATAAACATGATTTTTCATGAATCACTTCAAAAGTTTTCATTCAGACTCAAAGACAAACACAGAAACTAGCCGCCTGTAACTTTATGACTAAGTGCGTAGGGAACTAAATTCGAGGCAGCTTGCATGTTGTTATTTTTTTTCCCTCTGAGGCTATGGATAGCTTAGAGTCTGTTCCTGCAAGAGAAGTAGTAGCTTAGTAGATAAATACAATGGTTCATGCCAGTAAGTTTCCAAGTTGCAACAATAAAATGACAAGATCCACAGTTTGCAGAGTTTATAAACTACCGTTCTCCTTCTTTCAGTTGTTAAGATCCATTCTGTGTACACTTAAATAAATATGGTTGACCAATCAAAGTGACTCACGATTGTCAGGATAATCTATCTCTGCACTTAATTTTTTTAAAACACCAAAATAACACAGAAAAAACGTACCTGACAAGATTGAATAAAAAGAAAATATCCTCCGGTCAGTGATGCTAATACAGGCTCCTACACAAATTAAATTACAAAATTGTGTTACAATAGTGTACCATAAGTCCAAAGGGATAATCAAACTTAAAAAAAAGAGAAGTGCACATCGCTGCTTACCTCTCCCATGAAGTGTAACAACAAAGGGGGAGAGGTAAAGGCGGGAGACGACACTTATAGAAGGGGGGCACCCACAAAAGTGAATGTAGGGGTACACTAAACTGAGCCCCAAATGTGCTGACCCCGGAGGATTTAACTATACACAAATTTTGTGTAATCATAACATATATGCTGCACAGTTGACCCTGTTACACTTACATTCTAACCACAGTCAGCGGTTGAGTAAGATATGTATATATATATATATATATATATATACATATCACATTTGTTCAATTTAAATGTGCAAGTTTACCAAATAAAAGACATTCATCAGATGTGCTACAATAATTTCTTATATACATATACATATTAATATATACTTATACAATGACAGTATTTCCCTGCAGTATATTGTCATTATCACTTCCACTATTGATTTATATTTTCATTATTTATATATTATAAAGCAACATAAAACAGTAGTGAAGTTTGAATACCACTGATCCTCAGAACAGGCCATTGTAGAACATATTATGGATTCATTTTCATTACCACTTCATGTTATGTAAACCGTAATTCATTAGTTTGAACAACAAAATAAAAATATAAAAAACAACACTAAGAATAATAAAATTTATGATATAAATATCTTTTATTTAACAGAAACATTTTTGGACATCTTTTTCAATCTTTTAATGTTCAAACGCAAACATTTTGACAGTTTTTTTCTGTTTTCTTCAGAGTTGACTGATAAAGACAGAATAAGCTGTCAAATCAGTTGTACATGTGAAAATAATGCTATTTAACCAAGAGTATGACTTACAGGTAAGTTAATATGCTACATAGGAAAACAAATGTGTATCACTTACCTGGACCTCTCCTGATTTGGTCTGCAATACTTCTGATATGGCGGGTGTGAATGTCACAGACATGGTGAATAATGCTGGCCCACAGTGCCTGAGAAAAATAAAACAGCACAAATGAATGAACTTACTATTATAAATCATCTCTCTCTCTCTATCTATCTATCTATCTATCTATCTATCTATCTATCTATCTATCTATCTATCTATCTAATGTGTTCACCAGAAACTGCTGATTTTCATCCCAACAACAAACTAGATCAGATTATTTCATTAACACACTTTCAGTCAGAGACAAGAAGCTATTCAGTGAAATCAACTTCTGTTGTCTTTGGTTGTAATGAAAACCTCGTACTTGCTTACTTAATGGCACATGGTGAAAAACTCTTGACCTATTATGACGATAAAGGCAATACTATGCATCGATGCTGCAGGAGCTCTATCATAGCTGGAGAAACAACTGCAACATCAAGAAAATAAGTGACACAGTCACATACATTAATATGCTGGTAGCCTTGGCTGGCCTGGATAAACATAGCAAAATGAGTAACAGAAAAAAAATATTCAGACTGATAAATGTAAAATTAAAGCTATGATAGTAATTAACGTTACATGTTTCCCAACACTGAAACGCGGAAAAATTTAACGTTACTTGTGTTGAACTATAAGCTAACTTTACACAGTGTGTACATGTGCTACTAAATGACAGATTAGGAGCACTGTGAAAAATATTCACAGACTGTATTAACTGGGTGATGAGCAGACTTCTCCTCAGTTTATCTTTCACACTAACTCATTACTCTGGCTTACTGTCTTTAGCTCATCACCAGCACTAAATACCTTAGTTATTTTTCCGTTGTCTTTATTGCCACAGAAAATGAATAGATCTTTGGGTTATTACCACTGTGGTGTTTAAAAGAAATTGAAGTCAAATGTAAAACTGAGTACTGTTCTGTTAGTGTTTGTGGTCATGGGAAGTTATGACTTATTTCTACCACTAGAGGGAGTGTACACTAGCAAGCAAGCCAGAGTGTATAGAGAGCTGCTCCGGAGTGGATGTGTTACTTACTGCTGCTAATAAAGTAGCTATGACCGCCTGCAACCCCACTTGTCAAGACAATTCCCCACAGTCTGTCGACACAACAGACTTTTGGCGACGAGGATGGGATTTCCTTAAGGTGAAAAGAGTTTTTAACAAGTTGAAACTCCGTTGAGACGAGGGGATCACGTTGCAAAGATGGCGGCAGCTTTCAGGAAAAGTGAAGACCTTCACTTTGATGAAAATGAAGGAAGGATTTGAAGTCTATCTGGAAAGGCTTGAACAGTTTTTCGTAGCAAATGGACTGAAATATGGAGATGAAAAGTCAAAAGTGTTCCTGACAGTGGTTGGTAAAAAGAACCACACACTGCTAATGGACTTGTGTGCGCCAGTAAAGCCCTCCGAAAAAGAGTTGTCAGAGTTGATTGACCTTATGAAGACACATTTTGAGCCAAAGACTAACTTCATCGCAGAAAGGTACAAGTTCAATACGAGAAACCAGCGAGAAGATGAGTCTGTGAGTGAGTATAAGGCCTAGCAGCAACTTGCAAGTTTGGGACATTTTTAGACGATGCCCTCAGACACAGATTTGTGTGCGGAGTAAGAAGTGCAGAGCTCCGCGACCGCATGTTAAATGCAGCACATGCTAAAGACTTGACATTAGCTGGAGCTTATGATATGGCATGTAAAAAGAAAGGTCACATCACCAAGGCCTGCAGATCCCGACCAGAAGAGAAAAAAGATAAGCTGACCAAGTGGACTAAGCATCTGGAAGCTACAACTGCGGCAGATGACAGCGACCGGGATAAAGTCCACAAGACGCCGGTAGGAGAGATCAACGTTTCTGGCAGCCGCTCTGAGGACATTGTTTTTCAGCAGGAGTCTACAATCCCGCTGGTCAAGCTGGAGCAACAGAAAGTCGGGACAGCAAAGACTAAACCGGGTTTTCTTACAGAGTACCGGGCAGGTAACATCAGGGATGTTGAACTATTTTCAGTAGAGACTGAATGTGATGATGGTGCTTCTGAAACTGATATTGAAAAACCCTACTATGTGTATGTAAGGGTAAATGAAAAGAGACACAGGAGCAGCCGTGTCAGTGATTTCAGAAAAGCTGTACAAACGTAGGTTTAGAAAAGAAAAGCAAATGCCTACAAATTGTGTGTTGAGGACGTACAGCAAACAGTCTCTTAGACTGAAAGGGAGCATTTCTGTCAAGGTGAAGTGTAATGGAAAAACTTGCACTCTCAAACTGTTAGTGGTAAAGGGTAATGGTCCAGCCTTGTTGGGAAGAGACTGGATAAAAAGACTAAAACTGAATTGGTCCTTCGTAAACAGAGTAGCAACTGAGAGTTTTGAGGAACTTTGTGACAGGTATCCAGAGGTGTTTCAACCCAGTCTGGGAAAGGTAAAAGGGATCAAAGCCAAACTCCATGTCGTTTCAGGGTTTGCCTAAGTTTTGCAAACCTCGCTCTGTGCCTTATGCACTTAGGGAGGCAGTCGAAGCACAGTTAAACAAAATGGAGGCTGATGGTGTTATTTCACCCATTAGTTACAGTGAATGGGCTGCACCTACTGTTAACATTCCTAAAGTGGATCATACAGTCAGGATTTTTGGAGACTACATGGTGTCTATTAACCCTTGGCTTGAGGTAGATCAATACCCAATACCAAAACCACAGGACCTGTTCACAAAATTAGCAGGAGGTGAGAGATTCACTAAGCTTGATTTGTCACAAGCCTATCAATAGTTAGAGCTAGAAGAGAGTTCTAAACAGTACTTATGTATAAACACCCACAAAAGGTTGTACCAGGTTAACAGACTTCCCTACGGTGTGGCTAGCGCACCTGCTATATTTCAGAAGTTAATGGGTCAAGTTTTGCAGGGCATTGATGGGGTGATCTGTTATTTAGATGACATCTTGATCACAGGACAGGACACAGAAACACACATGAGACACCTGGAGGAAGTGTTAAAAAGACTGAAAGCACACAACCTCAGGGTTAAAGGAGAAAAATGTGCTTTTTTCCAGCACAGTGTGTCATATTTGGGACACATCATTGATGCAGAAGGGATTCATCCATTAAAGGAGAAATGTGAAGCTATTGCTAAGGCAGCAGTTCCTACTACTACGACAGAACTAAAGTCTTTCCTCTCCCTGCTGAGTTACTATGGAAAGTTCATACCAAACCTTTCTACCCTTGTAGGACCCATGACAGAATTGCTGCAGAAAGATGTAAAGTGGGAGTGGTCTGCATCATGCCAGAAGGCATTTGAAGAAGCTAAAAAACAGCTTATTTCTAACAGAGTCCTTGTACATTACAACCCAGATCTGCCACTCGTACTAGCCTGTGATGCTTCACCAGTAGGAGTAGGGGCCGTGATCTCACACAAATTGTCTGATGGTAGTGAAAAACCAGTAGCTTTTGCATCTCGAATGCTTACCAAGGCAGAGAAAAACTACTCTCAGATAGAGAAAGAGGCACTAGGCCTGGTTTTTGGAGTGATGAAATTTCATGAGTATCTTTTTGGTCGTAAGTCGTGGTCTGTGTGAAATATGTATGCAGTAACGTAGCATGCCAGTCACAGCACCTGTTCATACCTGGCAGGGGGCGTCAGGTCCATGGGAGAGAATACACCTTGATTTTGCAGAAGTCAATAAGCAAATGTTTCTGGTGGTTATGGATGTGTATGCTCGCTGGCCTGAAATAATCCACATGAAAACCACTACAGCCAGCTTAACTATTGAAACCTTGAGAACCTTGTTCACAGCGTACGGGTTGCCAAAAGAGGTTGTGACAGATAATGGACCTCAATTAACTTCAGGTGAATTTGAGTCATTCCTTAAACTGATGGCTGTGAAACACATTAAAACTCCAGCTTATCACCCTGCCTCAAATGGATTGGCTGAGAGGCTGGTCCAAAATTTCAAAAAGTCTTTGGCTAAGAACAGAGCAGTGGGTGGCATGACATTGCAACATTGCATCGCTAATTTCTTGTCAAGCTACAGGAATATGCCACATACAACAACCAAGAAAACACCAGCAGAGCTATTTTTGAAAAGACAGGTCAGGACTAGACTTTCTCTAGTGAAAACGGAAGTAGTTAAGCCTTCTCTACCTGTGAGTGTTCCAAGTCAGTCACCAGGTAAAAAGAAACTGAGATCTTTCTCTGTGGGTCAGACTGTGCTTGTGAGAAACCACAGGGGAGGAGAGAAGTGGGGAAATGGTGTAATAACTGGAATTTTGGGTCCTGTGACATATTTGGTGTCTGTAAATGGAACATGTGTAAAAAGACATGTAAATCAAATGCTGGAATCAAAGAGGAAGGATGTGATTCAAGAACAGACTGTGATTAACACTGAAGGGAACTGGGCTCACTACAGTGATCCTGAGCTGAGCAGGAGCCGGAGAATCACCAGAGTTCAGACACTGACCAAGCTCTGGAGAGACATGCAAGTTCAGGAGGCATGGAGTGCCCTAAAAGGAATGTGCGCCCTCCTCAGCATTTGGACTTGTAATGGACTTAGCAAGAGAGACTTTGTTCAAGAAAAAATATAATACATTGTTGCACCATGTTTACAAAAGGTGGTTGAGTTGAAGACCTTCCAGAGGTGTGGATTTAATGACAAATTTTTATTTTTGTGTGAAATAAAAGAAAAAGAAATGGAACATAACATACTTTAAGTTTAAAGCTACAGGGGAGGAGCTGTGGTGTTTAAAAGAAATTGAAGTCAAATGTAAAACTGGGTACTGTTTCAGTGTTTGTGGTCATGGGAAGTTATGACTTATTTCTACCACTAGAGGGGAGTGTACACTAGCAAGCAAGCCAGAATGTATAGAGAGCTGCTCCGGAGTGGATGTGTTACTTGCTGCTGCTAATAAAGTAGCTATGACCGCCTGCAACCGCACTTGTCGGTTTTCACTTTAAGACAATTCCCCACAGTCTGCCGACACAACAACCACCACATCGCCTCCCTGTTGTTTCTTATCAGTCCAGCAGCTCCGAGAGAGGCTCAAACTGAGGCTATAGTGCGGTAATATGGCTAATTTAACCTACGTAACATTAGCGGCGTTTCCTTTCAAGGAAACGTATCTACTGCCAATAAACATTCTACATCATCTAGGTTATGAAATATTACCAGCGGAGTAAAAAAAATATACATTACACTCTTACCTGTCCAGCAGAAAACAGTAAACTTCAGCATCAGTCTGCAAACATTTCTCTCAGGGATTTCCATCCGGGTTTATCCTCTCTATGCCGTTGCTTGTCCCAATTTCGTTTAGCTTCTTTGTGTTTTCATTTCTATGACAACGACAATTTACACTCCTGTGATTTTCTAAATAAGTATGATTAGCCATTTTTGGTGCCCTAGGCAAGATTGGGATTTCCTCTTTGCAAAGGACATTTTCACACCACTAGTTATGTCCAACCAGAAGGGCTTGTAATCCCACTGAGTTTCATGTGACAGGAGGCTATTTTTTCCATGAAAAGGTTATATTCCAAAAACAACAACAACAACAATAATAATAATAATGATGATGATTATAACAACAACAATAATAATAATAATAATAATAATGACACAGCAGTGCTATCAATTAACTTACACAGAGACCACAAGTGAACTTCTGTGAATTGGCCTGGTTGGTGTAGATGGGAGGTCACTTAAAACTTCTCCAGCAGCTGGAGGCTTCTTCAAATATTTCCTGAGTGCATCTGGACAGTTATAGAGTAGATATTAGCCTGTTACAAGCAAAAACATGTAGCTGCAGAGTAGAACTACTGCAGCCTGATGCACCAGCTATGTGGAAGTTCAAACTTATAACTAAGTTCAAAATGAATTATAACCAAGTTGTGATTTCTGAAATAAAAGCTTGCACCACCTAGATAAGTTACAACATAACTCTGAGTAACAACTAAATAGTGACACACATGCTGCTGGGCTTAGTGTAAATCATAAAATGTCACAGAACTCATTGACAGTAAAACAGTGTTTTTCTGCCACACAGCCTCATTTTTTCTTCAGCCTAATTGCTACCAATTTGCAACCCAGTAATCCAGTGTTTACGTAATTTATTGATTATTTCAATATCATTCTAGCTTACAACAATGTGCTACGATGTTGAGTGGTGCTCACATCGCTGGTGCAAGCCAGTGAGTGCAGAAATCTGTTTTTGTAAATAAGTTACTGATATTTGTCAGGGAAATTGCAGCACAAGAAGCAGCAGTTATTCCGATAGCTAGCTATTGGCTGCCATTCAGTCTCATATCCTATATATATAAATTGTAACTTTATCTGAGTCCAACAACTATCGTAGCATTATTATGTAGCATTAGCTTTATTGCTTCTTAGCTATCTAGCTGCTACAAATGAAATGTCTAACGATGTTACACACAAAACGGCATTTTAAAGATAACATACCTCGACTTTTTCCTCCTCTTTTCTTCGTTTCCTCTCTTGCGCACCTGAAGGCTTGGACCTTTCCATTATTATGAAATACAGGTAAAATGTAAATATCTGCCTGTCTTGACCAGAACTTGACACGGACTTGGGCTGTCAGGATACGCCCCACTCTCAGTGCGCACAGTACCTAGGCAGTGGCAGTGTGCAAAGTGGCTTTCTTCCTTGCTTTCTCTCTTTTCTTCTGTATTTGTTAATTTGTTATTCCCGGGGGGGGGGGGGGGGGGAGAAAGACAGCTGATGAGAACAGAGGACTCGAGGAAGAAAGAACTGAATCATTTGCTTTCATTGCCAATGTGGATGGATAGCCTGCATGATGGTTTTGTAATGAGAAGTTGTCAAATAACAAAAAGAGTAATTTGGAAAGACGTTTCCAAGGAAGGCATGCTAAATTTGCAGCCGACTAATCAGTTGGGAGTGAATTTTCGAATCCTCAAAATAAAAATGACACCAAATATATTATTGTATTTACTATTGTATTTCTACAATTTCATCAATGCAGCAAAACATAATACATTAATATTGTAATGGAAGTTAGACTATATATATATATATATATATACTATAATATAATATAATATAATATAATATAATATAATATAATATAATATAATATAATATAATAACTTATTAATGCAGCGCATTCTCTCCAGGATGCGCTGCAGAGAAAATAAACTTTTAATCATGAATGCTCATTATGTATTTGTAGTCATTTTGATAGTATCACTACTACTTAGTCATTTCAATTAGTTTTTTGCGGCTCCAGACAGATTTGTTTTTTGTATTTTTTGGTCCAATATGGCTCTTTGAACATTTTGGGTTGACGACACCTGGCCTATGCCTTAAGCGGGCCCTGAGTATGACCCTCCATTTATCAGATTTTGGTTCCAAATCTTCTCACTATATAAAATGTTTGGTCCGTTCTTTTTTCATTTCGTTGAATCTAAAACGCATTTGTGTTAGGTTTGTATGGAGACCCTCTGGTGACATGTTGGGAAAAAAAATGCGTTGACACAAGATATTAACTGACTTAACATATCACTAATTCTTGAAATCTCAAAATGCCCCCCAGTAGTGGCCCTAACATGAACATTTTTTGTGATTTGGGTGAACACCATTGTGCATTCCACACATATATTCTGCTCTGTCTTATTAAGCTGTCTTTTACCGTATACAGAGTATGCCCTGTAGATTTCCCAGACATAAATCAAGACATTTCTATATATGTTTATCACTATCTTTCACATGAAGGATTCACACAAAATAATAAAATAATATAATGAAGGAAAAACACAAAATACTCAAAAAATAATTTGTGAGAGGCCTTTATTAATTGTAACAATGTATACCAGAAATAATAGGAGAGGAACAAACACTGTCATTTCCTCTTTTTCACTGTAATTAATAACCATAAATTGCCTCCAGTCACCTGACCCTTCATAGACCAGATTGGAGGTCCCAGAGATCAGGCTGGCTGTTGTACTGAGGGAATGGACTGCTTGCATGGAGTCATAAAACCTGGTGAGGCAATGTGAGTCAGACAGCTCTGGGAGAATACAGCCTTTCACCAAACATCTCAATACCAAGGGGATTCCCTACTTGTGAGGGGTCTACTGATCAGCTCAGTTAGTTGATTTAGGAAACAATGCAACTTTTAATGAGACATTTAGATATCAGAGTCAATCAAAACAACTCTATGTGTATATCAAACTACCCTAACAAATGCCCTCAAAGTACCTTGACGAATGTGTTCACACAAAAGTCATTAGTCACAGAGCAAATCTCTCAATAATGTCAGCTGGAAAAAGTTGGCCTGGATTGACCCTTCCATCTTGATCTAAATTTGTGAGATGAGACAGGAGAAGGAATGTGAAAAAAAAAAAAAAAAGAATCCAGCAAATGCAACATCTTCATTTCAACAAATCGTATTTAACGTACTGCAGGACTAATAATAATTGTGAAAATGTAATAACTGTTTGTCACTTGGGATGGGAAATGATAAAATTTTATTGATGCCAATGACATAATTTATTTGCTTATCAGTCTGCCTACACAGGGTTCAGTGTCAACGCAACAGTTTTATTATCTCCACTGTTTATCATGCTGTTATCATAACTGACAGATAAAATAAATGGTCCGCAACCAGAAGTTAACTGAATTAACTTAATTTAGTTAATTAATTTTAAAGCATCATACAGTCTCCTGTCTGCATGAGAATAACAAAATTGAAGAAGAGTGCTCCACTGAGTTGTGTCATGTCTAGACCATGTCTTGCACCATTAGCTCAGAGGAAAGGCATTGTTGTCCAAGACACTGAACACAGACTGAGCACTGAGTTATTTTCTATTCTTTTCTTTTTCTCACCTCAGAGTTGGTTTAAGTTGTTTAATGCTGCAGTGTGTGTTGTAGCTGATCTCATTTGTTACTGTTGATTACCGCTTTGCTCTGCTAATGTTAGTATCTGAGTGACAGGGTATAAAGTTCACAGTATACTTAATGTTCATCTCACAAAAGGTAATTATTTCCTCATTAAATCAAGCAATGGTTGCAACCACTGCTTTTTTTTTAATTACAAGATAGCCAAATATCTTTGGCAATCTTGTAATGTGCATGTGCACTGTAGACAGTACACAGGCTGCACTGCCCTCACAGTTGAGTTCTGCCTTTTTTTATTAGCGATAAGAGGAACTGATAAACTCAGAGGTGTACAATTCTGATGGATTGGGCAATTTGGAACTGGTTCTTGATTCCCATCCCTCTTATCACCATGGTGGATGAGAGATAACCCATTTCCTAAATATTAACGCATAAAAATCAATGTATTTAAATGCAAAACCAGATGACATGATGTGTATCTTTGTTGTATTGAAGCTGCAGTACATTACAGACATACAGTTTGATTTGCACATTCACCAAGTTGCTTTGTGTATATCAGTATACATTCAGTAAATGGCATTGGCAGTCAATAATACCACAACCAGAAATAAATCAAGTACTCTTAATCAAATTAGATTCTGAAAACACATTTTTTATGACATACTCTGTTTGTAGCTGTATTTCTGCATCACATTAATAATAATAATAATAATATTAAGTTGAATGAATTTTGGTTTCAGTTGACAAGAACAACAACAAAAGCAGTTGCTGGCATAACGCTAGCAGAGCTTCACTCTGGTGTTTCACCATAAAGGATATACACAAGTATAGAATTAAATATAAAAGACATGAGACCTCCTTCACATATTTAAACACACATTTATGTGCAATGAAATTGGCTTTATTAGCCAGACAGGGCTTAGTAGCATAAACATGACAAAGGCATAACAGAGAACAATTGTACCATACCAGTTAACAGCACATTTTATTTACCCAATAGGAAAATACCAACTAAGATCTCTGATAGTTTGGGGAATGTAATCATTTACTCTTATTGACCAATGAGATTTGAAAGGGTGCAATAAGGAGGAATACGAAATTGGAATTTTAGGGCAAAAAGGCAATGAATGCAGTGTTCAAAGACTTAATGTATGATTTTCATTCAGAACTAATTGAGGAAAAGACCTATTTTGGGAATGTAAAATTGAATGTCTAGCCTTCCCTTGTGGTGACCTTTGGCTCAGCCAGTGAGCTGTGGATGATGCTGTGGATGATGCCCCCCCCTCCCTTCCAAGAAGGTGTGGTGGTCGCCTTCAATGATGTGGACTGACACTTTGCCATCACATACCTGAAGAAAGACACATCAGTCAGACCAAACTTTATCATTTAAATACGTACTGTATGTGTATTTGTGTTGGTTGGTTTTCAACCAAGTTTTCAGTTAAAGAAAAGTGAAGATGAACACAGATGCAGTAATGATGAGAAAACAAACCTAGGACTAAGATGATTTGGATAAAAGCAGGAAACCTTGACAGTCAAATGACCTCAAAAACTCTGTAGGTAAAAACTGAAACTCTGTCGAGCTCAGGAGGTGTCATACATGTGATACATTGATACAAATAATATTTGTTTATTACTTATTATATTGCGTCTCTGCGTATTATTGTACTGAAAATATTGTGATGTACTGCATTTGAACAGCAAAACTGAAAACTCCCTGTATTAATAAATTTGATAGGAGAGAGAAAAAAAGCATTTTGTCACTTCAGTTAATCAGGGCTCATCCTACAGAAAAGCGCTTGACTCCAAACAATTTGACTGAATAAACATAGAATTTCTGTGTTACAGTTTATCTGTAAAAGTCTATGGGCCCTATTTTCGTGGAGGTGTAAAGACAACTGCAAGCGCTCCAACACTTTCCTGACCTTGAAACTTGCTTTGCCCATCTGTGTGGTGTAGTGGTGACCCACACAGATGCAGTGTTCAAGTAGCAAGCAGAGCACATGGTGCACAGGTGGGAGGTTGATTCAAATGAAGCAGCGCAAAGCTATATTTTGGTTGAAATTTGGTCCTAGATGTGCTAAAAAAAAAAAAAAAAAAAAAAAAAAAAAAGATATCAGCACTACATTGTTTCTAGTGAAACATCTGCTGCTGCTTTGATTTTATCAATAAGAACAAACTAAATGCATTCTACAAATGTGCTGCAATTACAGATTAATGCTTGAAATATAAACAAGTAATTTCGATTAAACAGCAACAAAACCTTTCATGCAGTTAAAGAAGGAACATCAGTACATCAGTCTGCAACCATTAATGTGGCTGATTCTTGCGTTGTGTTTTCCACAGACATTTTATACTGTATAAAAAGCTGCTTTTTTGGTTCATTAAATCCCTACAGCATCTGAAGGCAGCAGGACAGATATGATGATAAATCTGCAGCCTCTAGTTAGAGGGGTGTACAAAATATAATTCATTTTTAGATTCTGATAGATCCCGTCAACATGACGGGGTTATTCATGATTATAAATAATAATGTTGTTAAGGCTGCCATATGCTTTAAAATGTGCACAGCCCCATTCTTAATTTGGAGACACTCATATTGTTACTGAGAAGAAATTGCTACAGGTTTTTTTCCCCCAAACTTTATTTTTGTGTATGTATAGAAACTGCCAAATAAACCAAGCACTTTTATAGCAGTTGCATACCCCTGCATGATGTGATACATTTCTAATGCCTTTATTGTAGTCCATGATTGTGGATAGCAGAAAGTAGTCAAGCATGGATTCTATACTAACAATCCCACATTTCAATGCACATTTTTCAGATGCAACATTACCATTGTGCCAATCGACATCTGTCATTGATGATGCAAAATGATAAAGATGAATGAGTATCCAAAATCTCAATTCACTATTTACTATTGAGTGTTCCTTTATATAGGAAGTATGAGGGAGGGATTTCTAACACAGCATTAATTGATTAATCAATTGTGTGGTCTGTGTCTCTGTCTGACACAGGTCAATTTGCCATGCAGATTGTCTGCCCTGTGTATGTAGGCAGCCTCGTAATATACCCATACAGCTACTTTATATTTTTCATTAAGGAGTGGCTTTGTGGCTTTCTCTGACTTGGTGTGACATTGTGTGGGCCACATGAGAGCAAGAGAGAGCCTGAATGTGAGTGTCTTATGATAAAAACTATATTAAACTTACAGCATGGATAAATAATTCATGCACACAAATGATAACATCAAGAGCACAAAATTAATAAATTTTGTGCATGACTTATTCATTTATTATTTTCCCTTAAGGACTATAATTAAAATGCTTTTTTAAATGATCTTAACTCAAAGAGTTCCTCTGCTGACGTGCTACGGTAAGCATATTCTGTCATTTCCGGTTGTCGACAGTGTCTACTGATAGCGCCGTTGCTGCTCTCAATTCGCTTGTGCTACTTTATTATTGTGAATTACCACTTACTAAATTTGTGAATTGTGATTTTTCGCTAGTCCTGCATAAGCACTCTCACTGTGTTTTTTTTTCTTCTCTTAGCGACTTTTTCCTGCTAAGTGCACAGCGGTTAGTTATTTGAGCTCAGCAGCTAGCACTAGCACTAACAGCTAATTCTAAGCTAAGCTAGTCGGTGCGGACCAACTTAGCATAACCCCTACTCCCCCGATAGTTCCCAAGCAGCCGGGAAGACAGGGTTCTGGCTGGGTGACTGTCCGAAGGTAGCATAGCCCTAAACAGAAGCCCACAGTTCACCAACAACCCGTTTGAGTTTCTAACAGATTTTCCCCGCTCAGCGACACACCCGCTGAGGAACAGACTCTGGTTATTGGCAGCTCCATAGTCAGAAAAGTGAAGTTAGCAACATCGGCAACCACAGTAGAGTGTATTCCTGGGGCCAGAGCGGGCGACAGAGTCAAATTTAAAACTGCTGGCTAAGAGTAAACATAGATATGGTACTATTGTTATCCATGTCAGCGGTAATGACTCCCGGTTACACCAATTGGAGGTCACTAAAATTAATGTGGAGTCGGTGTGTACTTTTGCCAAAACAATGTCGGACTCCATAGTTTTCTGTAGACCCCTGCCTAATCTGACCAGTGATGACATGTATAGCCGCATGTCACAAGGTACATCTCAAGTCTCTTATTTCATGTCTCCTCGCTCCTCGATCCTCGTCTGAACCGGAAGATGTTCCTGATACGCCATTTTGACAGGCGTCCCAAGTCTCTTATTCTGCTCCGAGGAGTGAGGATTGAGGAGCGAGGAGGGATCTCTGAGGAGCGATGAGCGAGGAAACATGAGAGCAGACTTCACGGGAGTCTTTTACTGGCCGACACGCCCCATTATTGGATATCAGTTATTGATTGGACGCTCCAGTTGATCGAACTGATCTGATACATCACTGCAGTTTCATACCGAAGTGGAGACAGATAACAGATTAAATTTAAGTGTTTTACTCCCAAGTTTCATGTATTATTTGTTTTATGATTCACCACATAGTTGAAAAAATCTGTTAATTGTCGGTCTGATCAACAAAAGAACCATAATCATCATTTATTAGAGATATTTTTTTTTCATGATGTTATTTCCTCCATTAAACTGTTTCTGGCTGACAGACTCTTCCTGACTTTAATTTGATCCATAATAACAGTTAAACATCTATATTTCACATAATTTATCGTCATTTCCATTAGGTCACATATGAGGCTAAAAATTCCTAAGCGTCGGGTTTGATGATGAATGATGAATTTGATAATTTCCAGTTTCCCTGAATCATTTAGCCAAATACATATTTTCTAGTGTTCAAATGACACCCTGATTATATTCAGGATTATCAAAAGATACAGGTGCAGATAATCAATAAATAGTATAAACGCATTCTGCCAGTAGAAATGGTTCCCGAGCCTCTGAGTAGGACTCAGTATAAATGCAGAATGCAGGTTGTTATTCAGGTGTTTGTTAAACAGAAAACAGGCTGCAGAGAGGGAACATCTGTTCTAGTGATGATAACTGTGCACCTTTATTAGTATTAACACAGTCCGCATGTGTGCAGACACAAACTCCTTCAAAAGTCTCTACAGCTGTTAAAGCCGACTGACAGCTGATCCAGCTGTGATCAGCTGTCGCCGTCATCTGAAACGGACGTCGCTTCACATGACGCTTCAGAGGAAAGCACGTCTCATGTCTCTTAAAACAAATTTCCTCGTTTCCTCTCTCCTCGCTTGGTTTCCTCGCGTCTCTTCTCGCATCCTCGGTGGGCGGGACTAAGACGCAAGGAAAAGACGCAAGTGAGGGAAACGTGGATGCAATTTAAGAGACTTGGGATGCACCCATGGGATGCACCCATGCTTTCCTCTGAAGCGTCACGTGAAGCGACGTCCATTTCAGATGACAGCTGATCACAGCTGGATCAGCTGTCAGTCGGCTTTAACAGCTGTAGAGACTTTTGATGGAGTTTGTGTCTGCACACATGCGGTCTGTGTTAATACTAATAAAAGGTGCACAGCGATCACCGCTAGACAGATGTTTCCTCTCTGCAGCCTGTTTTCTGTTTAACAAACACCTGAATAACAACCTGCATTCTGCATTTAGTATTCTGCATTTACTATCCTGAGCAGAAAGAAAGAAAAACAATCATAATAACCCCGACAAATTATGGGATCACTCCACGGCTTCCTCCGCACGGGGCCACTAAATTGTAAAGATTTTGTCATTTTAAAATATTCAATCATATACTACACAAGGTGGGACAAATTATTAAACACATACCTCCACAGATAAAAATCTTAGGGCCAACCTCCCCGTCTGCCAGCCGATCGCACTTATGGGATCAAAACTCTGCCACAGCTACCAGAAAACACCTGTATATCTGGATCCCCAAGGACTATTTATAATGCAACCGGAAGTGATTGCCCTGCCGGCGTTTCCCTAATATGGAAAAGGGCATAGCACCAGAGGAAGTGACATAAGTGGCGTAACCAGCCAGGTACGGTGACGAGGTGGGCAAGACAGGTGACACTGTGGAGGGGGGAGGGACAAAAGGTGGAAATGAAACTAACCCTGCTACACGAGCATAGATTGTACTAAGTATGATCAAGAAAGACAATATATGAAGGAAGACTGGAGTTCAGGAACTCAGCATTGAAACTTTAATGAACCTGCCAAGTGGGTGGGGCAGTGGAGTTTTCATTGACTTTATTAGACAGACAGTATTAATGTGTAGGATTTAATCTCTGGTCCTCAATGTGGAGCAGAAGGTTGCGGTAATGTATCTAATACACTGGTTGCCAACCGCCATTATGAACCAAACAGAGTGGTACATCTTGTCAGCCGAGGTGTTTCCTATCTGTGCAGCCGAACTGAGCAGCTCCTCCCCGGACTGTTTCACCCTGACGGTCCTGGTGCTTCCTGTGCGGGCTCCACTTCACTCAGCCGCCCGTCAGACCCGCTGCTTCTTCCCACTTTAACCTGAATAACAAACCGGGGCTCGGCGCTCCAGTTGGATCCACACAGAGAGCCGGGGCTCACATTAGCTGAGAGGCTAGCAGAGCATTACCTGCAGCATGACTAGAAGGAAGTACAGCCAACTCGCCTCTGCTAGCCTCTCAGCTAACATTAGTCCTAGCTCTCCATGCAGAGCATTGAGCCTCGGTTTTGTTATTCGGGTTAAAGTGGGAAGAATCAGCAGGTCTGACAGGCAGATGAATGAAATGGAGCCTGTGGAGACTGTCAGGGCGAAACAGTCCGTCAAGAGAAGCACAGTCAAGCGGAGGAGGAGATGGACATATCAGCTGCTCATAATTGTAGTAAAATGTTCATTTCGGCCGATACCGATATTTCATTTTAGAGCTTATATCAGCAGATACTGATAACATGCCGATAATATTGTACATCCCTACATTAGATAGATAGTTTGAATATGAATTCCTCTAAAACAACTGAGCCAACTCTATCCACTGATAAAGCCCACAAGAATCGGCTAAAAGCTCTCAAAGAAATCTACTTAGTGGATCTAACGTTCAGACAGAGAGGGACAGAGTTGCACAGCCAATTACAGAATGAAGAAAAGCTGAGTGACAGCAAATGAAGATTATTTAATATAAATCTATGGATCTCATAATAATGGCTCAGACAATTATGTAAGTTAATAGTAACATGGTGCAACAGTGGCACAGCTAAATGATGAAAGACACAGCTGAAATTTCACATTATACATAATGAAAGGTTTGCACCGCTATCCTTGTTTGGACATTGCATTGACTTCTATTCATTGTGGACAACCTAACCTAAATCTAAACCTTAACCATAATCAATTCATGCCTAACCCCAAACTTGCATCAAGTCACATATTACAACCAATTTTAACCAGGACCTCTAAAAGGACATTTTACCTCATTAGGACGGGGCTTTGGTCCCTATGAAGACTATTGATGGCCGATTTGTTGCTTTCTCCTCTGCCGCTTGACTGTGCCTCCACGGACTGTTTCACCCTGATGGTCCTGGTGTTTCCTCCGCAGGCTCTTCTTCACTCAGCTGCCCATCACACCCACTGCTTCTTCCCACTTTAAACTAAATAACAAACCAGGAGAGCTGGGGCTAATGTTAGCTGGGAGGCTAGTAAAGGCTAGCTGACTGTGTCTCCCTCCAGCCATGTTGCAGCTAACACTCGGCTAGCCTTTGTATAAGGCCATCTGTATATAATTTGTCTTAAACACAGTGTAAATAGACATACTACCAGATGACAGCATGTGTCCATGGAATTCTTCCAAAACACAAGAAGTGTTTGTCTTCCCTCATATTGCAAAGTAAATTCAAAATAGCTGACTTCCTGTTGGAAAATTTGTGATGACCGGTCACATTGCTATGCTACTTAGCCTCTTGGCCTTACATGCCTTAATGTTTGACCCCTATAGTACATCATGCCCAACCTGGGATTTGAACCCACATTTTCCTATTGGGAGGCAGATTCATTAACTATTGGACTTCAGCACTGAAACACTTCTTCCAATTAACCTAAAAAGGAGAAAAAGGGCAGCCATAGATACAGACACTATGTGAGCATTGCTGACAGCCTTTGAGGAAAAATAAACATAATCTTGAAACATAGCATTAATCTTTGGGATTAAATGTCATGTTATTATTACTGCTTGGTTTACATGAATCATCTGATACCAAAACTTTACTTTGAAAAGAGCAAGTTTGCTCTTGCTTTCATACTCTGATTTGTGTTTAGAATATTAAAAAAATATAACCATAGAAGCAACAAATTAGTCCTACTTTGTACTTGTACTTTAATGAATTGAATCCATGTTCTTCTGACTGCCATCCGTTTCCTAATCCACTTAACTGTGACTATAGAGTCATTTCCATTCAGACAGAAAAAAAAGGTCCTTGTGAGGAGTAGGGATAAACAGAAAAAAAGAGGAAAAAAGAAAAGAGAGGTGTTGACAGCCACTGAGGGAGACAAACACTTCTTGTGTTTTGGGAGAATTCCATGGACACATGCTGCCCTCTGGTGGTATGTCTGTTTACACTGTGTTTATAACAAATTATATACAGATGGCCTTTATACAGAGTCTAGCCGTGGAGTGGTTCAGATTGTGTCATTTTACCAAGAAAGTGAAATTCAAATTTATAGTACTGTTGTATTGTGACAACAAATTTATTTTCTCTTCAAAAACAGACAACATATCACATGATTTACACGTTTCCTGTGTATTTTCTCAGTGTACAGAAATACCACAAAACTTATAATGTGATACAGGAACAGATCAGTGATGAACACGAGAAAGACTGAACACTTCAAACATTAACAGATCTAAAAGTGAAGGTTCACATCAGAAAGTATTCATGCATGTATCACATACATGACTTACACACTCTGATCTATGTGCATCATATACAAAATATAGTCTACAGAGCTGACATGTTAACACTAGGGGTGTTAACATGAACACAAAACTCACGGTTCAGATCATATCATGGATTTGAGTCATGGATCGGATCATTTTTTGGATCAGTGCAGAAAAGGAGGAGACGAACAAAACTTTGTTTTGCATTTATTCTGTAACACACTTACAGCCAGAAACAGCAAGGAACTTTTGTCCATGGCCTTAATATTTTCTATATTTAATTTATTTTATTTAAACATCGGATATCTTAAATGTTAAGTGCTCAGTTATTGGAATATGAGGCATGATACCTTCCTCTTTTAAACACAATAGAGAATGAAACAGTAGAGAATAACTCACAGTACTTACAGCAGTTTGTTTACTTTGTCTTAAATGAGACATTAAATTTTGCAATTTCCAAAAATTTTATGCAATTAATTAATTTAATTATTAAAATTAAATGAATGCGTGAGTCCAGACAACTCACTGTAACTTCAACAAGCAAACTAACATTACCCACAACATATTATATGATCTCTGTTGCATTCTTGTTAAGGAGATGAATTCACAAAAAAGCCATATAGAGACATTTAACCATCAGAGATGAAATTAGCGACAAAAGGGACACAGAGAGAGAAGCTGGACCTGACTCACATTTTCTGACGTCTTCTTCTTACTTTCATGGAGATGAAGTATTCACATCATAACGTCCATTTGTAGCTATTGGTCATTTTGTTTGTTAGTTGACAGAACTTTATGGCTGCTGCTTAATCAGTCTGATATCATTAGCAACAATGACAAACAAGCTAACTTTCCTAGTTGTTTCACCGGTTGCTTGTCGCTGCAGCCTCCCCGCAGTGTTCCGCTGCTGATGCGCTGCACAGTCCAGACCTGTCAGCTTAACAACAGTCCTTAACAGTCCTTCCATGGATGTATAAAGAGTCCGTCATGCTGCTACAACAAGCCAGCTGTTGCATTGGCTAACAAGGAGCTATCTACTGCTGCTACTCTGCCTTACAGTGGAGAGAAGAAGATGAAATCTGGAAACTGTGACTGGACCAACTAGATGTCAATATTGTAGTCTGGCTGTTGATTGGTAAGGGAGGATATATATATGTATAAGGACGTCTTCCCTTGGAGAGTCATTTTATGTGTGTGTATATATATATATATATATATACACACACACACACACTGTAAAGAATTGCTGTAATTTACTGTATTTCTGCACAGTTAATTACTGTGCATATTTTTACAGTACAATACTGTGTATAAGCCCAAAAACACAGTAATAATAATAATACTGTAGAATATCACAGTAACCATGTTACTGTAGAAAATCACAGTAAACATGTTACTGTAAAATAAATCACAGTAACTATTTTAGTACTGTAGAAAATCCCAGTAATCATTATGTTATTGTAAAATAATAACTAACTATTTTAGTACTGTAGAATATCACAGCCTCAACCTCAGCCACAACCTTCAAATTCATGGTGCAGATTAAATCATTTAAGGTCATCTTGAAATATTTGAATTAATATGAAAAGAATAGTTATTTCAAACTAAAGTTTGTTTACTCATGCTTCTGCAGGCTGTTACTTTCAGGTTTTAAATTCCTCTCAAAATGTATCGGGTCATAACCTTTTACACATGACAGCGGTCAGTGAAGTCCTGAGCTGATTGGTTGAGCCAAAGAAAAACATCACATGATCTCAAATTTGAACAGAGCCACTGAGTCAGTCTGGGCACCAAAGTAATTTGCTTCACTGTATCCGGTTTGGGGTGTAACAACTCTTTAGATTACTTCATTATCTTTTATTTACTTTAAAGAAATGAAAAAATGAGCACAGAAATGAGCACTGGAAGATACAGGAGACCACAAAAACGTCTGTTCAACAGATATTTTTGCAGTGTGGACAGTGATTTTCTTGCAGTGTGGTGAGGAGTAAAGTTAACATTAGCATCACTCCAGAGCAGCAGCAGGAGTGACCATGAGCAGCTGACCAATAAATAAGTGTTTTCAACATTAAAACATTCGGTCCTGACTAACAGCAGACATTACACCAAGCTAATTTTTGTAGTTAAATTATTCACGTTGATGGCTGGCTGCTCAGAAGTGTGCTGTGTTTTATTATGTTAACTAGTCAAGTTGACTGCGTTGTGTTAAACTGAAACAGTTTCATGTTACAAATCTACCTTGTCAACACGCCTTAACATTACAGATGTTAGCTTTATAAATTCTGCCTTCATAGGACATGTGCGGGCACTGTGAAGTCTCTTTAGCCTGTGTCTCCCCCTGATTAACTCAATACTGTTATACTAGTTCACTGTGAAAACATAATATTTTCATTGCTGTAACTTAATAGTTAATTATTTTAATGTTAGGTCTGATAGAGAAGGCAAACCCAGAGGAAAATTTTACTGCTCAAAGCTTGCTCTTCTATAGCTTGAGAGACAAATTTGAGATTCTCGTCTGAGCCTCATTTTAGTTTCAATCTTGTCTAAAATGTTTCTCATATGTTTCTCCTAAAATTCACTAGGAGCAATAGGTGAGACAGAATAATTAGAGGAGTCATACTTGAGACTTAAGGGAGATACCTTGCTAATCTCAATTCAGTGTTTTTAATGGCTCCTTTATTTCTCCTGAGCTACTATGGAGCAATATGTGAGCTACTGTGGAGCAATATGTGAGCCGCTATGGAGCAATATGTGAGCTACTATGTAACAATATGTGAGCCACTATGGAGCAATATGTGAGCTACTATGGAACACACACACGCACACACACACACACACACTAAACAATCTGAGGCACTTAATAATAATATCTAAGGACTTCTATCATGTGACCCTCTCCTCCCACCTGACTGGTTTACCATTCTAAACAACACAGATCATCATCTTAATGGTTCAAAGAAATAACGGCAGTGGACAGCTCCTCTCTCTTGACCGGAGGACGGATGGATATAGAAGATCTTTGTACCAACAGCCATCAGACTTTATAATTCTATAGCAAATGAGCTGACAGACAAATTAATTTCCCTTTTTGGGATGAATTAAGTAATCTGAATCTTTATTAAAATTCCAAACAGCAGTACTCAATTGTTAAGTACAATGACAATGAGTATTTTTAGTATTTCAAGTAGCTGTAATAACATTAACAGTAACAATAATGTTAACAATTAAGTTAACATTTAAAGACAGCAAAAGCTATTCTTACATAACATTATAAAATCTGAACAATAAATGTGTCTCTTTGATGTAAAACTATGTTTTTAAAACAGTAACAACATCTCCAACAGTGTTTTGAGCAGTGACAGCACAACTTTACAACAGTGCACAACAAACAACTTAAGAGTCTTTAAGGCCCTCATGCAACATTTGCATACCGGGGCTTTTTTGAACATAGTCATTTCAACAAATGTCTATCAGTATGCCACATCCAATACTTTACAATGTTGTGGCCCTGATGCGGCATTTGTTTATGAAGGCTTTTGGACCTTACTTTTCTCCACCGGTGTCCATCCATCCAGGATACTATAGTGCATGATGTAAGCTGCAAGAAGAAAAGAAAGCATAAATTACAAATTCCATAATGTAACAGCAGTTACTGTGAAAAATTCACATTTAAATATGTCTATGGTTCACACGAGAAAATTCAGTAAAACTGTGAGGTAACTGAAACAATCAAAACATTAAATTAGGGCCCGACAGATTTATTGGTTGGCCGATATGAACCTATCACAGACATATCCGAGCATATCAGTATATATTTTTTCCGATATTAGGACTACTTTTACAGAACATAATGCAGGAAATGATGTTTCAGCTGGTTTAGACATGGTGTTGTCACATAATTTGTCCAGCAGATGGCACTGTGAGTCCATTGTCACACTGTCAGCCCTGTTTGCAACAGGAGACAGTAGCTTTCGCATCACAACCACAGCTGAACAGACTGCTGCGGATTCAGAGAGTGCAGTGTCTTCAAAGGTGAAGCTAAGTTGCTAACTAGTTTGTGAAAGACATACTGGAAAGTTAATAAAAAATGACCCCATCATTTCCCCTGGTCAGTATAACTAATATAACGTTAACGCTGTTCACAAACTAGTTAGCAACTTAGCTTCATCTTTGAAGACACCACTTGCTCTGAGTCCGCAGCAGTCTGTTCAGCTGTAACAGGGCTGACAGTGTGTCAATGGACACATCTGCTGGACAAACTATGTGATGACACCATGTCTAAACCAGCTGAAACATCATTTTCTGCATTATACTGGATGTTCTGTAAAAGTAGTTTTCATATTGGCGAATATTGGAACAAATATACGCCGATACAATATGCTCCGATATGTCTGAGATAGGTCTATAATAATACCGGCTAATAAGGTCGGGCCCTACTAAAAATAAAAAGTAGAATTAGAACAAATTCATTTTTGAAAATAATTTGTTGTTACGTTATGTATTTTTATTAATGGATTTCCACAACCTTTCCATAACATTTCCATAAATTGTTAACAACCAAATGAGAAACAACCCAATGTACTTACTTAGAATCCCATTGACTTTGAACTTATCCAGGACTGTCTTCCCATCTGGCACCTTTCCATGTTTCACAAACGCCACAGCATTTCGGCACTCCTATGCAGTAAAGAATTAATCAAAAAGGAGATTGAACAAGCGAAGGCAGTCCTTCTTTGCACCTGCATGGATTGCAGCCAGGTGGGTAGACGACACGAAGAGGCCACTTTCTGGATACAGCTCTTGCTTCCCAGATCTGTTTTTTGGAGCCCCATCACCAGCCTGAGGTTGGATCTGCTCCACTTTGTCCAGAAAGCTTTTTAATGCCTCGAGGTGCTCACCACCTGTGACACAAAAGATGAAACACCTTACAGGGGCACAGCAGCAATAATAAACTCAAGACAAGGAAGAGACAGGTTTGGAAAAAAAAATCAAGAGATTTCATGATAGGCTAAGATTTTTACCAAATTGTTAAAAGCTTTTAAGTTTCAGCTTAAGCACCAAATAACTCCCAGTGTCCAAAGTAACAAAATTTAGTAGAACCTTACAAATCATAATTACAATTTAATGTTGCACAATTTATGACACTTGATTATTGTCCACATTATTTGCATTATAACTCATATTAGAACTCATTTTACAGTGCTTGTTTGTACTGAATAGCAATTGGGTACCTTAGGAAAATTGTGAGAGAAAAAGTAATAAGTGTTAAAGGAACAATTAACTGCAACAGAGACTAAATGTACTTACTTATACCGCACAGCACATCCTGCAGTTTGGCTTTCTCCTCCTCTAATTTTTCCACCTCTGCCTTGCATGCCCTGCATGGCTTCCATGATCTGTCTTCTCCTGATTCAGGTGATCTGAAAATTGGTTCTCCATATACTGGAATTGGATCACGTCGATGATGAAAGTATCGGCAGATGATGAGCTTGAAGAAGTCTCGTGTTCAGATGTACTAGGCTGGCCCCTGTCCCCAAGAACAACAGGTTTTTGGTTTTTATTAGGACTATACAACATTTTGAGAAAGCTTTCTTTGGGTGTTACAGTAGGAGCTGGTGGCTGTCTTTGCTGATCCAAATCCACCAAAACAGGCTGTTGTGACAGGTCTTGGTGATGCTTTGGATACTGCAAAAGGTTGGAACAATGTGTGACTGGAGACAGAGTGGATGTGTACTTGTGGAGCAGCTGGATAGGTGGATGCTGGTAATATGGATGTGTATGTGGTGATGACTGGGAAACTGGAAGCTGGTACTGTGGCCAGGCAGTTACAGGCTGGTGCTGTGGCTGGATAGGTAAAGATGACGCGGTAGGTGAAGGTTGGTACACTGGCCAGGCAGTTGGAAGCTGGATGACATTGTGGTCCACAGTATTTGGATGATCCTGTACAGGGGTGGACTGACCTACTTGAGGTTGTGTGTTGTAGAATTTTTGAGCAGCTGCATCTCTTTTTTTCATGTCTTTTTTTTTTGTGGCGTTCTTGTCTTGTCAGCTGTTCCAGTGAAGTCCACTGTGGCATTGTAGAACTTGTTGTCGGATCATCTTGCAAGTACTTCTTCCCCTGGCTTCAGATTTCTAAGGCAAGCGGTGGGTTTATCATCTTTGCTTAGTATATCAGAGACATTAAAAATCTTTGCTGTGTGTCCATCTTCAATGGGTCAGAAATACAAAAAGTCCTGAAAATGAACACAGTAAATAAAGGAGATTTTGAGTAAACCAGTAGAGGCTAAAAATCAATCTTACTTAAACATGCTACTATATATTATTGGTCTCAATTCTAATCCTCTTAGACCATAGCAAAGCTAAAAATGTATCTCTTCACTTCACCCTTCAACTAGCATCAACTTTATTCTTTTTGCATTTGCCTCACACTTCTTCACTCATGCCACACTTTACAATAACAATGTATTTGTTGATATTGAATCATGCACTCTGTATTCTATCTTCTGAATTGGTTTTTATTCTATTTAATTATTTAATGATTACTGTATGAATTTTATTTTTTACACATTTTATATGAAGCACTTGGTGCTAAAATCATTTGTTGTAAAGCACTTTAAGCTGCAATTCTTGTATGAAAGGCGCTGGAAAAACACACACACAAAATGACTTATTTTCAATATATAAAGTGATTGTAGTCTGGATTTTTTTTTTACCTGTTATGACAGTCTTTGATTAGTCATAGATTCGTAACAACTTTGACTTTGATGCATCTTTAATTTTTTTGCGGCATCAGATTTAAGGTTTTTGTTACACATGTGCACTTAGTGGACAGCCACTAAAATGAACGGCTGTAAAAATATATCAGATAAATATATAATATATAACTTTTAATCTGTTAATCAACCTTAGTCCTGATCAAAACTATTAAATGTAAAAAAAAAAAAAAAAATCCACGATTTTAACCCTGTAAATGCCTGTTTCATAAGTGATGAAGAATCACTGATATGGACATGTGCACTTGGAGTGAGTCAAAAAATGTGGTTATAATGGTCGTCTATGGGGCAAAAACATCCACTAAGTGCACATGTGTAACAAGAACTTCTGATGGTGCAAAAGAACTAAAAAACAGGCTCAATTTGCTTTAGTTGTAATTTAAACTTTGTATTTGCACAATTCACAGCCACCTTTTGAACATTTTATTCTCCTGGCTGAATTGGTTCTGTAGAAGCGTCAAACAAACTTCTCCATCAATTGCCACCCAGCAGAAGACATCTAAGTAACAATCTGTCAGCCTGTTTCGCAGAGGTAATAGTAAAATAAAAATACTTAGTGTAGTGTATGAATTCACTGCAAAAACTCAATCTTAAACATTTTTTACTTCAAGTCAGAAATATCTCATTACACCTGAGATAAGTCAATCACCTTATAAGTAGCTTGTTTTTAGACAGTTTCCTCTTTTTATTGGCAGATTTATTCTACTTATAACCCACAAACATTTTTTAATAAGTTTAAAAAACTGCCAATGGAACAAGTGAAAACTTTAACTGACATGAGTGAAAATGTTCTTGAACAAGTTACTGTTTAGGTGACTGTCCGTCAGTACAGTAAGTTGGTGCCAGCTGTGGAGATTTTGAGGAGAATTCAAGCAGGATATTTAAAACATGGCCAAGTTGTGTCACTTAAACTATTAACAAAATAAGCCCCATCTACATGTGTGTTGTACATTAGATGGTTTTAACTGTTCACATTTATTTAATGTATTTGATCTGGAGCAGATAGTAGCAGTCTCTTAATGTATTTAAAACATATTGGACTGGTTTGCAACACAATGCTTTTTACTCCGTATAGTTGTGACTCGCACTGGCATGTTACACAACCCCCCGCACGCACACACACGCCAGGTGAACAAAAACTTTTCTGAAAACAGATAGGTGTAAACAGGATTTTTTAAACAGAGAAGGTGAAATGTCCATTTTTGGAAATACCCAGCAACATGTAAAGATCAATGGGAAGCAATGCGGCTCTTGTTTTTGCTCACCTGCTCTATTTTTTCTCTTAGGCGGGAGGAAAAAATGCTTGGGCGTTGCGCCTAAGCCGTATAATGGCAGAGAAAAACCTGCATTTAAAGAATTAAATTATACAATCTGCAATAAAACGGCAACAAAGTTTCTGCAGGTATCAACAATTAGAGACCTATTTGCAATTTCATGCCTATCCTGGAAAAAAGTAGTTACTTTTTCCAATGATGAATTTTCGATTATTGAAATAACATTTTTAAATGAATTTCCCAGCCCTGAATGTAGTGATAATTTGACCAATAGAGTTGTAAAATTATGTCACTAAAATGTATACAGTTTCAAGAGAGGGTTACTCTCCCCTTTCTTGACATTTCTTTAAAAAAAATCCTGCAAATCAATGTTGTTGCCTGAAGCTGCCAGTATATTGATAATAATAATCCCAGTGATAAGAGGCCAGAGACCAGAGGTGGGAATTGTGGAGTCTTCAAGTCATCTCCACGCCATGTATTTGTTCTGCCCAGTCACTGAACCAGATGCATTCACTAATTTACCATCTCCTGCCTGTGTGTGTTGGTGAATTAGTGAATGCACCTGATTCAGTGACTGGGCAGAAAAAATACATGGCATGGAGATGACTTGATGACTCTACAATTCCCACCTCTGGCAGAGACTGTCAAATATTTTGATTATTATAGTGTCCAAAGTAAGTTAAAAATGACAATCACTTCAAAAATCAACTAAGCTGTATAGTGAAATAATAACAACTCAATTACCATCTGAGTCATCTCTGGGTGAGCCGGGGTCTGGTTCATAAAAACTAATTCTTCAGTGGGTTTAGCGCTCTTTTGGGCATCTCCTTTTTAGTATTTCCTGCTGGGCCATCCATTCTGTTAAATCAGGAGTCGGCAACACAAAATGTTGAAAGAGCCATATTGGACCAAAAAAAACAAAAAACAAATATGTCTGGAGCCGCAAAAAATTAAAAGCCTTATATAAGCCTTATAATGAAGGCAACACATGTTGTATGTATCTATAGTAGCTATATTAGCCTGCTATCAAAATGACTAAGTTGGCTACAAATACATAATGAGCCTTCATGATTAAATGTTTATTTTCCCTGCAGTGCATCCTGTAGAGAATGACGCACCACGTGACTACTCTGTTGTGCGATGCCGCCTCAATTTTAACTTCATTACAATATTAATGAATTATGTTTCATTGCTTTGAGGAAATTAAAGAAATGCAATAAAGATTTTTGATGTTGTTTTTATTTTGAGGATTCGAAAAAACAACAACAAAATGGAACGTGCATAATGTGCCCCTTATCTGGGCAACAGAGTGCAATAAAACGCAGCCTGCATTTATAAAAATAAAACATAAAATCAAATTAATACAATTCAAATTTGACGTCTGTGCAAATGCCAAGCAAGTTAGTGCAAGGGTAAAACGCAGCAGCATCCTCTTCTCTTTTGACACGCAACCAACGCAGCTATCCTCGGACCTGAGCAACAAAACACAATAATATCCCTAAGTGTCATTCCAAATATATACTGACAAAAATCAGAAATCACTTTATAAAAACAACCACTTTGTTACTAAATATGTGCCTATGACAGGATTGTGTTCTTACCCGTTTAATGTGACTTCTGTTTTCGGACATCACTGGTCAGCTTCTCAACATCGGGCATGTAAGATGAAACTTGAATCTTGACGCAGCTGCATCTGTGAGGCGGGTGCGATATTTTGATTTGATGTAGTTCATGTTTGAGAATATCTGCTCGCACAGGTATGTTGATCCAAAGATGGATAATACTCCAAATGCATATGTCTTCATGTTCCTATAACTGTCAGGAAGAGCATTCCATGTATCATAGATGTATCAAGTTTCTCGGGTGTTGGGAGGCTTTCAATTTCGCTCCATTTGTGGCTTTGGCCAAGCTGGGCTTTCTGGCAAGTGACGTCTTCAAGCTCGGCTGTCAGACGTTTGAATTTGGACACCCATAAATCTTGTCGGCTATATCAGCCATTTCCATCTCAAGGTCAGCTTGATTTACTCCTGGGAATGTGCTCAACAAGGACGGGTCAATCTCCAGGGGTGTGACAGGGAAAGACAGTGTCATTTTTTCCTTTCGGAACTCGCAAAATCTGCCCCCAAATGCAGTTTGCATATCAACGATCGCATCTTGCAAATAATCACCGTTGAGTGTGTGATCATGATAGGCTTCTTTGGATTCTCTCAGGGAGGGGAAGTGGGGGAGCGTGCCTCGCTGTACATCTCTGGCAAAGACAGTCAGCTTGCGCTCGAATGATAGAACAGCTTCCAGCATTTGCAGTGCAGTGTTTCCCCGGCCCTGCAGACTTTCATTCAGCTTGTCATATCCACCATAAAGTGCAGTTTTTCTAGCCACTCGGTATCTTCCAGTTGCGGGTAGTTCAGGTCTTTGCTTTTCAGGAATGTTTTCACATGCTCTAAACAAGCGACAAAGCAGTGCAAAACCTCACCCCTGGATAGCCATCGGACTTTGTTGTGTAACAGGAGATCGGAATATTCGCTGTCAACTTCATCAAGCAATGCACGGAACTGACGATGGTTCAATGCTTTTGCAATTATCTTGTTCACCATCTCGATCACCAGGTTCATCACTGCCATACACTCCGATGGGAATGTTTGTGCACACAGTGCCTCTTGATGCAAGATGCAGTGGAATGCAAGCAGATTTCGATCCAATGCTTTCTGTAGCAAAGTCACAAACCCCCTTTTTGATCCTCTCATGCTGGGTGAGAAACGTTGAATCCTCTGTTCTCAGTTATTTTTCTCTTTTTCCCTTTGGGATCCATGGCCCATCACACAGCCTCCGGTTTGTTTACAACAGCCACCTGCCTGGCATCCCGCCCTGCTGATAGAAACGTGTGTCGCAGGCTATGACGCAAATCTTCGTTGACAGAAATGTTGAAATTTAATATTTATTTTACACATTTTTACAGCATTGGAAAACGTTAAGAATGTTTGTCCTACAGAAACCATATTAAAACAAAAAATATATTTCCCTCCCTCACCTTTTCCCATTTTCAACTATTTTTGAAAAAGCTCCAGGGAGCCACTAGGGCGGCACTAAAGAGCTGCATGTGGCTCTAGAGCGGCGGGTTGCCGACCCCGTGTTAAATACTTAAAAGTACAACACATTTTAAATATTTAAAAAGGTGGTTCAATGTCTTATTTAGTTTTATCATGTCATTATATCTCATTATTTGGTACGGCAACTTATTGATGCCCTTGGATACATCGATTGTGTTAATTTAACTATATCATTTTAATAGGGTGACTATATTTTGATTCCCAAAACAGAGGACATTCAGCTCTGCCTAAAGATACTTAAATGATACTTTTAAGTTTCTAAGTTTACTCAAAGATGCCTTATAACTTTAATTTATTTTAAGTATGCCTCCTTTGTATGTGTAACCAAAGATACAAATTCAGATCAGCTTCACAGAGGTTATTCAACATGCTTTATAATGCTTAAAATATTCTCTCTTTAACAAGTCTCAGTGATACAAAATTAAAATTTAAAAATAAAATATCTAATATTGTAGAAATAACATAGATTTTTTTTTTTTTTTTATTTTTTTTTAAGAGAGTTTTTTTCACTCCGTATCCATGTGAGTTTTCAGATCCTGGCACCTTTATCTGACATGGAAACATATGTGCCAGCTTTGCATACAGTGCACTTCGTCTCCCATTTGTCCCGGGATGGTAAAATTATGATATCTTTCTAGCAATAGCAGAGCTGCCCACAAGGCAGCTTCTCCACGATCAACGTTACATACAACAAAGTACAGTCTTCTATCAAAGCCTCAATCAATTCAAGTACATGCTTAAGGTTCCCAAACAATGACAACCGGACATTTTTCACGAATTGATTAAAAACAAACAAACAAACAAACAAACCAAAAAAAAAAAAAAAAACATGCCCAGGACAAGACTTGGCAAGTGGACATGTCCGGACGAAAAAGGACGTTTAGTCACCCTAACAATGTTAGTTAAATTAGTTGCATGAAGTTAGAAAAAGTTTGTCATAATGGTCTCACTACAATGAGACCACACAGTTTTCCAGTCACACAAGATTTATGTAACTCCAAGACTGTCAAACGTAGGCTAACCATGTTCGGTTGTTATACCCCTACTGGTTTCCAAGCTAAGTGGTTTCCGTACCTAACAGCAGCAGCTGTTTTCTGCCTCTATCAGCAGAGTCGTCACACAAACATTAACATATAACTCGCAATTTTCAAATCGCATCTCAAATGTACTGCGGCGAATATGAGCACATACAAGTGACATTACACCAACGCCACTTACGAAAAATAAATTAAACAATATAATCTTTGCAAGATCGCGTCGAGCTGGATTCGATCTTGCAAGAGTAAAATTACCTGTTCGCACTAATCAGTTATATACCGCTCTGAGCTATTCAAGTTCTCGCAAGCTTCATCTTCCGTCACGTACTTGTCAAACACGTCAGCATCCAGGTAACATTTTGTTTTGGGGTTATCTAAAACAACTGGTTACCTGTAGCCTGCCTGAGAAAATACCCGAACATATTTATCAAGTTTCTCTTCTCCGAGGCTACAAACACATTGACCACTACATCACAGCCCTCTATGACAATAACGTTAAACATTGTGATAAAGAAATACTTTTAAACAATGACGATCTAGCAAGTTAAAAAAAAAAAATCTAACAATACGCTGCATACTATGTATCAGTTAAAAATAAACACTGAGCCACAGGGTGAGTAATGCAAGAGGTAATAGTCTACAAAACATGAAAACATGAAACTCATTAACAGACAGTTAATGTTCTTAACAAGAACAATGTTCTTTTGTGTATATTGTGTAGGAAAATAAAACAGCCATATCACTAACCAGTTGTTTTAGATAACCTCAAAACAAATTGTTACCTGGATGCTGACGTACTTCACGAATACGTGACGGAAGTTGATTCTTATGAGAGTTTGAATAGCTCGGGGCGGTAGATATCTGATTAGTATAAACAGCGAAGTTTACTCTTGTAAGATCGAATCCGGCTCGACGCGATCTTGCAAAGATTGTTTTGTTTAATTTACTTTTCGTAAGTGGCGTTGATGTAATGCCAATTGTATATGTTCATATTCGCCGCAGTACATTTGAGATGCGACTTGAAAATTGCGAGTTATATATTTAAGGATGTGTGACGACTCTGCTGATAGAGGCAGAAAACAGCTGCTGCTGTTAGGTACGGGAACCAGTTAGCTTGGAAACCAGTAGGGACATAACACCGTACACTAACGATGTTCCGTACAGATGACCTTTTACCGCCGATCGCTGAATAAATGCTTCCAGGTCATGAATGTGTGATTTCTGTAAGTTTGCTAGGTGCGCTCACTGCGTTTGAAAAGTTTGAAAAGCCCACCTAAGCTACAGTCCAGACTGCAGCTTGGGTGGGCAGCTAGAGCAGCGAAAATGTATATTTAGATTTAATTTATGTTTCTCTCAGTACAACAGTCTATATGAAATTACTATAATGTTATCACAAATTGTTAAATATATTACCTCTTGTTGAATAAATGCTTCGAAATGGGCATTTTTTAACGTCAGTTCCGAGCGATGACCGCTTGGCGCCACTGTCCACCTGAGAATGAGTGAGGCGGCAATTCTGTCAACACAGACGCCGCTCTTACGTCACCCTGCGCACAGTGATGATGATCATATTTATAAAGTGTCAATTAACGTTAACATTAACTTTTAATTTAACAGTTTTAATTTAATTTTAAAAGTTAATTAACGTTAATTCATTCATTAATTAGGTTAACATAACTATAAAAAGAACACATTTGTGTATTTTTTCCCCACACATCATCACAGCCATTTTCACAGACTGTAAAATTTAACGTTAAATAACTTAATGTTACGTTAATTTTTAATTAACGTTAAGTTAATTGTGATGTTATTTCATAGCCAACTTTTCATAAAGTTTTGGTAATGTTAAATATAATAAGTTAACTTAACGTTAAAATACACAGAAATTTAACTTTAAAGTTAACATTAACTGAAAATCAATAAGATGTCATTCATCAGATGATTGATATTATTATATTATATTGATATTTATATCCACATTGTTTACATGAGTATATTTTCAAACAAAATGATTGTTAATGATGATTAAGTTAAATTAAGTTAAGTTAACATACATGATAAATGTAACGTATTAAACATGATTTAAGTTAAGTTACATAAGTTAAATTAACTGATTAAACATCACCATGATTACTGATTACATTTCGTTTCATTTATTCATTTCAAGGAAAGTCAGAAAAGCAAAGGAAGGGAAATATATCAGGGGGGAAAAAAAACAATACAGTAAGGAGACACTTGAAAAGGCAGTGGAAGAAGAAAAGGCAGGAGCCAGTCTAAGGGCCACATCAAAAAATATGGCATTCCCCTTACAAAATTATAAAAAAAAAAAAAAAAAAAGGTCCAGGTGGTCCAGATTCAAAGCCCGGCACCCTGAGTTGAGCTCCCGGACAGCAGACTCACTTGTACGAGGCCCTCTACAAAAAGTACAGTTTGGAGGACAAGCCCCACCTCATTTTTAACTGTGACGAGACAGGTTTTGGAGACAACCCCCATACAAAGGAGAAAGTCCTGTGCCAGACCGGGAGGAAACACATCTACCAGCAGCAGCACACAACAAGAGAACACATCACAGTGCACTGCTGTGTGAGTGCAGCCAGGGAAAGCATTCTACCCTTTATCATTTACCCCGGCTGCCTCCCAAGTAATGCGTACAGGCTGGATGGGCCCCCTGTATGGGATCCAAGAAAAGGGGTATATGGACTCTGATCTGTTCATCAAATGGCTTGGACCTTGTGGTGGGGAAGACACAGTTCTCACCTCTGCTGAAACATGTGTATCCCACCGCTGTCACTGCCAAAAACATTAAGGCTGGGTTCCAGAAAGCTAGAATCTTTCCCTTTTCCAGGGAGGCTGTGGACACAAACCAGGTAACATTAATGTTAACACATTAATACAGTTATAATTCATCCTCTAAGTTAACGTAACTTGCATTTCTTTTAAAAGTGTGCTAATGAGTTTTAACTATGCTTTACTTACTAGGTGGTGAGAGTGATCCCATTTGCCTCAGCCACTCCTGCCACAGTCACAGCCACTCCATCCAGCGCTCTTACCACTCCCTCAGACACTCCAGCCACAGTCACAGCCACTCCATCCAGTGCTCCCACCACTCCCTCAGACACTCCTGCCACAGTCACAGCCACTCCATCCAGCGCTCTTACCACTCCCTCAGACACTCCAGCCACAGTCACAGCCACTCCATCCAGTGCTCCCACCACTCCCTCAGACACTCCTGCCACAGTCACAGGTACTCCAACCAGTGCTCCCACCACTCCCTCAGACACTCCAACACCTTGCCCCACCTGTAAGGCCATACAACCAACTAATTACCTGGTGGCAGCAGGAATTATTCCGCAGAGTTTCCTGCTGACGAAGATGGGGAACATTACGCAATTTGCAACGGGGTAGTTCCACCTGGCTCAGGAGAGGACACTATTGATCAGTGGGTCCAATGTCTGCCACCTCTGGTTTCACCTGGAGTGTGCAGATGCAGAGTGGCTCTGCCATAAATGTTGTCTGTCTGTTTAAAAACATTTTTAACGTTAATTATATTATATTATATCTTATATCTATACATATATCTTATCATATTATTATTATTATATGTGCGTTTTAAAAATGTGAAATCAATGTGTTATGGCTCTGCCGTATTTTGTCCTGTGTTCTGGTGCAATATTTAGAAACGGAGTGAGAGCTCTGTCTTTTGTTGTTCCGTGTTATGGTGCCCCGTTTAACAACGGAGTTAGAGCTCTGTCTTTTGTTTTGTTTTCGACAATCTATGTTCATTTGCAGATGTCGGTTCCAGCTCGGATTGGCTGTTCCTCCGTGCCGCGGTCACCGGGGATTGGCTGACTCCAAGATGCCAGTCTTTTTAGCGTCCGGGATTCCCAGGTGACGCGGAGGGTTCGGAGTTGGCAGTGGAGTCTCGTCCCTCCTCGTTGCTTGACACTGGTCCTTTCTTGACACTGGTCAAGCAACGAGGAGGGACGTTGCTTGGAACAATGTAATTTATCTACCAGCTTATAAATGTTACTGTGATTGTTTTTATTATGACTGTGATTTAGTCATTTTTATTTTAAACAATTTTCATATACATATCATATTTTGTGCACCACTATATGCAAACTATGCAAACTCATAAATGAATGAACCTGTGCATTTTTTCTGTCATGCCTAGGTTAATTGTCCCTGCAGCTCCATTTCTGACACCAGTCAGCATGAATATTGCTCTTCAATAGAAGTTACAGATGATAGTTAGGTGAGTTTTTATTACACCACCCAGTAAAACACACTCACTCCACCCAAATTGACCACTTACGAGAAATTTGAGACCGATGTATTAGACAGCACTCTCTACCACCATTATCAAATAAGATAATCTTCTAGAAGATATATTTTAGAAGTTAAAGTAATTTTTTTTGTTTATATATTTATATTGCATATATATTGTACTATGAAAATATAGAATTTGTATATGTTTAATTTTCAAGTGCGTATTTCTACTGTTGAAATTATTTCAGGCAAACAGTTATATTTCAGGCATATTTGAAAATGGCACAGAGGCATGACTCGCGCTAGAGGAGAAAAGTGAAGAGCCAACAAAATACTTGCAAAAGATACAGAAGAAAGGTAAGGAAATTAATTTTATTATTTTTATATTGTCACTTGCAGTGATTCAATATAAATACATTTACTCAAGTTATGAACTTAAGTACATTTTAAGGTGTTTGTACTTAAAGGTATAATATGTAATTATTCTGCATTAAAATGTTTAAAAACAACTAGACCTATGTTATATATGTTGTTGAGTTGTGTACTTACATTATCCCTATTGCTTCCAACAATTTTCAAACCCAGAGAAATATGTAATTTAATAAATGTAACGGACCGTTTCATTTAGTCGCATGTCAATAGCGTCATACGTCAACACAGAGTAAACTAATGTTAGCACAAGTTGCGAGTCTGCGCTGTGTTTGTCCGCTGCAATGGCGTCTACCAAAGAGTAACTTACACACTACAAGATAATACATCAGCATTGTGTGTGTTCCACACAAACTGTTATAGATGGACTTTTATTCACTTTTAAGCCACATTTTCATGATAAACTTAGGTCGTTTTTAACTATATCTTTTAGCCGGAAGAAAGATTTTAAGGCGTTTCTCAATATCAAGTACGCCAAGTTCGGACTTGCGCACTTAAGAGTTCGGACTTGTCAAGTTCGACTCCTGAGTACAAACTCCCAAGAACGGGAGGACGTAGTACGGTCATTCTGCTATTGGAACAGCAGTATACTTGTTGACATGACGTCACCATCTCCGCTCGTCTTTACAATGGGCGTACGTGCCTACGGTGGTTATTTTCAAAGTAAAGTATATTTACAATAAAAACAAATAAATACAATATAAACACAACCCTGCACCTTCTTGTTTTCATTAAAAAATATAGGAATATGTTTATATTTTGTTATGCATGATCTGTAGCCTACATATAAAAGGCAGTGGCGGGAAAAAAGTTTGTGGGAGTTAGTGGTGAATGAACAAAGAGAGAAAGTAGACTTAGGACATCGGAAAATTTGAAAGATCGCATCGAAATGGATCGGAGACTGGTTGCCGTCCTCATCGGTATGCTCTACATACTAGTGGAGGAGGAGGCTGCCCAACTGAGGAGGCGGATCCGTCAGAGGAGAGCCAGGATGCGGCGGAGGATGGAGAGGAGACGTGCCATTTTAGCATGTCTTCATAACTCTGTACGTTTGCCTAATCATTATGCTTTTCTGTTAACCAGTCTACTCTCTTATAGGTAGACTTGACAGTTCACTTGGTACACCTAGATAAAAAACTAATGTGGTTTAATAGTCTCAAGTCTTCATTAGATAGGTGTATTTATTTTTTTCTGTAATTTCTGGTGCTGTTGAACTGTACTTTACTGTATTAGCCTATATTCCACATACTGTTCCACTGTTTGTCTTTTTGGAACTCAAACATCAGGTTAACACTCAGACTGACAGCCCTGCTATAGTTAGCCACATAAATAATAATAATTTCTAGGATACAGTAATCATCTAGGCTACGGTAACTTTTTGACTCAGAACCTGGGAGGACAGGTGCACACTTACACAGCCTATCAAGTGTTGAAAGAAATAGAAACCTTCTCAATCACAAGCAAGCACCTGATCAAACAGGCCAGATGTTAGAGAGAAATTTAATACTAAAAGACTTAAACCACTGATAGACAATTCATATTGGGAATGCAGTTTAATAAATATTAAATAGTAAAAACAAATAAGCAATAAATACATAAATATAACAATTACTAAAAAACCTTAAATGTGTGAGAAATGCAGTCTGGGATACCTGGCTGTCAAAAGTCCACACAAGTCACCTCCCGATGCATCCTCGATGGAAAGGGCAGAGAAAGTTCACATCCGGGAATTTGGACTGTAACTTACTTGGCTGGATGCGAACTCTGAATTGGAACAGTACTTGGGCTACGATTGATGACGTTTCACAAGTCCACAAGAACACAAGTACAGACAAGAACGCAGATTGAGATACGCCCTGCGTCTCTGGACGTTATCAAGAAATCAACTGGGCAAACGTTAGTAGCAGCTCGGCCAACAGCCCTTCCAAGAAGTCTGTGATCACCAAACATAGCCAGAGAAATATTGATTTTTTTTTTTTTTTTTTTTAGGTGAAACAGCTTTAAATATCTTTTTTTAACAATTTTTGGAGAAGTGGAGACCTCCGCGGATAATTCGGGTCCCGGGAGAAACCTTATGAACTTCTGGATGTATAGTTATTAAGATTAATAAACAAGTGTTAGCAGCTCAGCTAACAACCGTCCGGTGGTCACTAAACATCGTCGGAGAAACACTGATTTTTAAGGTAAAATAGCTTTAATTCATATTTTAACGATTTTAAACTACGTGTACTTGTTGTTTTTGGAGAAGTGGAGACCTCTGCGGATAATTCGGCTCCCGTGAGCTCAGCTCACAGCCTGTATCTGACGTCCGTCCATCACCAAACTTAGTAGGAGAAACACTGAATTTTTAGGTAAAACAGTTTTAATCAATATTTTAATGATTTTAATCTGCGTGTACGTTTGACTTTGGGGAAGAGGAGACTTCTGCGGATAATTCGGCTCCCGTGAGAAACCGAACGAACGTCTGGATGTAAAGTTATAAGATTGATAAACAAGTGTTAGCAGCAGCTCAGCTAACAGCCTGTATCTGACGTCCGCGGGTCGCCGTACATCGTCGGAGAAACACCGATCTTTTAGATGAAACAGCTTTATTCAGTGTTTTTACCTGTAATCGCCGGGTCCGTTTGTTCTGGAGAGGAGGAGACCTCTGCGAGTAATTCGGCTGCCGGTATAAACATCCTGAACCATGTACACCGGAGTTATCCTGTCTGCATGAAGCTGATTATTTAACACCGAAGACAACAACTTCCATGATACCTTGCTAGTTCACACCGTCATCACACTCCGTCTGTTGTTATTGTTTTGATAGAGAGACCCCTAGCGGCTGAAATTACATATTGTGCGTTTAACTGATTCAGACAGTCAGATAAATAGTTAATATCAGATCTGGTAATTGGCCATGTCAATAATCAGCCCACCTCTGGTAGCCTACACAGTACATGTAAATATACTGTGTCTCTCTCTCTCTCTCTGTCTCTCTCTCTACCCAACTGGTCAAGGCAGATGGCCGCCCACCCAGAGCTGGGGTTTGCCTTAGGTTTCTTCTCGTTAAAGGGGAGTTTTTCCTTCCCACTGTCGCCAAGTGCTGCTCATGGGGGGAACTGTTGGGTCTCTCTCTGTAAAGTGAAGACCATGGTCTAGATCTGCTCCATGTAAAAGTGCGCTGAGATGACTTTGTGTTGTGATTTGGCACTATATAAATAAATCGAATTGAATTGAAAATTGAAATATGTTAAATGTATTATTCTCATAGGACACATAGGACTGGAGAACAGAGGTAACAAATGCGCAAAAGTGTAAACAACTCTGTTAGACATGACAAGAGATTGCATGTTGTAAAGCTTTAAATTTTTATTGACTGCAGTGTTATTTCAAAGAAAGGTTAATGTATGTATACTGTTACTGATGTGAGACTTGCAAACCTCACTTGGTTTGTCAAGGTTTTACTGGCAGCTCAAGTGACTATTACACTTTAATAGTCCAGTAATTTGTAATGTGTTTAGCAGAAGTATAATGAAAAATAAACATGTCGAGTCTGGTAAGCTATAAATGTGCCAATACTGCTACTACTTGCTATAAGAAAACAAATTTGCTAAATACATCAGGACTTTTTTTGTTCAAGGTCAGATGACTGCCGTTCCGAGCAAGAGACCAGTTGCGCTAATCTGGAAGCTGATGACGTTGCTGATCTGGAAGACTCTTTGATCACAAATTTGTGTGACCTCCATAACACCAACCATTCATCCCAGCGCAATGGACACACAAGTGAGATGCATCACTCTGGACTTAATGTTGAATCAGAGCCTAAACAGCCTTTTCACATAGATACATTTGTTGATCACATACCTCAATTTGCTGAAGAAGGGACTTTAGCTGAAATGTGTTATTTGACAATGACCTGTCATTTGATGATGACCTATCATTTGAGGACGGTTTAGAGCTAAACCAAGAGGAGGGAACAGACCCCAAAAGCTCTACACACACTGGAGATCATCCACTTTACAGAAATGCACCAATTTCTGTTGCAGAGAGTCTTCTCCTCATAATGACTTTTGCAAACAGACACAAAATAACAGGAAAAGCTCTCAGTGACTTGCTTACACTAATCTCTCTGCACTGCCCCTCTGATATTCAGACTGAATGTCTTCAGAATTTACACAAATTTAAACAATTTTTTGACGATTCATCCTCTCTGCTTTTGCACAAATACTGTAGTGCATGCTTAATGACTGTTGAGAGAATGGGCCTCTCAATGATTCCAGAAACATTTCTTAATTGTGGAACACTGATGGCATACCCATTTTTAAGTCTTCAAAGTTTTCTGTTTGGCCTTTTTATTGTGTCATAAACTTTGTTGAACGCACTAAACGGGACCGTCAATGTTGACATTTCTTGAACCACTATGCGACACTCTGAACAAAATCGAAAGAGATGGAATTTCTGTTCAGTTTGCAGGAGCTCAAGAGCCTTTACCATTGCAGGGACCTGCGATTTGCCCACAAAAGCATTGGTACTTAATACTGTTCAATTCAATGGACAGTTTGGGTGTCTAAAGTGTGAACAGCCAGATCAAACAGTAAAGACAGGAGAAAGAGGTCATGTCCATTGTTTTGTTACAATTGTTAAATTAGCGTTTTGTATGTTTTATTTTGAAACAGGAAATTATCTGTTACATGTCATGTGACTTTAATCCAGGAAGTAAAAAAGAAAAGAAGGGCTCAGAGCATTGTGTTGTTAGTTTTCTACTCCTCTTGAATCCGCCCGCATCCTATGCCCTTTGATGGCATTGTTGGTATGTACTGATTGTTTCACTGTTATTGATGACTGCAGATGATGTTTTTGTGACAATTTTGAGTTTGAGATGTTTATTAAGAAAGTCCATCGAGTCGTTACAGTTGCTGTGTCTACTTAGCTAGTACCGTTGTTAAAGTTCATATGAGAGAATAAATACAATAAATAGGAATAAATAGTGGATGATGTGTTAAAATACATTAAAATACAGTGATTTACATGAACATAATTGATAAATAAGCTATAAATACACAAAAGGTAGCAGTTAGAAAACAAAGCAATTTATTTCATTTAAAAGTCAGTATGTTTTCATTGTGTGTATGTGTAAGCATAAAAAGAAAGTGTTTTATTTGTATTCATTATGATTTTTGTGTGTTTTAGTTTTACTCTTTCTTACGTCAATAAACCTGTGGACAACGGACAACTGTCTTCAGAGTCTTGATGTCAAGAAGGAGTTCATCTAACTGCCAAGGTGTATCACAGCACATATACTGAGGGCAGCATATCCATGTCTTTCCTTTCCAGAAGACAGATCCAAAAGGCCCGCCTCATACCCACAAGGGGTTTGTAGATAATGCTAAGATGGCCTGTGATTCCAACAGCAATGTACGTGGGGTGAAGGGACCTACCTTTCTCAGTTGACTAAAAAGCTATGATTTGGTCTTGGGTACAGGTATAGACTATATGCACTCTGTCCTACTGGGAGTAATGCATCTATTGATGTTTTTGTGGTTTTCCACAGAGTTTTCCCGATGTGGATTCAGTATGGTTAGGTGAATCGGAGAAGTAGACAAACGAATAAAAGAAATAAGACCGCCATTTTTGATTAGATTTCCTCGTTCTGTGTCAGAATGTTCTTTAAAGCATCTGAGTATGGGTCCATTTTGCTGTTTTTTGGGCCAGTTGTATTCCGGGGCATCCTTGCAGGCCTGTACTACAACCATTTCCTGCTCCTTAGTGAAGCAATCTTCATTCTTATGATGGAGTTAATAACCCCTGCGCAAATAGATCATGCTGAAAAACTACTCTGGAATTTCTGTTCTCAAATGAGTGGACTTTATGGTGAACGATACATGACAGCCAATATGCACTTACTTGTCCATTTAGCAGATGGTGTAAGAGCTCTTGGACCTCTGTGCACACACTCTTGCTTTCACTTTGAAGACAAAAATGGGTACTTACTTCGTCTTATACTATTTTGGGAAAGTTGATGTACATTGATTTGTCCTCAATGCCTGGTATTGTGTTTGCTGCACATTTCCCTAACAAACTTGAAAGGGACTAAACATATTATGAAGTCAAAGACATGATCTTATTGAATTGAATTGAACTGAATTGAATCTGAATAGACTACATTAACACCACTAATGGTCTGAGTTTTTGGCAGTTAAACTTTGATACAGCTGAAATGTATTTCTTGATCTTAAAGGCGACATTGTCGGATGCTAATATAGTTTTATGATCTTGAAAGACTGTTATTTATACTATTAATACATGCATCCGCAGGTCTAAGCCCCCTCTGGAGCCAGTGACAATCTGTGGGGTGGAAATAGAAGTGGTGCACTCCTACACCTATCTAGGGGTCCTTGTTGATGACAGGCTGGACTGGTCCCCTAACACCGACGCTCTCTACAGGAAGGGACAGAGCCGACTGTTCTTCCTGCGGTCACTGAGGTCCTTTGATGTGTGTGAGGAGATAATGACCATCTTCTTTCACACAGTGGTGGCCAGTGCTCTCTTTTTTTGCTGCAGTGTGTTGGAGAGGCAGCCTTGCTGACAAAAAAAACGCCAAGACTGGACAGGCTGGTCAAAAAAGCGGGCTCAGTGCTGGGCAGGAGACTGGACCCTCTAAGCTCGGTGGTGGAGAGAGGCACAGTGAAGAAACTGAATGCTATAATGAAAAATAGCAGACACTCGCTCCACAGTCTCCTGGAACAACAGAGGAGTAGTTGCAGCAGTCGGCTCTTCTCTCTGTCCTGCAGGACAGGGAGATTTAGGAGGTCCTTCATCCCCACTGCAATCAGACTCTTTAATTTGAATTTGAATTGACTATCTATATATATCTATCTATCTAATATTGTTAGATTATTGATTTTGAGATGTCCAGTGACACATATTGTTATACTGGTTTTTGTTGGCAAATTGAGATTTAGGTAATTAAAATCTTATTAGGTGTAGCCTATTCTACAAAAGCTTACTTTGAGTCTTAAAAACATGTGTTTTGATCATAGCTTGACTATTACACTGACAGTAATGGTAAAACATTTTTATTTTTTGTCATCTACAGTAGCTGTCATCCTATTTTCTGAAGAACATGAAGCAGCAGTGGAGGATCAAAGTGAAGTCACCCAGCGACTCCTGACCTGCATCCAAAGCCTTTTGGGCCAGCACACTTGTGATGCCAAGTGGACTGAGGTGGGCTTTTGGACTCTTTACAGACAAGTACACATCCACAAACACAATTTTAAAGACTCTAAGGACACCTGAGTACCTAGTGACTTCTCCCACAGTTGAATATGCATGTTTAGATTACCTAAGAGTGTTTTGTTTCAAGGAAATAACAGTGTTAGTGTCTATATTATATAGACCTATATCAAGTTCAGTGATTTTGTTTTTTGTTTTTTTAAACTCATAGTGGGCTTATTAAATGGCATCAGTATTATTTTTTTCATAGAGATTTGTTTAAGAGGACAAAAAGTTGCGTATGGTCGCTGCTTCTTTTATGACAAACACTGAAAAGAAAACATTTATTTACTTCATTCTTATTTACTATATATTTATTTACTGTGTTAAGTTGTCAAAAATATTTACTGCTTTTACTACTTCTTCTTCTCACTGGTCTATCACTGTGTGGCTTTTATTATGAAACATGTACGGGAAATAAAACAGACTGCAGTATTGGGCAGTAGACATTGCTCTATGCAAAATGTTTTGTGCTGTTTGTTCAGCAGATCAGTTTTATATATTGCAAGGGAGAGTTGGTATAAGAAACCTAATTTACTGCAAAATGTCTGGTGATGTAATCCATTACACAGTAGCATAAAATTACTGTATTTTATTTTACAGTTACATACAGCTACAGTAGATACAGTACCATTGAATTACTGTGTTTCATTTTGCAATTGCTACTGTAAATAAAAACACAGTACACCAGTTAACTTACAGGAAGTGCACTGTGTTTTTATTTACAGTAATTAACTGGCAGCAATTGACAAGTAACTTATTGTGAAATAAATTACAGTAAGTTACTTGTCAATTGCTGCCAGTTATTTACTGTCATTTATTTTACAGTGAGTTACTTCGCTTTGGATCAGCCCTTAGTTATACTGCTATAGGCCTAGACTGCCGGGGGACTTTCATTGAATTGAATTACTTGTCAATTGCTGCCAGTTATTTACTGTAAAAATCACAGTATGTTTCTTACAGTGCAGCGTAGAGTGTGTTTTTGACACATTTTTGCTGGTGACCAGCCACCAGTGATGTTTTGGGCTGGTGTATGCTGGTATTTATTCAGGGACCATATTGCCTGGAGAGGATGATCATGGTTATTTTCAGCCAAGATAAACAATTAACTACAGTGAAACTAACTATACGCAAGTGAAATATATCCATTAAAGACATTACTTTCCAAACAAACATACATTTTTTTAATCCAATGAAATAAACTAATGGTATTTGACAGTGGTGCCAACCTGTGGAGGTGGTGCTGTGAGGTGCTGAGAGTCAGGTTGTTGCCCAGGATGGTCAGATACACACTGAGGTCAGTCCAGTGAACCAGCTCCCCTACAGGACCCTCTCTCTACCATGGCTTAAAAACACTGTCCTGCACTCCCAGCCAGGGCACCAGGATAAAGAAGCACCTAGAGGTTGGAGATTTTAAAAGTTCAATTCCTGAATTGTCTTTGATTTCTTAAGTTCAAGGTACTGCACATTATGATAGAAAGTTCTAAAAAGTACAGTATAATAAACTATATTCTTTAAGATCTGAGAAATAAATCTGGAGATTTACTTTGATATTAAAATATTAGAATTTAGTATTTACATGAAAAAAAAAATGTTTTTGTCAACATGCCATTTTAGCCAGTGCCCTGAAAATCCAGAAAATAAACTAAATGACACTTGGCAGAGCTTTCCTGCTGGTTATGAATCTTATTGCAGGGCTGTTGTTGTAGCTGAAGACCTCACACAGTGTACATAAACAGCCTGTGGAGGCTGCTGTGGGTCAGGAGGTAGAGCAGGTCGTCCTCTAATCGGAAGATTGGCGGTTCGATTCCTGGCTCTTCCTGTCCACATGTCGATGTGTCCTTGGGCAAGACACTTAACCCCAAATTGCTCCTGATGGCTGTGCCATCAGAGTGTGAATGTGTATGAATGGTTCACCATTAGAGGTGAAAATAAATGAAAGCTTCATGGGTTTCCATGCACGATGGCACAGCTACAATAAATGGCACATACTCTGGGTTGCAAAAACGAGTTTTGGACAGGGAACCTAATGCCATCTATATTCACTGTGCATCTCACAATCTAAACCTTGTCCTGAACGATGCATGCCAAAATGTGACAAAAGGAAAAGAATACTATGATACTCTACAGAAATTATATCTTTTCTTCAGTGGTAGTATTAAAAGATGGCTAGTTCTTGAGTCACAGGTCAAAGTGACAGGGCAACCAACACTGTGCCCGATGCGCTGGGCATTCAGAAATGATGCTGTGCACTCACTCAGCTTTTGTTACCCAGATGTGATGAAAGCACTTGCGAAAATATGTCTGTTATCTAAAAGGTCAGATGACGAGGCAGAGGGATTCAAACAGAAGATGGAACATTTTGAATTTGTTCTTCAAACTGTGATACAGGGTAAAATTCTGGAAATGATCAAAAACAAAACACTGATATCTTGCAGGCAAGCAAATATCTCGCCAGTGCATCCGAGACCCTTGTGTCACTCACAGGGGAGTTTCACAGCCTTAAAGAAACTGCCCAAAATCTTGCTCAGTCATGGGGTATTCCGCCTTCATTTCCACAAAAGCGCACAAGGTGCACCAAAAGACATTTTGATGAGTTATGCGAGGATGAAAGGCTATCAAATGCAGAGGAGCACTTCAAAGAGTCAGTATTTTACGCAGCTCTAGACACTGCCATTGCGCAGGTAACACACAGGTTTCAGGGCATGCAAGAGGTGGCACAGAGTTTTTACGCCCACAAGAACTTCTGTTAAAATCCAACGGTGAAATATATAGATCATCAAGTGCTTTAGCAGACCAATACAAAGATGACTTGTCTGTAGATTTTCCAGACCAAGTGCTTTCAACAGCGCATTCATGTCCACTATAAAAGAAATCGAGCATGGCTCAATTAAAGATTTGGCACACACTCTTTTCATAAAGCACCATTCCATATTGCCAAGTGTGTAGCCACAGCTATTTTTAACTGTTACTCACTCTACCTGTCAATGTAGCAAGCGCCGAAAGATCCTTCTCAAAACTTAAATTAATTAAAACGTATCTGAGAAGCACAGGAGAGACTGTCAGGGCTGACCATACTAAGTACTGAAAATAAACACATGCGCAGTCTGGATTTGAAGAGAGTGGTATGGAATTTGCTCATTGGTATGCCAAAAGCAGATCAAAGATCAAAGATCAAAACATGTATAAAAAAATGACTTGGGCTGACCCTTAAGTCATTTCACTGTTAATGTACACCAACACGTTCTCATCCCCAACGCGTCAAATACTGCCGATTGGTCAGTGGCCCGACACTCCAAAATATGACACTCTAGGTACCCCTTTCGCGTCAGTTCTGCACGCGCAGGGCTGTTCAACAGATATCAACGGAGTAGTGATCCAGTCGAAATTATGCCGTTTATTCTTTCCTCTTGAAGTTCATAGACCAACGTAATAGCTTGTGGCCAGTCTCGAAAGGTGCTAAACTAATGTCATAGCGCATTCTGCCTGTTCACATTTATCACTTGTTTCTCTCCCCGTGCTTTCTATTGCCGCTTCTGTGCTGTTTGCTCCAATTTTTACATACATACAGTCTTTTCAAAATACATTTCCGACAGACAGCTAAATAAGAGCAATACAAAAAAATATATTACAAGCGCACGGGGACGAGGCCGCATCTAACCTATGCGACAATCCAGTAATAATCATATATTTAAAAATAGGGTTTGTCTTTGGCCCCGACAACATTGAGGCAAAATTACAGCAGATAATGAGTTTATATTCTATTATTTCTATGTTACTAATCGCGGTGACGGAAGAAGTGGTGCATGCTGGGTAATGTTGTTTGTTTTGGAGGTGGACTTTTATAATACAGCCATGGCTAACTTTGATAAACATGAAATGCATCACGATCTCTCTTTCTATCGTTTTTCTCGAAACGATAGAAAGCTTGCATGCTGTTAACTGGGAATGTTTACATCTCGGACAAGAAACACATCGCGTTACTTTGTCTTCTTCGTTGCTCTTTTGACAGACAGCGGATGGCTCAACGAACCAGACAGACTAGCGACCCCACGTGTGTCTACATTGAAATGACATCTTCATTCTTGAAAACCTGAGGTTGCAAGCAAAACGAGTTGGCAGGTTTTCAGTCCGCCATTCAAAAAATGTTGACCCCCCCCCCCGCGCGCGCACACGCACACACACACACACACATATGCCTAAAATAAAGTAACATCTTCAACATAGATCATTTAGATGCAGTGTAATTAGTCTGGTTGTTAGCGAATATTTGATATATATATGTTTTATGAACCTATTTTACGACCCTTCTTTACAAAACAGAAGAACTGCCATCCCAAAAACTGTTTATGAAACACTCACTAAAATATCTTAAACAAACCAACATCTTAACTTTTTGTTAACATAGATGATTTAGATGCAGAGTGATTATTAGTTCGGGTGTATTAAATGTTTGATATATTCAACAGATAGATCTTTTCACAACCCTATCATACTGCCCTACTCTACAACCAGAAGAACTGCAACTGTGGTGCTTATTTGTATCAAGAAGCATGGCGAGGCTCATGAGAATTGTAGTTTTAAGAACATATCAGCGTTTTTAATATAATTGGAAATTGTAAATACTAAACTGAGAGTACACTAGGGAGTTTAAGGGGACAATAAACACATTTGTGTAATCAGGTTTAAAATATCTAATTGCTATATGAGTGAAAATTAATTTTAACCATATTTTACCCATATCTGACAGCGCCTCCAATTGTTGACTATATTCACATGATAGCTGAGGCCCAGAGCTCTATAACAGTTGGTCCCATGTCCATACCCCCTTTTGTTGATGAATTATAAGCCTTCAAATATGCTCTGAGGTCAAAGGTCAGTTTTTCAAAGCAGGAGCCATGTAGGATCTTCATACGAACATATGTTATTTTCCAAGCCGAGACCTTTCCAAAAATGTAATTGGTGTAGCTCTATGACAAAGTTTTAATTTTCACATTTCATGGACACAAGCTGACCCAGGCCTAGTTTCAGAGAGCACCCGAACTAATAATCACTCTGGATCTAAATGATCTATGTTAACAAAAAAGTTAAAATGTTGGTTTGTTTAAGATATTTTAGTGAGTGTTTCATAAACAGCGTTTTTGGGATGCCAGTTCTTCTGTTTTGTAAAGAAGGGTCGTAAAATAGGTTCATAAAACAACATAACTACTGAATATATCAAATATTTACTACAACCAGAATAATTACACTGCATCAAAATTATCATGTTCAGAACACATAAAGATGTTACTTTTTTAGACATATATATATGTGTGCGTGTATGTTTGCGCGCGCGCCAACATTTTTTGAATGGCGGACTGAAAACCCGCCAACTCGTCTTGCTTGCAACCTCGGGGTTTCAAGAATGACGATGTCATTTCAATGTAGACACACGTGGGGTCGCTAGTCTGTCTGGTTCGTTGAGCCAGCTAATGTCTGTCAAAAGAGCAACGAAGAAGACAAAGTAACGTGATGTGTTTCCTGTCCGAGATGTAAACGTTCAGTTAACAGCATGCAAAGTGCATTGCGAATTATTATTTAAGCACAACTCCGAGGGCTTTGTTCCCGAAATAAACAAAGAAAATAAAAATCATATTGTTTTCATTTGAAAGTAAAAAGACAATAAAAAGGGGATGTTGTGAGGTGCAGGGGTTCATTTTGTGGGACCTTACTTCGTCATGCGACACGCGCATTATACAAGAACATCATGCGCTTGTAATATTTATATTATATTTATTATTTTGTATTGCTCTTATTTAGCTGTTTGCTGTGACCACGGAAATGTATTTTGAAAAGACTGTATGTATGTAAAAATAGGAGCAAACAGCACAGAAGCGGTAATACAAAGCACAGGGAGAGAAACAAGTGATAAATATAAACAGGGAGAATACGCTATGACAACGAGGCTGAAGTTGGCATCTGATTCGCAGCTGCCGATTAAAATTTTCCAGTCCACCTTAAAAATGAAATAACGCCTGTAGATGGCGTTGTTCAGTCATTTTCAAGCTAATTCATGAACTTAATATTTTGACTTTTTTCTCACCCAGACCACATTAGACCAGGTCCACATCAAAAACCACTATACTTAGAACTGTCAAACCTGGACTAGATTATTTAAGAAACCTTAAACTATCTTAAAAACACAGTCTCCGATTTGTGAAACCTTTATTCTATTTGTGAAAATTCAAAAAAGGGCGATTTCACCTCGTTTTCTCATCCAGACTACATTAGACCAGGTCCACATCAAAAACTACTATAGATAGACTGGTCAAACCACAGTCATAAGTAGCAAGTGGGAAAATCTGTTCATGTCATGAACATGATTTATGTAAACTTTGTAGCTAAAGACAAATGACCAAATTGAGGAGCATACACTTAACCTGATCTGTTGATGATGTATCACAATGTAATAAAACAATATATGAAAGGGGGCGCACAAAAACACAAATGAAACAATATAAGTTTTTTGCTAAATCTACTGCCAGTTTATATAGAGAAAGTGTAATAAGGTTGTGATAGATGCAATCTGCTTCTTTATATATAAGGCTTGGTCTCCTCTGCTAGACACTCCATCATGCTTAAATGTACTATACTATACCTATAACAGAGGAAACACTCTGATACCAAAGCACTGTATAATGGCTATAATATGAGGGTAATAGCCTATTTGGCATCAGCCACGTCACTTTCCACAGTAAGCTGCAACATTACATGTTACATGGAAGTTAAAGTGAGTTACACTGATGAGTATTAAAGCCACACTTGTCCACTGTGGAGAGGGAGCCACATTTGGTGTAATTCTGCTTGCTTTCTGTCACTGGAACTGATGGAGTAGGCTACAAGATAGGTGTTTGAGACAGGGTTGGTCTCACCTAATTGGGATTGTTTTCCCAGAGAAGGAAGCAGGAATGAGTAGATATAAATATTTGAGTGTATTTCATTCATACTTTTCATGTCATTGTCTCCGGTGAGGAGCAGCCATACTTTACTTTTCGGGAACGGTGGGTCCCAATCATCTTTGATGATAACACCCAGCTGGACAGGATTGTGAGATACCTGTCAGACTTTCTTAACACCTTATATGCTGAAATTAGCAACATGGTTTCTTCTGACAGGATCAAATACATCCTGAATGTGATGCTGTCAGAGGTAGGTTGACAGCAGTTATAACTACCTGAACATATTTTTAGTATAAGTATAGAAGAGAAACAAACTATTAGTGTTTATTACTTTGGCAATTGAAGTATATTTACTTTGTCATTAAAACAAAAATAACACTCCACTTAGACAATAACAACAGGCTATGTCTTGGGATCAATATTTTCACCAACTTAAACAAAAACACATAACTTTTTTTTCTAGTAGAAAAGAAGAATTTATCCTCTGGAACAATGTGCCATTGCAGGAATTGGAATAAATTGTGGAAATTTAGTTTGAGAAAAACTTGGTTTCGGGTCAAGTTGGTTGTGCCTGGTACATGGCATACATTATAAACTAATCTGAACCACTGAATCTATATTGTCACTGTGCTTTCTATAGGGAGCAGAAAGCATATAATATCACAAAATTGTGAGGAGTAGATGGAAAGGAGGGGCAGAAGGAAAAAGGGAGAGTAAGCAAAACACAAGTAAACAGGAAAAGCACAAAGCATTGGTGGGAAAAATAAAATTAATTAGAAGGACAAGGGGTATATAGGGAATGGCAGATAAAGAGCATTACAAACAGGGTGGAAGCTATGCATGAGAAATGCAGTAATAGGGAAGAGATGATATAAAAAGGAAAAATTAGGTAGACATAAAAAATAGACATAAATAGACATAAATGTTCAGAATGGAAGTGGGCCAGAGAGTAAGATGAAGGAAAATGAGACAAAAGCAGGACATTCAAGTAGTAGTTAAAGGGCTCCATGGGTACTTGAAAACATAGTAATAGTATTAGTTATATTAGGAATGCAACTAAAAGTTGTAGAAGTACTTTCAAGCAATAGTGACAGTAAGAGGATGCGAAACTGAGAAATACTTCTTTTGACCCAAAAGCACACTCACAGACTCAAAAAGCAGGATCATTCTTAAAAGAATTTACTCTGTCAGCAGGTACAACACAGGACACCAACGAGTTAAACAGGTAAATGGTTAATAATAATAATAATAATTATTATTATTATTATTATTATTATTATTATTATTATTATTATTATTATTATTATTATTATTATTATTATGTATTTATTTGTTTATATAGAACTTTTAGAAACAAATGTTACAAAGTGCTTCACAAAGCAATACAAAGTTAAGGCAGGCAGGAAAAAGCAAAAAAAAACAGTAGCGTAGACTCGTGCAAAACAAAAGGGATACAACGCTATGACTAGAAGACATGATACACACTGGCTAATAACTAGGGTACTGTGCAGGTCTACAGTATAAACTGTTTGGATACTGGGGTAATGAAGATCATGTCTTCAGCCAGGTGCAAGGTCAGGTGAAGGGAAAAATTAGGAACACAATAAGGACAACTGGTAGTGATGTTAGTGGACATGTGTAACAACTGTAACAAAGCTGGTGAAGATGTGTGTATATATATATATATATATATGTATATATATATATATATATATATATATGTATATATATATGTATATATATATATGTATATATATATATATGTATATATATATATATATGTATATATATATATATATGTATATATATATATATGTGTGTGTATATATATATGTATATATATATATATGTGTGTGTGTATATATATATATGTGTATATATATATATATATATATATATATATATATATATATATATATATATATATATATATATATATTATATATATAATATATGTGTTCTAAGTATTGTGGTTTCTGATGTGGACCTGGTCTAATGTGGTCTGTATGAGAAAACGAGGTGAAATCGCCCTTTTTTGCATTTTCACAAATAAAATAAAGGTTTCACAAATCAGAAACTGTGTTTTTAAGATAGTTTAGGGTATCTATGATAATCTAGTCCAGGTCTGACAGGTCTAAGTATAGTGGTTTTTGATGTGGACCTGGTCTAATGCGGTCTAGATAAGAAAAACGAGGTGAAATCGCCCTTTCTTGCACTTTCACAAATAAAATAAAGGTTTCACAAATCAGAAACTGTGTTTTTAAGATAATTTAGAGTCTTTATGATAATTTAGTCCAGGTTTGAAAGTTCTAAGTATAGTGGATTTTGATGTGGACCTGGTCTAATGTGGTCTGTATGAGAAAACAAGGTGAAATCGCACTTTTTTGCATTTTCACAAATGAAATTAAGGTTTCACAAATCAGAGACTGTGTTTTTAAGATAGTTTAGAGTCTCTATGATAATCTAGTCCAGGTTTGAAAGTTCTAAGTATAGTGGTTTTTGATGTGAACCTGGTCTAATGCGGTCTAGATAAGAAAAACGGGGTGAAATCGCCCTTTCTTGCACTTTCACAAATAAAATAAAGGTTTCACAAATCAGAGACTGTGTTTTTAAGATAGTTTAGGGTCTCTAAAATAATCTAGTCCAGGTTTGAAAGTTCTAAGTATAGTGGTTTTTGATGTGGATGTATTGTACAAAAATTAGTGGTGCTTCATCAAATTCGAGTCAGAATCATGCAAAAGCAGTAATTCCAAGCTCAGGCACAGAAAAGGCTCTTTTGCAGAATTCATACACACAGCATCTTTCGCCTGTCATATAATACAAAAATGAGGGGAATTTCATGACATCAGCTCAGTAAAAATCATCAAAAACAACTGATTCTATTAACAGTTTCATCATGTTGCCTTTTCTCTTGTCTCAGGCTGTTTTGCAGTTATTCTGCCTCAGAGAGCCAAGTTGTGGTAGCCCCCTCACATTAAAGGTGATTTTACTGTTATTGTACAAAAATGTGTGGTTTTTCATCAGATTTGAGCCAGAATCATGCAAAAGCAGTAATTCCAAGACCAATTTCAACATAATATTAAAGTTATATAATATATAGAACAGATTTCAGGTAGAATCATCAAAAATCACCAATTCTATGAGCAGTTTCATCATACAAAGAATAGTAGCTTGTTGTCTCATTTCAAGTCATGTCCCATTTATTGTGCCTTATAAAATAATGTTTGTGGATAAGGCCTTTACCACAGGGTCTGTGGGGAGGATTTTTTCTATTTAAATGGCCCCAAAATGTCTGTTTGTCCTGAATGTTTTTGAGTAGCAATTGGGGTGAAATCAACAAAATAGATCTGTCTCATGATAGTTTGTATTAGACATGGACCTAATATGAGTTACAACAGGCACAGATCAAGTAAAAAATATTGAAGTCAAGGAATGCTCCCTCTTAAATAAGTTGCAGGCCCTAAGTATGTAATTTATACACAGACTGATGTGTGGACTTCTAGAACTAAAAATGTCATAGTCATTTTGGCTAGTTTCTGCCTAAAACCTCCATAGGCCTACGTCATATAATTCAGTATTAATTAGAAACACTCATGTGGAGAAGAAGGAGCCACAGTGGAGATCTATGAAGAGGAGAAGGACCAGCAGTGGAAGTGGGTGTGACCACAGTGTCAAATCTGTTGAAGAACTGGTTTAAGGTCCAGTGTGTAATATATGGGGTATTTGGCGGCCTCTAATGGTGAGGTTCTAGATTGAAGCACTCCGCGGCTCCCCCCTCCCCTCCCTAAGACTACGGTGGCCTTCACGGACAAGAGGCTATTTGCTGAAGAAGACAGCTTCGAGCATTTCTAAGAACTCAAGGGAAGCGGTGAAGATGTATTTAGTTATTTAGTCTATAATACTAGAGGATATAGGTCGCAAGTAAGATAGCAATTATGAATGCTTTACACGCTAACATTAGCTACGTAATGCTAAACAAATCTTACGGTTATTTTTATTCTAATGTTAGGCGTATTGATAGCGAGATAACGTTAGCATTGGCAGGATAACATTGCTAATTGTGTCCGTTTGCAGAGTCAAGTACCGGAGATTAGAGAGAGAGAGAGAGAGGGGGGGGCGAGCTAGCGGTGCTGCTTAGCGTGCTGCTGCAGGCAGGGCCAGGCAAGGGAGGAGAGAAAACACCGGGACTGCAACAGCAATGGAAGAAGCTGGAAACCCTCCGACGGGAAACGACTGAGGTTTGTGACGTTATTTATACTATTATTTTATTAAATTACTAACTCGTTCTACACGATATTATATTTAAAATACCAATACAACACAGTGGTATTTAAATAGCAGCTTTCTGCTTTACATTACTGTAGTCTGTATAGTTTGACCTGTTATAGCAGTGTAATGTGAGTCCGTAGCCTCTTTTACAGCCCGTTCAAAACGGGAATACTGCGCCTGTAATCCGCCTCGTTGTTCTGTTTAGTCCGTATTTAGACCAAATCAGGCGGTGCATAGTATAGCTGCTGGGTTTAGGGAGGCGTGTGGGTGTGTTTGTGCTTTAGAAGCTAACAGCTGTAAAACAATTACAAAATAACGTTTATTGATCTGATTCACCGGCTTCTTCACTAACAGCTCAGCCTCTGGCTCACTCAGCTGCTCTCTCGTCTTTTCATTATGAATCAGGAATAAAGTCTAACTTTTTTTACGTTATCAAACAAAGAAAAATGTCCTCCCCTCAGATTTACAGCTACAATGCGTGTTCTCTGTATAAAAGAGGCTACTGAAAACATCAGCAACACTAACCTTACTGAATGACTATATAAATAAGATATAGTTCACTAATGAGCAGCACTATTTTGACTTTTTTTTTTTTTTTTTTTTTTTAATCATGTTGTTGTAGACTTGTTTGGGGACACTGGACAGCCTACAATCCATATTCTGCACTACCATCACCATATTTCCAACATATCATGAAACTTATAACTTACTAAGCCTTATCTGTGTTTTTATTTTTTCAGACTTCTTGAAGAGATGATCTTGGAGGAGAACAGCAGCTCACCAGTGAACTGCTTCAGAGGCAGCCAGGGTTCATTTGTTCAATTTAAATGTGCAAGTTTACCAAATAAAAGATATTAATCAGATGTGCTGTAATAATTGCTTTGATAGACAATGACAGTACTTCCCTGCAGTGTCAGTATATTGTCATTACCACTTCCACTATTGATTTATATTTTCGTTATTTATATATTATAAAGCAACATGATTCAGTAGTGAAGTTTGAATACCACTGATCCTCAGAACAGGGCATTGTAGAACATGTTATGGATTCATTTTCATCACTTCAGGTTATGTAAACTGCAATTTACTAGTTTGAACAACAAAATAACAATATGAAAAACAACACTAAGAATAACATTTATGATATACATATCTTTTATTTAACAGAAACATTTTTGGACATCTTTTTCAAACAAACATTTTTACAGTTTATTCTGTTTTCTTCAGAGTTGACTGATAAAGACAGAATAAGTTGTCAAATCATTAGTCTGTTTAACTAAAAGCAGTCAATTTGCTGCACATATAATAGCAGACAAGGGTCAGACCAAAACCACACCAAAGGTATTCAGTTTACTGCTGTTTTCATCTGCTCATCTACTCCAGGAGCTGTGTAGAGCAGCAGCTGCAGGGACACACAGTTGAAACGTTACTTGTGTTGGACTATAAGCTAACTTTACACCGTGTGTACATGTGCTACTAAATGACAGATTAGCAGCAAACAATGAAATTATGGAGCACTATGAAAAATATTCAGACTGTATTGACTGGGTGACGAGCGGACTTCTCAGTTTATCTTTCACATTAACTCATTACTCTGACTTACTGTCTTTAGCTCATCACCAGCACTAAATACCTTAGATATCGGTCCGTTGTCTTTACTGCCACAGAAAATGAATAAATCTTTGGGTTATTAGCACCACGTCAAATCCTTGTTGTCTCTTATCAGACTAGCAGCTCCGAGAGAGGCTCAAACTGAAGCTACAATCTGCTAATATGGCTAATATTTCACGCTACATAACGTTAGCGGTGTTTCTATCCAGGGAAACGTATCTACTGCTAATACATATTGTACATCACCTAAGTTATGAAACATTACCAGCGGAGTGAAATAAATATATATTACACTCTTACCTGTCCAGCAGAAAACAGGAAACTTCAGCATCAGTCTGCAAACATTTCTCTCATCACGGATTTCCATCCGGGTTTTTCCTCTTTATGCAGTTGCTAGTCCGTTTAGCTTCTTCTGTTTTCGTTTCAATGACGATGGCAATTTTCTAAATAAGTATCATCCTTCATTTATCAGGTTTTGGTTCCGAATCCTCTCACAATACAAAATGTTTGGTTTGTTCTTCTTTTTTCCCGTTTCGTTCCAAAGCCGGTGCATTTCCGGTAGTCCCACTGAATCTAAAACGCGTTTGTGTTAGTTTTTTCCGTTCTGACAGAAGCTCCTCTCTAGAGTAAGAACAGCATAATTCATCCTCGATTGACAAAAACAAAACAAAACAAAATACAAAAAAATACAACAAAAATAAATAAATAAGTAAAAATAACAAGCTATCTGACTATGCTGCTGCTCCTGGCTGCGCATGTTCTGAAAGCTTTAACAACTCCCACTTACTTTCTTCTTGGTCACTGACCTCCATCAGACCTGCTCCTTCAGCCCTGTCAGTCTCCTCCATCTTCCTCCTCTCCCTCTCTTTGCCTGTTTTTAGTGACACGTTGTTTTTTTTTTTTTTTATTAAACTCAGATTTACAAGAACTCAAGGCTTAATGAGTAATCAACCAGTTTAAATTTGTATTTGTCTGAACTGGCAAAATCTTGTCACCTGATGGCCTTCAGCAGATCTGCCACCTATTTTGAAGAAATTTCATGTATCCATCTACAGGTTGAGGAATTGAGGGATATAAAATTGGGTTATTATCAACACAATGTTACCTTTTCACTGACATTAACTGATAATAAACAATAATCTATGCTTACTTGATTGTTTCAAACTCAAGAGGCATATAAAAGCAAAGTATGTAAAGAGCTGTCAATAATTATTTCTATCTCTTGTGCTCATTCACACTTTGGCTGACTGGCTCGTCAGTTAGTAAAGTGATCACATCCGACAAATTAATCACAATGAGTGATATTATAACCAATGTTTCTGTTATGTGTTTTATCACATAAAAAAGAAATGAAATGGCCAGCTTTTCTATTTACTGTAGGTATTTCAAAATACAGTATATCTGTTTCAAATGCTTGTTTCACTGCTTCATCTAAACCAGAATCATCTAAAATCACAGATTGTATAAGCAGTTTTATCACACACAAGAAGTATCTCTCTCTCTCAGAAAAAGCACTTCCACTGTCATGGTGGGAAATTTGTGGTTTCACAGGTTTGAAACACTGATTCTATGGCCAGGTTTTTTATACACAGGAGAGTCATTTAGACCTCACTTCTTATTGCATGTAGGCAATGCTACATTGCTACATACGACATGAGTGAAATATTAAGCCCTACATTTACCAGAGGGCAACTCATATGGATATACATTTTCATGAATATTCGACATTGCACGTATCACTTCTTGTGTTCACTATGTGACACTAGACAACACCCACTAATTATATGTCATTTTGCTGTATATCATGTGTAGACCATACCATATACATTTAATGTAAATTGGACTATGTTTGTCACATAACGCTGATTTCCTACTGTCAGTAGGTTGTGCTATGACTAAATATTGATATATAGATGTATTCAGGCCTGGACTTTTAAATCAAACATGAGGAATTTGGGGCAGATTGGACAATATGTAGTGGGGTCACAACAACCTCCTATTTAATGCCCCAAACATGTTTCACTTATGTTGTATTGCCTACATGCAACATGAAGTGAGGCCTAAATAACACATAGTTCATCAAATGTATACACAACTTCTAAAGTCATCTCCAGTGCCAGGTACTGCACACAGGAAATAATATTTTACCCATTCACACAGTGTCCAGTAATCCTGACAATTGAGAGCTGTCTCATCATGATGAGTATATATCAATACCATGGGTGCCACTCCGTCCGGTGTACGCAAGGTGTGAGGTTCATTGCTGATTGAGATTTTTCACTTCTCAAAACACGACTTAACATATTCTTAACATTCTTGAAATCTCAGAATGCCTCTCTCCCCAAGTAGTGGCCCTAAAATGTAACATACTTTTTGTGATTTGGGTAAACACCATTGTGCATTCTGCACTGCTCTGTCTTACTAAGCTGTCTTATACAGTATACATAGAGTATGCCCTGTAGATTTCCCAGACATAAATTAAGACATTCCTATATATGTTTATTGCTATCTTTCGCATGATGGATTTACAGATAAACACAAAATACTCAAAAAATAATTAGTGAGAGGCCTTTATTAGTTGTAACAATGTATACCAGAAATAATACAATATAAGAGAGGAACATACACTGTCACTTCCTCCTTTTCACTGCAATAATAACCATAACTCGTGAGGCAATGTGAGTCAGACAGCTCGGGGAGAATACAGCCTTTCACCAAAGATCCCAATACCAAGGGAATCCCCTACTTGTGAGGGGTCTACTGATCAGCTCAGTTAGTTGATTTAGGAAACAATGCAACTTTTAGTGAGACATTTACATATCAGAGCTAATCAGTACAACATTATGCATATGTCAAACTACCCTGACAAATGTGTTCACATAAATGTCATTAGTCACAGAACAGACCAACCCATAAACTCAACAGTTTGCATCAGCAAGTTTGTCAGCTGGGAAAAGTTGACCAGGGGGGTGTGCATGAAGCTGGCTAACTGGATTGCCTGGCTTATTTCGACAAGCTTCGCTAATTTAAGTGAGAGTTCCGTTCCATCAAAGTGGCTTATATGTGTTGCAGCTCAGTAACCATGGTCAAGCTTAGCTCAGCTGTGTGTCAACGAATGTCTGACGGACGGAAACACGCTTTCAAAAGACGGTTCCATCATGTCTTTTCGCACTTGCAACTCTTTAATTTAAAAGCGTAGCATTTATGATTTAAGAAATAAAAGTGTGCCAGCATTATTTTGAAATGATTTATTTATTTATTCACTGATTTTGTTCAAACTGTGAAGACAAAAAGAAATTTAAATTAAGTCCAAACTACATCCTTCTGCTGTGTTTAAATGTACACAGTGGTAACTGCTTATAGTTATTACAGTAGTACAAGCTCTGAGACAAAATCATTCATATGCAACATTTATGCTGTTTAAATAAGTCGCCTATAGAAAACAAGCAATCTGCCTACAGTATTCATCATGAGTCTCTTCATACATGACAACATATGGAAAACATTTTAAACCACATAAATCTATGTTTGTACTTTACTCGTGACACTTAATGAAATCATGACGGAGACAGAAAGTCGTTTTCTCTCAATGACAAACACATTTTCCCCGAAACATATGACAATTGGGGGATTTAAGTAAATTTCACCGCTTCATAAATGTGCATGCTGCATTTGAAAAAGTTGTACTATATTTTTTTGTCATTAAAATCCGTATCTTTATATTCATGTAGGCTAATAAATATATAAATGTCAATTAGACAGTATTCAGCATGACAAATAAAGTTCTAATAATCATATGCTCATAGTGAACATTATAAGTGGCTTCCACTGTACTTATATCCTTCTCCAGTTTGCACTTAATGTTTAACTTTCAGTGATGCTTTTAAATGGACATCAAAAAATATAATAATGTTGGAAAGTTCTCTTTAATTGCTTACACCATAATTTTAAATATACATCTGATATTATATTACCTAGTGATAATATAACCAGTCACTGAATGCTCATTTATTAACAAATACAGATAGAACCATGGACAAGAAAAGCACTGCTCTTCACTTTCAACCTGCAGACTCATTAAGTCAAGTGAGGGTAATGAACCATCATCCTTCTACTTATAAACACGCTTCTCTAACCTTCAGGCTATCACTACTCATCTAAAACTAAACATTTAATCTATCATCAGTTTTGTGCCAAGTCATCTCCTTCACCTTGTTAATTGCAGTCATTTTGCCCTTTTTTGGTGAAAACTCCTTTATATTCTCCACCTAATTTCATGAGCAGGTTTGTTCTGCTGCTGAGAAGAACACCGCTCAAGTTTTCTCTCCTTTTTGCGACACAGTATCAGCTTTTCAACAATTGACTGTTTGTGGCTGCTTATGTCCTCTGTACACACGCACACTTACTTAGCATTGACTAGATGCAGCCAAGCTCCATTAGTGGAACGGCTTGAGCCTCAAGTGAAAGTTGACGTTAATTCAAGCCAGGCTATATCACATCAAGACGTAGCTTTCTTTAGCTGCTTTCATGGAACACCCCTCTGGATTGACCCTTCCATTTCTATCTAAATTTCCTTGTTTGCTAATTAGTGTGATCCTATTCCATGAACTGTTTTTTCAGGAGGAGGCAAAAAATATCCGGCAAATGCAACATCTTCATTTCAACAAATCTTATTTTAGGTACTGCGGAACTGACAATAATTGTGAAAATGTAATAACTGTTTGTCACTAGGGATGTGAATTGATAAAACGCATTTGTGTGCAATGAAATGGCCTTTAGAAGCCAGACAGGGCTTAGTAGCATAAACATAGCAAAGGCGTAAGAGAGAACAATCGTACCATACCCACTAACAGTACATTTTATTAATAGGAAAATACCTACTAAGAGCTCTGATAGTTTTGGGACAGTGTTCATTTACTTTAGTTGACCAATGAGATTTGAAAAGGATTTGGGGGGGGGGACAGAATGCAAACATGCAATGATCAAAGACTTACTGTATGATTCTCATTTAATTCAATTCAATTCAATTTTATTTATATAGGGCCAAATCACAACACAAAGTCATCTCAGGGCACTTTTACATGGAGCAGGTCTAGACCACGCTCTTTAATTTACAGAAAGAGAAACCCAACAGTTCCCCCCCATAAGCAAGCACTTGGCGACAGCAGTAAGGAAAAACACCCCTTTAGCGGGAAGAAACCTAAGGCAGACCCCGGCTCTGGATGGGCGGCCCACTAGAGCACTGCACTCCCAGAATGCAGGTTTACTGGTGGTTCCTACAGTATTTAAAAGTAGAATGGGAGGCAGAGCCTTCAGCTACCAGGCTCCTCTCTTGTGGAACCATCTCTCTCTCTCTCTCTCTCTCACTGTAGCCAAGTGCTTGCTCATGGGGGGAACTGTTGGGTTTCTCTTTCTGTAAATTTAAGAGTGTGGTCTAGACCTGCTCCATGTAAAAGTGCCCTGAGATGACTTTGTGTTGTGATTTGGCCCTATATAAATAAAATTGAATTGAATAAATTGAATTGAATATATTTGTAAAACAAAAAATGGAGCGATGGCTGAAAAGAAAAAGTATTCTATCATCCCAAGATGATCAACAGCAGGGGCCCCAAGATGAAAGCCTACCACCACCTGAAAAACGTATGGCACTGGGGCTGACACCAGCTACTACACGGCTACGTACATACCAGGCAGACTTTTTAAAATATGGATTTTCATTCATAACCAAAAATAACAGAACAGCCCCAGTGGGTTATTTGTTCAGAGGTGCTGGCGAATGACAGTTTTAAGCCAGTTAAACTTAAGACACTTGGAAACCAAACACGGCAGCTTAATTCACAAACCCTTAGATTTTTTCAGCACAGGGAGCAAGAGCTGAAAACACAGTGATTAGTGAATATGCTACAGTCCCTGCTAAGGCACTTGCTGGTTCGTATGAGGTCGCGTATTTGGTGGCTGAG